>JARHVA010001980.1:1420000-1485000 GCA_037957365.1 Torreya grandis | reverse complement strand
AATATTTTAAAAATTTATTAATTAATGATGCTTTCTATATTGTAGGAACATGTCATTTATATTATGCTTATGTAAAATATAAAGTAATAGCATTCTACTTCTTGTTTGACCAACTAATTAAACCTGAACCAAGGGAAAAAATGTAACCTAAATTAGAATTAACATTTTGAATATTGTTATCCCAATATATATCTATATAACCAATTAAGTCAACATCAATGCCTAGTCCATAGCGAATCCTGAAACTATGAGTGCCCTAAATGTAGTGGATAATCTACTTAACTAATTTCCAATGTAGCTCATTTGGTTCTTACATAAATATAGATACCATGCCTATATACACATAATATACTCAAAATTTATTAATTATTGATGCTTTACATATTGTAGGAACCTATTGAGTCTCAATCTCTCTAAGTGCACAACTTAAAGGATGCATCGAGAAAGGGGTAGGCAGACCATTAGTGTTTTTTCATGATTATTGTCCCTTTACTACCACTTGATATTAATCCAACCATCTCCTAAAAACACTCCCCTAAGCTTTTCCTCCTCTTTTCCACCCTCATCTAGTCATTATCCACTTTCATTAGCCCTTTCCTAAGCCTAAAACCCTTTCTAATAGTTTACATTACATTGTTGGCCCTATCGACCTTATACTCTAATTGATAAAACTCATTTAGGGTCTAGATCAGCCCCTGACCAACCTAGACCAAGACCTAATTTGCTTTTATCACTAATGATACATATTCAATTGGATCAACCCTATCAGATAAACTTTTAGAAAGGTTTAGGGTTAGATTCATCTATATATATGCATTCTTTTCACCATTCTTAGATACATATCAAGAGTTGATTATTTATTTACGTTTCTTTACAATCTTCTCTTTTGCCATTCTACTTAAGGAGTTATAGATTAGGGTTTATACTAGGAGAATAATCTTGTCTTGTGTAAAATTATTAGTTGTTTTGACCTTTATTAGTTATCCTTATAAACCACAACAACCTCTTGCAAAACACCTTTGTCTAAGGGAGAGATTGATTCTCGTCAGTTTCATCTTCAAGGTAAGTATCTCTAACTTTACTCCTCTATTTTAGTAGATATATGTAACATAAGTAATGGATTTTGAATATATTACTCTCTCCATGCATTATGGTTTTACCTATACATATATTAATTAGGATTCTCTTATGTATGTTTACTAACCCACATTTTATGCCACAAGCTTTGGTGAACACTAGATTAGGATTTTACTTTAATTGTCATTATACTCTGTGAATATGAAAAAATAGCACCTAGTTAGGGTTATTACATAGTTTTGATTGATTAAAGGTTTTAAAACCCTCAATTATTTTATTTGGTAAGATATCCCTTAGATAGGTCTAATGGATCCATATTGGTATTGATCCCTAATACATAATGTATAAACAATTGGAAGTGTAAGTAAGATTTATCTTCTCCAAACTAGGATTGATTTATAAATTATTTTAATTTCCCTTTGCATACATTTAGGTGAACCCAATGTGAATATAACCCTTGAAATTTTTTCTTTCATGCCATCATTTTATCATCATATTATTTTTTTCTATATTTATAATACTGTATCAAACCAGTTGGTATAGTTCTAACTTTTTGTGTCCAGGTTTAACACACAATCACTTCAAAATGACTACATTTTATCTATGTAGATCTCCACCAAATATAGGTTACTAGATCGATCAATTTAGCACAATATTCTTCTTAAATTCTAGATTGTTGTACATCTAGTTGACTATGTTTTTTATTATCCTCTATCAACATATAAGTCTGTAAACATAGTTGAACTAGTCAACTTTGTTAGCTATTTATCTTTAATCATATAAGGTTTTTTTTAAATTGGTTGAGCCATTCAACTCAGTTAGAAAAAAATTTAAGTAGTATTTGAACATCATAGAATAAAAATTTATAGTCTAAAATGTCTTTAAGACCATTAAGGTTCATTCTTTTCTCTCTTTGCCATTTTAGTTCTTTCTTTCAATACTATCTTTCATAAGTTTGTAGTCTATAAAACTATAGCCCTATAGCCAACTAGGTCGACCTATTTGACACAGTTCTTTAGTATATCTTTTATCTACAAGACATAGTCAACCTATTTAATTATGTTCTTATAGACCTTGATTTTACATAATATTAGCGACCCATTTGAATCTAATCTATACTATTTGCATATAGTGTCATTTAAACTGATTTTATACTATTTTCAATCAAGGAATTAACCTCTATTTGCTAGTAGTTAATTCATCTTTTCTTTTTAGTTGCTTTCATGATTAGAGTAGATCACATAGATTAAATAGGTAGTTTTTTAAATTACCATTTTTATCACACTATTTTCTTTTTGCACACACTACCAAACCACTTTACATTAAACAAGAATTAAAATTTGTCTTCCCAAGGCCTACCTACTTGGATATCATCACCAAGGGAGAAGCCAACTTGATTTTCCATCCAATTATTAATATGTGGTTGATGGTATATATTATAAAATCACCTGACACCCTTATTTTCATGTAATTTTGAAGTGAGGGGGTAGGCCCCGATGCCAAGCTAGTACCATCACCAAGATAGATCCATTTCAACCCAAACATCTTGAAACGAACTTTAGATTGCTTTTTAGCTCCTTATTTCATCCAACTTCCCTATCAAATTAAAATCAAACTTTCTTATAGCTTAATAAAACTTAGGATGACTAACTAATTATCATTTTACTTTCTATTTATTGCTTTCTCTTTTATCATTATGTGTTGTATTGCAAAACTTGAATTGGCTAGTGTTGGTTCAAGGTTTGTGTTATGTGTTTCAATTAGATCAGTCACATTAATATAATTTCATGTGTGTTTACTTTAATCTTGATGTAAAATTATCTTGGAAAATTTTCCATTGTTTCATAACACTATAATTTTGGTTAATACAATCTCTTACACATTTTTTAGTCTTTATGTCTATAATACATAATTGACTTGTCTGACTATGTATCCCTCTCTTCTTGTTTAGTTCCCTATTTAGTAGTACATTATTGACCCATATGAATATGTATTATTTTTAGCCTTCTTCAATTTCATATTTCCCATCACACAATCAATTATCTTGACTATGTCCTCTTATCTCTCTATTCTATGACTCTTTTTTACAGAACTCTGTCGACCTAGTTAACTCTATATGTATTACTCAATTTTTCTCTCTATCTAGATGACTTTGTCCCTATTTTTCCTCCTTATTTTATAATCTCATATTATTTCATCAAGCATCATGAAAACCCCTATCATTATTTTCTTGGATAACTTGAATCCATTTAAACACTATATAGGCTACTCCTTTATTCCTTTCTTTAACTCCAAAGAGAATCCTCAATCTTAGATTACTTCTTATCCTCCCTTATCTTTGGTTTACAACATCTGAAAATCACTCCATAAGATTATATTGGTGGATTAGATCCCTTTCACACCTATCAAGATAATTCCCATCTTTAAACATCTCACCACAATGTGGGGGTAATTGACACAAGTCTATCCAATAACAACATGCTTGAGTGACTATAGATTATTTTATTTACACCATGGATTTACATTTATATACTTTGTTTGATTTATTTAACCATTTTACATTATTATAATACATTTTTTTTTATATCTAATTCCATTTCTACTTTCATATTATTTTTCCATTGTTGAGTGAGGTTGGCTTATTACTTCTCACTCACCAATGTTGTTTTCACTTTTATTCACTTTTTCCATTGATGATTGATTAAGGATTGTTACTACTCACTCCTCTATGTTTTTTAAAATTTTATTGTCCATATTTTTTTAAGGATTGTTAATATTTTTACATTGATGTTTGATTACCATTTTTGACATGTATCCTTGGTTTGACTTGGTGAGTTTTCCTTTCTTACTTATGGTTTATTTTTTTGAGTTTTTGGTCTTTAATAGCCTTTGATTTTTGGCTACCCAATTTAATCTAAATTTTAACTTGGTAATTTGGTCCTAACTTAGCATTTGTGACCCTAGATTCCCAAATTTCCAAGTACATCTCATTTACACCATGTCAGTTATATTGCCTTTCTTGCATTTGTTTATTTTTTCTCTTTAGTTTTGTATCTTTGGTTTTGTCAAAATCAATCTATGTACCCTCCACGATCAAAATCACAAACACAATAGATAGCCATATAGTGATAAAGGTAAGTCAAGGTATGCATACATTAATTTTATGTTTTAGTTATTTCCCTTTCAGTCAGTTATTTTATGCTTTAAAATACTACATTTTTTAGCTTCAATGTTGTGCGTTACTATGTTCTTTTCTTGAACCACAATCCCCTATTGCACCTAAGTGACACATAATGAACTTTGAGTGGGGCATATGTATACACATAATATTTTCAAGATCTATCAATTACTAATACTTTTTATCTTTTAGGAACCCATGGAGTCTCAATCTCTCTAAGTGAACACCTTAAAGGGTACATTAGGAAAATGGTAGGTAGACCATTAGTAATTTACATCATTATTATTTAATACCATTTTATATCAATCTAACCATCTCCTAAAAATACTCCTCTAATCTTTGTATCATAATTTACACCCCCTCTAGTCATTTTTCACATTCATTAGTGATTACCTAAGCCTAAAACCCTCTCTAATGGTTTACATTACACTATCAGCCCCATCGACATTGTACTCTAATTTATAAAACTCATTTAGGGTCTAAATCAGACCCTACCTAGACCAAGACCTAATTTGATTTTATCAATATTGATGTAAAGTCGATTGGGCCAACTCTTTTGACTAAACTTTTAAAAAGGTTTACTGTTAGATTCAGCTATATGTATACATTCATTTTTCCATGTTTAGAGAGACAACAAGAGTTGATTATTAATTTTCACTTCTATACAATTTGCTTTTCTACAATTATACTTGAGGAGTTATAGCTTAGGATTTATACTTGGAGAATAATCTTGTTTTGTGGAAAAGTCTTATATGTTTTATCCTTTCTTAGTGATCCTTAAAAACCACAACAACCTCTTGCAAAACACCTTTACCCAAGGTAGATATTGAGTCTCGATGGTTTCATCTTCAAGGTAAGTATCTCTAACTTTAATCCTCTATTTTGTATATATAAGTATCATAAGCAATGTCTTTCAAATATATTGTTTCCCGTCCATACATTAGGGTTTTACCTATATATATCTTAATTAGGATTCTCGTATACATGTTTACTTTTATATTTAATAACTACCATTTTATGCCATAAGCTTTGGTGAGCACTATATTAGGATTTTACTTTACTTGTCCTTATACTCTTTATGAATATGAAAACATATAACCTTGTTAAGGTTATTGCATAGTTTTACTTGACTAGAGGCTTTGGAACCCTCCCTAGTGATTTTATTATGGTAAGAGATCCCTTGGATAGGTTTAATGGATCCATCTTGGTCATGAACCCAAATATATAATTTATCAACAAATGTAAGTGTAAGTAGAATTTATCTTCTCTAAGCTAGGATTGATTTATAGAGCAGTTGCATTTCCATTTACACATAATGCCCATGGCATATGAAATGTCAGTTCTAGTGTGCATGAGGTAAATGACACTACCAATAAGTTGTTGATAATAGGTAGCATCAACCAAAAGATATGAATAATTAGCCTCAATCTTTACACAAGATATAAAAATAATAGGAGATAGATTATAGTTAACCATGTTAAAATTTGAAATCAAATCAAGAGCATACTTGAATTGTGCAATAGTGATCTTGGAGTTAGACTAAGAAATTTCAATCCTGAGGAAGTAATGAAATAAAATAAAGTTAGTCATTTATATTCTATCCAAAAAATTAGTTTTCACTGATGTGATGGTGGATGAATAAATTCTTATGATCAATAGGTCATACATAGATAATTAAAATTAACAGTGAATTATCTTTTCATAAAATGTAGACATTTGAATCAAAATGGCATCTAGTGAACTTGACCAAAAGAATAAAGGAGTCCATCTTGGCATACCAAGCTTGATGAGTTTGTTTGAGTCCATAGATATATTTTCAAATTTTTAAAATTAAGGAGGAATATTACATAAATCCTTGTGGTTGCTCCATGTATATTTACTCTTTGAGGTCATGGTGAAGAAAGGCACTCTTCACATCCAATTGATGAACATCCAGATTATGTACTATGAAAATGGTGAGGGTGAGTTGGATTGAGGTGAATGTTTTATTATAGTCAATGTTAGGTACTTGAGGAAAACCATTTTCTACCAAACATGCTTCAAACTTTCTATCAACCCATCTACTATAAATTTTGTTCATTAGATCCACCTAGATCAAACAAGTTTTATTCCCTTAGGATGAGGGACTAAATCCCAAGTGTTGTTACTTATCAAGGAACCATAGTCTTCTTACATAGTATTATCCTACTTAGAAGTGTTTTATGCTTCACATAATGATTTTGGATCATAATTATATGCAATGAAAGCATGAGGTTTATCCTAGAATTGTGAACAAGTTCACTTGGTGTCTAATGGATCTCCAACCCATTGGATAGATATTTATAGTTTCTATCTAGACCAAAGAGGACTAATTCTTAGAGATTAATGAGGAGATTCCTCATCCTTTAAGTATATTCTAGTAGAAACAGGATGTGATTCCTCATCAATACTCTTATCATTATAACTAGAATAAGAATTTGGATCATTAAGAAGATGCTCAGGTGGATTTGAATCATGAGAACTATCATCAAATCATAGTGCATATAAGGAAGGGGCAGAGGTGTTGAGTGTGGAGTCAAAATTACCCTCTTGACAATGAACTCTCATCTTAACAAAAAACTCATGAGTGGTAAGATGGATAAACTTGTATCCCTTATTACCCTATGTATATCCAACCAAGATGCAAGGTTGAGTATGAGGTTCCATTACCTTACAATTCTTCTTCAAAATATGGGCCATAACATGAGATATAAACACTCATAAGTGCTTCACTATGGGTTTATAACCACTTCAATCTTCAAAAGGATTGAATCCCTTAGATTATTTATGAGGAGCTTAGTTCTATATATAACAAGCATAGTTGATGGCATTGGCTCAGTACTTAGGTGAAAGAGACTTGGAGTGTAGCATATAATTATCCATTTCCTTCAAGGATATATTATTGATCTCTATAGCACCATTATGATGAGGGATATATGTAAATGTATATTATAGTTCAATCCTATTTTAAGTGTATAATTTTTCAAAATGATTACTGACATACCACCATTATTAGTATGCAAAATCTTGATGGTTTTCCTTGGGTATTTTTCTACAAGTGTCTTGAAGTCTTGAAAATGATAAAAGACCTTATATTTTTTATTAAGAAAGTACACCCAAGTATACCTCAAAAATTAATTGATGAAAGTAATCATGTATCTAGTATTTTTGAATTAAGGTGTTGGAAATGGTCTAACAATGTCACTATGAACTAGATCCAATATATGTGTCACTCTTCATGATTTACCTTTGTCATATTTTTCTTTGGGATGCTTAACAATTATTCAACCTTATCAAATTTTGTTAGAAAAATAAAAAAATGGTAACCCTAAAACCATATCATGATGACTAAGTTTCTCTAGGTAGCAATAGTTGAGATGGTTGAATTGCTCATGCCATAACTTACTCACCCCATCTGAATGAGTAATGTAGTAAGAGGTTGATCAGGATAAAAATGTGAGAAAATATACAATCAATATTAGTGATCTACATTCCCAAATTAAACTATGGATTCATTATTTTATTCCCTAATAACCATTGAATTAAGTGTGAACTCAATTCTATTGCCTGAATTAATGTGAGTGATATACTAAATAGATAGGAGATTTGTGAATAAAGAGGGAATATATGTAACATCATGGAATGTCCCATCATTCACTTCAAAAAATTCTTACCGTCTAAATTTTACATAAGTATCATCACCAAACAAGATGGAAGGCATAAAAAGAGGCTCAAAGGATGAAAACATGTCATGTGATGAATCCATTTAGTGTACTATCAAGATTTTGGACTACCTACAAGTTAGAGTAATGATGTCAAAGTTTTGACTATATGTGCAATCTCAAGTTCTATGTAAAGGTTTTTAACTATGGGTGTGATCTAGATTTCCACATTAATTTTTTTGACTATCTATGTAGTTGGCATCAGGGTTTAGAGCTATTAATGCAGTCCAAACTTATTTCAAGTATAGATAGGTATGGAAACTCTTATTTTTGCATGCATCTATAAAATTTATACCAAGCCTAAAAGTTTTAGATCTATTATATCTCTCTAAAATTCACTAAATACCCACTAAGGATATCCAAAAACCTATAAAAACCCAAAAATAATGTTCTCCTAAAGACCCTAGATATATTTACACAAAATCACCAAAAAAGCTTTGAAACCTTCCAAAAATGGAAAAAAAATACTTTTACAAAACTATGTTATGTTTACAAACAATCTTAGGGTTTTGACACCTTTTGAATCTAATATCATAGGCCATTTTTACATAAAAACCTATCAAATGCAATATGAATAGTTATAGATGATATTTTTTTATTATGTAGAACCTCAGTCTTATAAAATTGGAAAACTCATGACCATGGTCGTTCCTCTTTGTTCTACATATTCCTTGATTCCATAAGCCTCACATCTGCTCTATATTGTGCCCATTGGCCTATCCTTAGTCTAAAAAAACTTATATTGATGACATAGACATTACATATTGCCTACAATGCTTAAAATGTACTTATCTTATACCTCTATAAGTTTTGAGCCTATGCGTAATCTCCTTCTCCCTGGACACTAATATCTAGGTTAAATAGTAGCATCAATGTTACTATCCTGGCCTGACGTAATTGTCTAGTGCCCTAAAGTCATCCAATTTACAAATGAAATTTATTAAAATGGTTAGCCTATGTTATTTAATGTGAGTTATCTCCTAATAGTATTTTTATAAATAAAATATCAACCTTCATTCATTCCTCACATATGAAACCTAGAAATCAAACCAAAAGAGCACTCAAAAAACCAAAAGTTTTCCTATTCTTCCCTATTTTGATATCAATCAAATGGATAGACCAGATACATTTTTGAAATACTAAAGGAGCATTCATAAGGCCATATTTTCCAATTTACAATCAACGTCACTATTGTACTTGATTTACACATTGCATGATTCACACACAATCCAACACGCAGGGGATAACTACATGAGGTTTAGGCTCTCTTCTATAGTATTGGCTATGTAGGTAGTGATATTTGATAGTGGGTTCATTATAGGTTAGGTCAACACTATGTTCTCACTAACTCATTTTTCTCCAAGGTCACATTGAAGATGTAAACCTAGAGTTTTACCATTTCACCAAGAGTAATAGTCCATGACCTAGATCTGAATGCATAAGAGAAAAGGTGAAGCAAAACCTATAATCACCCAAGTGATTGCATCCTATTTTAGCACATATTTTATATAGGAAACTAGAATCAAATTTAAACACTAGTGTTAATGTAATTATCCTAGGCTGACACAAGTGTCTTAAGAGTCAGAGGTACCAAATCTAGAATATGAAAATTGATCTAGTATTGTCTTCCTACCTACTTACTATATACACATAATATTTTCAAATTTTTATCATTTATTGATGTTCTTTATCTTGAAGGAACTGATTGAGTCAAAATATCTCTAAGTGCATTACTTAAGGGTTGTAATAGGAAAGGGGTTGGTAGACCATTGGTGCTTCATAGGATTATTTTCCCTCTTGCCACTTGTTATCTACACACTTGTCTCCTAAAAACCATATCCCTAAGCTTGTTATTCTTTATTACATAGTCCTTAGTCATTTCCTACCTTTTGTCCCCATTTTCATATCTTTGAGCACCTTTTGACTATTTACTCTACTAGGTTGATTTGGCTAATCTTGTACTATTTTGGGTAAAATTCATTTAGGGTCTAGTTTGGCTCTTGGCTGATCTAGCCCGTGACCTAGTGAATTTTTGTCCATAACTGTACTAGGTCGACCCTATCAAACAAAACTTTCAGAAGGGCTTAGGGTTAAATATAATTATATATACAAGATCATTTCACCATTATTTAGAGAAGAGAAGAAGTAAGAGCTATTATGCATCTATTTATCCACCATTTTACTTGAGGAGCAAGCTTAGGGTTTCATACTTTCATTGGAGATATAGATCTTGTCTTTGGATAAGTCTTTTGGATACATTGATAGGTTGTGTATCCTAGAGTTAATTTATCCTTGTCATCTTTACATACCAAAACAACCTCTTGCAAAGCACCTTGGCCAAGGGAGAGATTGAGGCTTGGTAGGTTTATCTTCAAAGGTAAGTATTCCTAAATTTGTTACTCCTTTGTAAGAGTGGATAGATATGCATTTATACTTATTTTTCATGCATTAGGATTCTATAAATATTGACATGAGTATATGTCTCCTATACATGTTTACTTTTATTATATCTAACTTCCACTTTGTGCCACAAGTTTTGGTGAGCACTAGATTAGATTTATTTTATTTACTTATTATTTTAGTGAGATATGAAAACATAGGACCTATCTAGGGTTATCACATGATTATTCCTGATTGGAGGCTTTGGAGCCCTCCCTAGCATTGCGTATTATGGTAATAAATTCCCTTATTAGGTATAGAGGATCCCCATATTGGTCATGTTCCCAATTATCTAATGTATCCCCAATTGAAAGAGTAAGTATGATCTATGTTCTTTGAGTTAGGACTGGTTTATAGACATGATTCTTTTTTTATTGCATGCATTCTAGTGAACTTGATGTGAATCTAACCCTTATAGGTTTTATCTCACATTTTTCATTATTTTATCATTTTATTTCTATATATTTATGATAATAGGTCGATAGTTTCAGTATATTTATAAATTTTATGCATAGATTTAACACACAATCACATCAATATGACTATGTTATATTTGTGCAAGGTTTTTTTAATCAGGTATAGGTCAATAAGTTGACCCTATCGACATAATACACTATTAGAATTATAGAATAGGCTAATAGGTTGACCATATCAACATAGTACACTTCCAAACTTATATAAAATAAACTAGGTTTACCCTATCGAATTAGTTATTTTTACAAGTTTTAGCAAACATGGAAATATATAACTAGGTCAACCTAGTCGACATAGCTGACATAGTTTATAATTATAGATCAAGTAACTTTAATATCAATATAATTTTTATCTACATCCTCCAACCCATCAAGGTTCATTTCTCTTCTTCTCTATCATTTTTTTATTCATTACAGTTCTATTTTTCATAGTTTACAATCTTTAAAACTACCCCTATACAACAAACTAGGTCCACTCTATCGACCTAGTTATGTATTCTATCTTTTGTTTAGAAGACTAGATTGGTACTCTCGATGTAGTTTTTTTTTAGACACTTGCTTTAGTTGTACAGTATCAAAACTATCGACTCTATTATGTAATCTCTACATACACTATCATCTAAGTTGACACTGTACTATGTTTCAAAGTTGGAATTAACACTTATATGCTAGTAATTAGCTCATACTTTCATTTTTTAGTTGCTTACATGCTTAGAATAAATCACATGGTCTAATTAGGTTGTTTTTAAATATACCATCTAATTACACTATTTTTATCTTTTATGCACACACTAACAATTCACATAATCATAAAATACACTTTAACAATTATCTATCCAAGGCTTACCTACTTGGATTTCATCACTAAGGGGAAAGCGAACTTGATTTTCTCACCAAGTATAAACACATGGTTAATGGTATATATTTTCAAATCACCTAACACCCTTATGCCTTTGGTGTGTGAAGTGAGGGGGTAGTCCCAAATACCAAGCCAGTACCATTGCCAAAATAGATCCCTTTCAGCGTAAACATCCTGAAACCATCCATAGATTGCTTTTTAGTTATTTGCTTATAGCCAAATTATTATCACATATAAAATCCTACTCTAATAATATAACAACATTAAATATGACCACTTAGTTACATTTTACTTTCTAAGTTGATTGATTGCTCTTTACATAATTATATGTTGTATTATAAAAACTTGCATTAGCCAATGTTGGTACAAAGTTTTGTGTTGTGTGCCTCAGTTGGATCATCCTCATTGAACCAATTGATTGTGTGTTTTTATTCATTCCTTTATTTCAAAATTAATTACAAAATTTTCCTACTTCAGTACATAATCATTCTACTCAACATAGTCTCTTATAGATTGTTTGTTCCCCTACCTGCAATACTAGGTCAACCCTATCGACATAGTATTATTTTTTGCCTCTCAAGATACAAAAATAGGTTGACCCTATTGAATCTATATCTTTTTATACCTATTTTTATTTAAGGTTATAGAATTAGGTCGACCTAGTTAGCCTCGTATCCCTATTTTGTCAAATTTTAAACCCTTATTTTATACTAGATCAACCCAGTCATTTGTGTACTCTTATCAACCTCTTCCTATTTCCTTGATTTTACATCACTTTTTCCCTTCTCTAGTCCTTCTCCTTCATCATGAAATTCATGTTTAAAGACAACATTGAGTTTAATTCAATAGATATGATGAGTCTTACCAACCCTCATAGGGTCTCCCATTATTAGATTAGGGCTCCTCTCCTAGATGAGATTAATTTTCATATAGCAACTTGTACAATAAACTATAAGACCCCTCCTTATTCTTATTTGATTTTTAATAATATTTTTTGACTTAAACATCAACCTGAATTAGAGTATACACATAAAATTCTCTTATTTATCTCTAAATTTCCTCAATATTAAGGAAAGGATCCTTCTACCATTTACCATCTCATGATTAGTGATCAAGTTGAAGATGCTCATTCACCTTCTCCCACATTATCACATGGATTTAGGGATATTATTTTTTTAATTCTTAGCCTCTCCCTTCTATTTTGACCCTATCTCATACCATTTCTTACAATATAGGAGGTATCAACCCTTCCATTTCTTACAATGGGTTACCTACTCTGCATCTAAAAACATTTGGAAATATATATAAACACTGGATCAAATTAAATACCTTAAATTCTACCAAGATATTATATAAAACTCTCATAGGTGATAATTTAGATTGGTACTTTCAACTTAAAACTCATTCTATTATTAGTTTTGAAGATTTAGTAAATGCTCTAGTCCAAGAGTTTAAAACTAGTGATCTTTCTGAGAAGAACTTGGCCCATTTTATTAATTATAAGTAACTTGAAAATGAAACTACCCAAGATTTTGTTAAAAGGTGGTAAAAATTTTCCAATAAATGTGAATATGGCATGGATGATGATAACCTTTTCCATCTCTTTACTAATGCTCTTTTTCCCAAGTTGCAATATCGGGTCTGAACTCTCTCTCCATGTACTTTAAAGGAAGTTATTGACCAAGAAAAATGTCAAAATTTCCTTATGCATCAATTCAATCCATCCCAAACTTCTAAAAATACTTGTATATTCCTCAAGAATAATAATCATCATGATACTAATGATGGTGTAATGAAATCTTATGACATTATTCACACTATTCAAGTTGTTATTCCTAACCAACCTCCATAACTAGCTCCCCTTTATTAAAATTTCACCAATCCTCATTTATCTTCACATAATAACATTAATGTTTGCAAACCTCTATCCTTAGTTAAATTACTAAAATAGCTACCCAAGCCTCTACAACAAGAAATCGATCCCACTCAGCCTATGAAATCTTGGTATGATCCAAATAAATTTTGTTGGTTTCATGCTAATTGGGGTCATTATCATGAGACATGTAGGTAGCTTCATAATTAGATATGGATTTTCTTATTGATCATAATTTTGACCATGATTATATTATTCAAAAATCCCAACAAGCTTATGACATTTCTTTTAAAACCCATGAAACAAATACTAATTCTCAAGCTTTAAATCAAGCTAAGGCTCATTTATCCATATATAAAGACCCTCTTATAAATCACCAAGATAATCCCACCATTTCCACCAATAATTTATATAATATTATTGACCTAAATCCATAAGATAATGTGGTTAATATGACTAATATGTGAAGGGTGGTTGCTTTCATTGATCCTTAACCTATCTACACACCTCCATTGTCTCGCACATTTCATATTATATAAGATTATTCTCTAACTCATTTAAATGAGTTGGGGTAAGATGACCTTATAAATTTTGATAAACCAATTCCAAATCCTCATTTGGATAACACTTCTCATACTATTGATATCATCCCTCTATCTTCTTTACCTAACACTAATGACACTCAAGGCTCCATTAACACTTATTCTAATGATTCTCAACCTACACTTGCACCAACTACTTCAACTTATCAACATATTTTACAAACTTGTTATAAACCTTCTCCCTCTTATAAACATAAATTCCAATGTACTTCGAATCCTATTTTTGAGGACCTCCTTCAACACTATGCACCTCTTTCTAACAATATTCTTATGGGTTATGATGAGTGGATCCTATCACAAAACTCACTAATATCCCATCCCAAATCCTATTTCTTGAGATTTTAAGGACCTCTTTACATCATTGAAACTATATTATGTAGATTTTATTTGAAATGAACATCCCTCTTCCTCCCCTAGTAGGATGCAAAGCAACCTTATCTAGATCTGAAGATATCATATTAAAATAATTCAAAGAGATGTCCATCCATGTTGATGAAATAATGTATGATTCTCTTTCCCTCAAGTTTCCCATCACTTCTATGATTCCCAATGATTCTTCATGTAGATGATCCTCCTCTATTCATTAGTGTCCAAATTAGTGATATCTAGGTTAAGCATACCTTGATTAATGAGGGTTTTGGAACCTATGTTGCCTCTCTCAATTTTATCAAAAATCTTAGATATTCCAAATGCAATCTCAAATCCACATGAAACACATGTCAAGGATGTGATTGAAGGTAAATGCCTCCTTTAGGTTGTGTGTGGATTCTCATTACCATCCCACCTATCATGATTTACATGAAGGTGATGATATTTAACTTTCCTATATCTTATAACATTTTACTTGGTAGGACATGGACTCACTGTACGAGAGCATTTTCTTCTTCCACATACCAATGCATTAAATTCCCTCATAATGGATTTATCTATATGATTCAAGGTGATACTAACCCTTGGAATTTTGAATAATTTAAAGACTAAGGTGTCTTCAAGATTCTTACTCTTGAACCTTTGCCCAGTGTTCCATTTCATGAGTCTCAACAATTTAATTTTCCCATTAATTCCACTTGAGGTTACAATGGTCATCCTAAAATCATTGGGAATATTCCCCCTAACCTCATAGAATCTGATGACAATGAGTCTGACAAGATCAATATCAAGATTAAAACTTTTGATCTCTCACCTCATCTCATCTCTCAACTTCCTACTTCTTTACAACCTCATTATAGCAAAACACCTTGTGATGACATCCCCATTATCTTAACTAAGACTTGACATTCCATTCATCACACCTCATCAGATTATAATTGCATCCCTACCTATATCATTTATAGTCATACACCTGATTATGATGATGGTTATACTTTAGACCAATTTTGCCAATTTTGTATTTATTTTATACTTCCCAACATGATTTAGTATGATTTATTGACTTAATTGATTTGTTTATATACCATTTGTTCTTTTATATATTTTACACTTTATTATATTATTTTCATACTTCCCAACATGACTTAGTGTGATTTTACTTGTTTTAATTTGGTGCCAATCTTTCTCATGGTTTAAAAATAATAATTTTTTCCCTCTTCCTTGCCATTCTTTGGTTTCTTATACTTAGTCATTTTATTATTATTACACATTTCCCAACATGAAATAATGTGTAGTACATTTGTTTTTGATTGTTTATACTTAGCCAAATCCTTTTTGCATGTTTATTTTTAACCTTGCATGTATCCTACATAATGCTAGACAAGAAACCCAAACTCATACATTTCCTATGCCATATACAACAACAACTAAACACATATGCTAGAAATAAATATATATAAGAATCCATAACCAAAACCATAATACAAACACATAAAATCAACATCCAACTACTAAAATGATATATATATATATATATATATATAATGTGTTTTTGATAAAAAGTAAAATAATATACATCATCCCATCTCTATGGTTAGGCTCTATCATGTCCATCTCGTCACCTAGCCACACTACCCATAGATGCCTTAGATAGTCCCCTCTAAATAGTACACTATAAAGAGGCTATCCAAGATCTCAAACCTATCACCTATCCTTGTAGGTTGGCCACCTAGGCCTATACTTCTGCTAGCTATGCATGTACTTACTCGAGTTGGGTCATTGTAGCCATATGCATAACTCTCTCATGAGCCAAGGCCTATCATGCCTATGCCTCTCTTACTCCCACCCCTGATAGTGGTTGTGGCTCCTCCTTACACATCTATACTTGCCTCACCACCTCTCTTAATAGTCTATTCCAACTCCCTAGAGTAGACACTATCACATGATCCTCTAGTGTTACAAGGTCATAGGGTACTAGTGCTTTATAAAAGATCTCATGGAGTTCTCCCATCACTCAAGATTCCCATTTAGTTTCCTCCTTTATAAGATCTACAAAATTTAAAGCAAGTAGATATCAAATCATAGATATATTTTAATAATCTATCTTTAATTTATCTCAAATAACTTAAGTAAATTTTAAAACCATCTATTATTGCATGCCTGAGTGTCACCTACTACCTTCTCACCATTGACGTGACCATCGAGCATGGTCTCTCCATCAACATTTCCTTCAAGTACCTCATCTATAGGTAATTACACAAATTTAAATCATAGGGTCACCACTCATTCCCCTCTCAAGCTACACCTGAGTGGTACTTCTATCACCCAACTCTATCTTAGCCCACCTGATGGGTCATTTGGGATGACCACTATCTTTAATCTCTCCCATTGTTGGTGTCTCCATCAATGGTGTGACCAAGGTGGTCTTTGCTCTTCCTACTATGGTGTTATTTATAATACCTCTATCACTCTTTCATCTATATCCGTCTCCACTCTATCTATTTATTATCATGCTCAACCAATCCATGGTCTCTCACACCATGGTCTAATCATTGGCCTAGAAATTGGTGGCCCTAATCCTCCTCTCCCCTTAGCTCTCTCACATGCCTAGACCAAAATTTGGGTACCAATATCAAATACATTAGGTGAGGGAGTCCCATCTATCCTAGTATATATACCACTAGATGTGGTTATATCCACTAAGTATAATGGCTTATAATCAATGTATGTGCCAATGTTGGTACCACTATCTCCTAACTTGCATATATCATAGCAATGTGCCCTTATAGATGCCACATGATGTCTACCCACCTAACTATTCATAATTTTAGCACATGGGGTATGACCCATGCTATATGATCCTACTACCACCTCTATACTAGAGGTAATCGATCATTAACCACATGGCAAAACCCAACCAATTGATACATCAAAAACCTCTCATATATCTAATAAATTAGTAAAATAATAGGCCTTATGGTCTTCTACCCTATATATATCATCCCATACATGCCATACATAATCTAGACCCAGATGATAGAACCTAAATCATAGAGTGCCTTATGCTTCAAAATAGTCTAGCATAAGGCTATTGTGTACAATAATACCTTACCATTTGACTTATGACACAATACCCATGTTATCACAAGTCCTATAACTACCTTCTAGATATCTAGAATTTGAGATGTATAAATGTCAAATAGGCTAACTCTGAGCTTAGGATATATCCTATCTAAGCTCATCACCCATATGGATAAAGCTCTCCTCTCCTCTTATCGATCTATTACTTTTATAATCATAGGCATACCTCTTATTAGTAGTCCAAGAATCGCATGGACATCCTTTAGGGTGATACCCACCTAAATGATATCCCCATACACCTCCCATCTAAATGTGTTATTCAATCATTCTTAAGCTCCCAAGAACATGATTATCAGATCAGAACTCAATTGGACTTGACACATATCCATAATCCCTCATAGACCTAGTAAAACTAATCTTGATTGATCCTCAATTATTAATCACTCCAAGAGGTCTGGGAGCCATATCGCATCTACCAATCAATAAAATCTTAGATTCCCCTACAACCATCAAAAAACAAAATATGTGTTATACCTCCATGTAATTTATAATAAAAACACATTCTTTTCAAAATTTTACAAAAACTAGCCTAATTCATTTTAATTTATCCATTTTTTATCAATCTAACATAGTTTTAGCCTATTTGGCCATTTTAATACTTAGTCAGCCATTCTAGGCATTTATAAAACTCTTTTAACCTATTTGATGTACTTTTGTACTATTTTAGTCACTTAGTCAAACACTAAGTTGACCAAATAGTCTTGATTTTAACCAAGTTGATGTAACAAACTATGTCAACCCTTTACTTTCCCCCCCTTAGTATTAAGTCATCACAGTAGATTATTATACTCAATTGGCAATTATATACTAAGTTGATAGCATGAAAAAAAATTAAGTTGGCACACACCTACTAAGTTGGTAGTGTGGATTTCACAAATTTTCAATCTACTAGGTCGACTAGGTCAACCTAGTTGGTTATGCCTATTGACCCCTTTCTTTGCCTATAATAAATGCCTTTTGATAGTTATTACTTTGAACCCTTTCAACAAATTTCCCTATTTGGTTTCTAATACCCTTATCAACTTTCTTAATTTTATTTTGGTTCTTAGAATTTATCTAAATTACAAATTTCTATAAAACACTTAATTTTAATAAAATATTTGAGAACAATTTTTAAATTCTTAGTTGTCTACCTATGCTGCACCTACTATAGCCACTGGGCATCCCTCTCATCTCGAGTATCATCTCCTCACCATCGTAGCTCTATTTCCTTTCATTTGGTCACTCATATCTCTTTTTTCTCTCATCCACAAGTCAAAAATAACCAAATGACCTCCCTTTCACCATATTTAAACTTACTTTTCACAATTCCTTATCATTCAAATATTTTCCATCAAATTCCTTGTGTTGCTTATTTTTTAATTTTTACTAACCCATTTTTTAAATCATAAAATGTTATGGAATCATGATGTCATATAGAATATTTTCCACTACTATATTCATATATTCTATTTTTTTTATTTTTAGTTATTTTTTACACTAATCTCTATAGGTTTGCTTAATGTTCTTCACATTGGAAACCTTCACTTCTCTTGCAGTCTCCTTTATCTAAAAATCTAAGGTAAGTAAAGGTATATGTTTTTCAATTATGTTCTTTAATTTATCTTATTTATTTTATACTACATTTTACTTAGCATCAACATTATGTGTTATCATGTTCTATTCTTGAAGCTCCATCATGTGTTACACTCACATGACACATGATGAGATTCAAGTAGGGCATATGTATACACATAATATTTTCAAAATTTTATCACTTACTAATGCTTTTTATATTGTAGGAACTAATTGAGTCTCAATCTCTCTAAGTACATGCCTTAAGGGGTACACTGAGAAAGGGGTGGGTAGACTATTGGTGCTTCATAGGATTGTTGTCCCTTTTTCCACTTATTATCTACACACTTGTCTCCTAAAAACCATATCCCTAAAATTCTTCTCTATTTCACACTCCTCTATCATTTTCTACCTTTTGTCCCCCTTTTCCTAACCTTGATATCTTTTCAACTATTCACTCTACTAGGTCAACTGGGTTGACACTGTACTATTTTGGGTAAAATTCATTTAGGGTCTAGGTCAGCTCTTGGCCAACCTAACCAATGACCAAGTGAATTTTTATCCATAATTATAATAGGTCAACTAGGTTGACCCTATCAACTAGTTTTTTTGAAAGGGTTTAGAGATAAAATCACCATTATTTAGAGAAGATAACAAGAAGTAAGAGATATTGTGTATCTACTTATCTACCATTCTACTTGAGGATCAAGCTTAGGGTTTCATACTTTGGAGATACAGATCTTGTCTTATGGACAAGTATTTTGGATGAATTTATAGGTTATGTAGCCTAGATATGATTTATATTTGTCATCCTTACATACCACAACCTCCTACAAAGCACCTTGGCCAAGGGAGATATTGAGGCTTAGTGGGTTTGTCTTCAAAGGTAAATATTCCTAACTTTGTTCCTCCTTTGTAAGCGTAGATGGATATGAAATTTTAATTCTCTTCCATAGATTAGGATTATTTATAAATTAACATGAGTATATGTCTCTTATTCATGTTTAATTTTATTTTTTTAATCCCCACTTTATGCCACAAGCTTTGGCGAGCACTAGATTAGATTTATTTGCTTTACTTGTTATTAGTTTAGTGAGATATGAAAACATAGGACCTATCTAGGGTTATCATGTGATTGTTCTTAATTTTAGGCTTTGGAACCCACCTTAACATAATGTATTATGGTAAGAGATCCCCTAATTAGGTTTATCAAATCCCCATATTGGCCATGTTCCTAATTATCTAATGTATCCCCAATTAAAAGTGTAAGTATGACTTATCTTCTCTGAGTTAGGATTGATTTATAGACATGATGAATTTTTTATTGCATACACTACCTATTTTTACTAGATTCAACATTGTGTTAGTATCAGAAACATCTAAGTAATTTATTTTATGTCATTTATATATACCTAGCATATTTGTACTTTCCATTAATAACTTATCTTAGAATAATAAATTTAACATATGGTACATTTGAGTTTAGCACATTAATTGGATTGATGTAGATATGATATTCACCCTTGTGCCTTATCATTTATATATCCTTAACTCTATCTACCCAAGTAGGATATCTTCTTATGCAGATTAGGGTTAAACATTTAGTGAAACCAATATTTAAACATCAAACCCTAGGTCAATTAGGGTATTCTATTTTCTTATAATTACTATACTTTTTCATTTTCTATTGGTACTATTTTTCATGAAACCTAGGAATAACTCTAGATTGGGGGGTATTTCTATTGAAAATATTTAACTTCCCTTGAACCCATCCTAGATGTCTCAAACAAATGATGGATCTCATACCTTGGATCATGATGATACCCATGTTGACAATGAAAAAAATCCTGATATGGTTATCATAGAATAATATTATGATAATGAAAATCTACAAACAAACGAAAATTACCAAGTAGGAAATGACCAATCACATGCAATTACAATGTTTCTTGAGTGCATTTGACAAAACCTTGAGTATTTTGATAAAATATTAAAAACTATACTAGAAGCTAAAAATTCAAAACATTTAGTGGATACATCCCTCCCCTTAAACACATTACAACTTAATACATCTAATGGAAATATGAATTAGTGTTCCAACCTTTGTTCCCTAAAACTACTATTGATACATCTATTAGGAACTTATCTATTTTTTCAACACAAATACCAATTTCAATTTCTATTACTACTTAAAAATTATTTCCATCCCCTTTGGTGACTAGTCAAATTTCTAATCAAAATCCAATTTGTCCTATAGTTCATTCACCCCTTCAAGTTGTAAAGACCTTGTAGGATAAGGTTACAAACATTAAACAAAAGGGTTCAAAGTCTTCACATGTTATATATTTACAAGATGTGTTTCATAACCCTATTGAACTTAAGATATCTTTTCACCCTTTACCAACTATATTTTTTTCACCTAAGTTCATATTTATTATGGTAACATGATCTTGAACAACATCTTAAAACCTTTTATGTGGCATGCCTTGATTATGCTTCAAATGATAAAATTTTGACCAAACTATTTCCAAGGAGCCTCAAGGACTATGTTTTGAGGTGGTTTTATGACTTACCTCTCTAATATATTAAAGAATTTAAACCTATTTCAAATAAACTTTTGGCACACATTTCTATTAAAATTACTAAAAGGTTTCATGTGCTCAAATTGTAAATGACAAACAAGGAACCAATGAACTAGTCAATGAATATGTCTTGAGATATAAGACAATGATATACAAAATGACCAATCCTATGATAGACAAAGATTTACAAGACATATTCAAGTAAATTTTGATTTCTCATTTACATGAGTCTATTATTTTCAAAAAAAATCAATCTTTCAATGACTTATGCCATGTTTTACAGGATCATGAAATGAAGCTTGTGTCATTTAATAATCTCAAGTATGTAACAAACACACTTATTGCATCTACATCTAGTACCAAATTTATAATTAAACTAAGTCATAAGGTAAAACCTCATAAGCCTAAAAAGGAAACAACCACCATGGTTAACATAGTTTCATAATAGCCTAACCATCTTGTCCTATCTAATAAACCAAGGAGATAGTTTAAATGTTTACCTGAGCCTCCTGATTTATTATTCTCATGGTTGTTATAGTGTTATATTATATCTCTCCCTCTTCCTACAAAGGTTGATGTACATATACCTCTATCTAAAATATATCATGAAAATACTTATTATGACTATCACCAAGCCCTTAGGCATTCTAAAAATAGATGTTTTACCTTAAAACATAAAATTTAGGATCTTATTGATGACCAATAGATTATATTTGATAATCCTCCAAAGGAATTAGGTTCACAAACTAGTGATCACCATAAACATAAAATATTTAATAATTATTTGCAAGACCATTCTAAAAAGGAACCAAAAGTTCAAATGGCATATAATTCACATCTTCTTCATCATATTATGTACACCCACTAGATGGGGTCACCAATATGTAGACAATATGTATACCTCTTATGGTTTATAAACACATAATTTCCTTTGATGATAGAGAAATTAAGGATGATGAGTTTGATCTTCATTCTCTACTCATTTGATGATAACTTGATAAACATCCCATATGAAATGTTATGATTGATAATTCTTCAATATAAAATGTTTGAAACATGACATTGCTTACACATTTCATTTATACTCATCATGATTTACACCCCTCTACTAGATCAATCAAAGCATTCAATGGGACCTCTCAGAAGGTTCTTGGTAATATTGATCTACCTTTATAGGTTAGTCTCACACATGTGGTTAATAATTTATTAGTTATAACTTTTATAGGTGTCTTTGACATATTATTGGGATAACCTTGGATACATAATCTTTGAATAGTACCTTTTATAGTACATGGGTTTGTTAATTACATTCATGCCAATCAAATAATTATAATTTATAGTATTCCACATAAGAATCCTATTGAATAATATAAATTAATACCCAAATAGTTATTTATCAAGCTTGTTAAAGCTAATACACCATAAAAGGGTAAGTAAAGATTAATCTCCTTTACTAGGTACCCATCACTTGAGAGACCTTTACATTAGAGACAAACAGTGGGTTTCAAGAAATCCTCATCTTCTATGCACCATATTTAGATATTTAGAGCACTTAAACATGTTCCTGCTATTTATATTATAGGTAAACCATAGAGTATACATAGATGGGTTTTAATAACATATATTAATTATATTGGTACTTCATGACCTTAGAGTCCTATTATACATATAACTGAGCATCATAGATACAACAGTGATAAATATTACACCAATACATGTTCCTTGGTAGTACCACTAGTTTCTTGCACTAGGTTCTCAGTGGGGAGATACCTATGATAATCTTTTAGATTATATCATAGGATGATCTTGTCACTTTTAAAAATACCAAAAAGCAAAAAAAATTCAAAAATCCAAAAATATTTTTGACACCTACATGTTCTCTTGGATCCTTGCCATTTATGTGTTATTTCCATGTTGAAGAGTAGCATATCATTTACTCCTACATACACATACATGGGAATACATATAAATATGATAAATTTATGGGTTTTGGGAATTCCCTCTACTTACATCATCAGGGTGTTAGGGGCATCCATCTTCTATGGTCTTGATACACATAATATATGATTCTATGATCACTCTAAAATATCATGTTTGAGATTACATATATACTTACACATACCTATTATCCATGATTATACATTAAAAAAGGTACTTGATATTTTATGTACTTGACATTTTGTGCTAAAACATTTGATCCATGGGCCACTATGACATGTTTATGTTGGTTGCTTATGATTTTCATTACACACTTCTTTGAGTGTTTTACCTTGTTACTGTCTTAATTTTTTGAGCATATGAATATGTTATGCTATATGCAGCTCTTATTCCTATGATTTCCTTCTTGGAAATTTGAATATGTCATTCCTTAATTTTTTGGACATTTGATTGGGTTATGTTCATTTTAATTTTTAGTATTTTAGCATGCCCCTTGTTTGCAGTCTCCTTGGACCATTGCCTTTTGACTTGCTTTTGAGTGCTCTTATGTGTGTGATTATTTTCTTGTTGATCTTGTATTATTACTATCTAGTTGTTTCCATGATATATATCATGAATCTTAGGCCTACATGTGATCATGTTGGTTATATGTGATTCAATGATACATTTACCTATATATGTTTCCTTTTATATGCTATATGGTTAGATTCATAGATTATAGTTGTCTTACCAATTTATGGTGAGCTAAATACTAGATATTATTTTTCCCTCACTTAAAATGGGGTAGTATTAGTGGGGGAGTATCATGGTGGTATGGCTTTGAACTTTTTCAAAATTTCTAGATTACAATAGGGGCATGCTTTTGAAAGCATTTTCTCCACACTCACATAGTATATGGTACTTAAATTAGTTTACAAATTTAGTGGGGACATGTAATGATGACATAGATTCCATGCATTCATAGTTTTATATTTAGTGTGGGAATTATTTGGAATCATGTTATCCACATTAATTTAATATGGTACTTATAATTCATAGATTCAATGGCAACATGCTTTGGAATAATGTTTTCCACACATACTCAGTTTTTAATATCTCTAGTTTATAGTGGGGCCATGTTTTGGAAACAAAACCTCCACATTGGTACTTAAATCAAATTCATATTTTCTCTATATATAATTGGTGAATTCTTTGGAAACATGTACTCCACACTTTCACAATTTTGTGAATTGGCCAAAGCACATAATTATATGATTCTAATATATATTTGTGGCAAAATTATATATATGATACTATTGTCACAGAGTTTCAACATGAGATAACTATAAGGTTCATATAATATGCTACATCTGCCTAATATTTCAAAATCCAAATCAAATTTACATTTCAAAACTATTTCATGTATTAATACCCAGTGGACTTTTATAGACTTTACCAAGCTAATCTATTGTAGAAGTTGGTTCACCTTTTAGTATGGTTGGGGTAATTAAATAACTCAATATTTCCAAGTTTTTTAGTTTGGAGTTGATCATCCAAACTCAATAGGTTATGAGTATCATTATGTTGTATAGTTGAGCTAATCTCAACTGCCAAGTGACAACTCACTTTTACTCTAAAGTTAGGGGCTTGTGCCTCTCTCTCTCTCTCTCTCTCTCTCTCTCTCTCTCTCTCTCTCTCTCTCTCTCTCTCTCTCTCTCTCTCTCTCTCTCTCTCTCTCTCTCTCTCTCTCTCTCTCCTCTATATATTCACTTCAAATATTTATCTATATTTATCCTATTCTTAGTTTTAGAGCCTTACAATGATACATCTTTTATAGAACCAACCTTCCAATAGACAAGGTGATTACATCGACACATATGTATACTCCTAACCCTTGATATTTAAATTTAAATATATTTAAACTACTTTTGAACTAGATTATATGCACTAATTATACATTGTAACATGTTCTTAGTTACTATTTAGTGACCAACAAATCACTCAAACCCATCTCTAGTAAAGCACTCAAATTTAAATCAAGTAAAGATAAGGTGTGTATACACACCCAAGTACTTATTCCTTTCTTTTAAAATAGAAATTTAAATACTTGATTAAAGTGGGGGGGGGGGGAATATAGATGATATTTTATTATTATGTAGCACCTCAATCTTATACACTTTAAAAACTCATGATCCTAGTTATATTTATTACTTTTACACGTCTTACTCTTGTAAGCCTTGCATCTACTCTATCTTGTGACCCTTGGATTACCTCTTAGTCAAACTAGCCTTAAATTGATGATATAGACATCTCATATTGCCTAGAATTATTATAATTTACATATCTTATACCTTCAAAAGTTCTAAGATTATAATTTCTCTCTTTCTCCCTAGACACTAATGTTTAGGTTAGACAATAGTATTGATGTTATTGTTCTATCCCAACACAAATGTTTAGTGTCATAAAATCATCTAATGTGAAAATGAAACATATTAAAATGGTCAACCTAAGTACTTTAATTTGATTTATATCTTGGTAGGGTATAAACACAATATCAAACCTCATTCATTCTTCACCTAAGAAACCTAGCAATCAGACCAAATGAGCACTCAAGAAGCATTCAAGTTACCAAAAGCTTTCCTATTCTACCCTATTATGATATCAGTCAAAGGAAAAACCTAAATATAGGTTTGAATTATTAAAGGAGTATTCATGAAGTCATATTTACCAAGTTACAAGCTAGGTCATTATTTTACTTACTTTACACATTGCATTTTTCACACACAAGCCAACACATAGGGGAGAACCACATGAGTCTAAGGCCTCTTCTAGAGTATTAGCTATGTGATCAATTAAATTTTATATTGAGCTCATTTTAGGTCATCTCGACACTATATTCCAAATAACCCATTTTTACCCAATGTCACATTAAAGATGTAAAGCTACAATTTTGTCATTACACTTTAAGTGAGAGTTCATGACCTAGATCTGAATGCACCAGAGCAAAGATGAATCAAAACCCAAAATCATCCAAGTGGTCACATCCTATTTTAATGCATATTACATATGATACACAAGAATATAACTCAAACACTAGTATTTATGTAATTTTTCTAGGTTAACACACATGTCTTGAGAACTAGAGGAACCAGATATAGAATCTAGAGATTGATCCAATACTATCTTCCTACCTGATTCCTACCTATATTATATCTAGTACTATGTTAGCATAAAAAATAGCTAAGTAATTATTGTATGCCATTTATATATATCTACACACACACACACACACACACACACACACACACACACACACACACACACACACACACACACACACACACACACACACACACACATTAATTGGCCTATTATAGATTTGATATTCACACTTGTGCCTTATAATTTTTATATCTTTAACCATATCTACCCAAGTAAGATAGCCTCTTATCGAAATTAGGATTAAAAACCACTAGGAGACACATTTATCTTATTATTTTATGAATTTGGATTAACAAAAGACCTCACAAGAAGATTTAAATATGGGAAAGGGTTTGTCTTCAAAATCTAGGTTGATGAATGGTTGATTTATGACATGCAAGATAAAACTCAAGATTTCACAATAGGAATAATGGAATTTATGTATAATAAATTATTTGATACCATGTTAGAGTGGGATAGAATCAAGGATCAATTAATATAGGATTGAATTCACAAAGAAATTACATGTGTAGTACCAAAATAAAACATGAGCCAAAAGAAAAATTTGCACCACAATAGTAAAATGATCATTAGTTCATTAGTCATAAAATCTTTAGGAAGGTAAATTATATAGGTGAGAGATAAACATGTCCTCAAATACTCATGAATGTTTGATTATCTTTCACAATGACCTAAAAAAACACATAAGCAAGCTAAACATGTGTAGGGAAAAATCATTAAATGGAATAAAAACATACACTAATAATTATAATTTTAGAATAATTTATATGAATATGGAAAGGTTGTTACCAATTAGGTCCCCTAAGTGTTGAAGTAGAGATCACTTTTTCCTTTATTATTTCAAAGTACTATTGAATGTTACTCCATTAACCTATAGTGTGTCTAAGGATATGTGTATTACATCCTAGTTTCATCACTAAACTTAATTTTTTAATTAAATAGATATTATCGGGTTAATATTTTTTAATTACTACTATAAAAAACTATTTCATTATATTGATGTAGGATAGACATATAATGATTAGTTTGTATGACTCATTACTTGATTGGTTAGTTGTACATGAGTTTTATATGCTTATTCAGTATTTTTGTGGATTATACTTATTCATTATTTTGTGGATTATGCTTATTCAATATTTTTATGATTTATTAGCATTTGTATTGGTTATTATGGTTACGAGCTAACTACCATTTGCAGTTGTGAGGTGGATGAAAGAGAAAATCTACTCTCCAAATAGATATGGAGGAAGAATATCATCAAGGAGGATGTTGTAGATGGAAATATAAGAGGTGTTGATATTTGATAACAAACCCAACACGCACCGCATAGAATGTTAAAATGCATGATTAATTTAGTTTCATTATGTTTGGTTAATACATTATTTGATGTGTTGATATGGTTTAGATTTGTGTTTTAATTTTAATCAGTATCATTAAAATTGTTACTATTTTTTGGATTATGATGGGTTGACATTGTGGAATGTTTTAATTATATACATTCATAGATGAATTTATTTTTTGTTTCCTTCATAACCTACACATGTAGGTACCTACAAAAATGAAAAAAAACATTAATAGAACATGTATGTGTGTGTGTGCATGCACACACATGCATGCATGCATGTGTGTGCATATGTGTGTGTGTGCGTGTGCATGCGTGTGTGTGTGTGTGTGTGTGTGTGTGTGTGTGTGTGTGTGTGTGTGTGTGTGTGTGTGTGTGTGTGTGTGTGTGTGTGTGTGTGTGTGTGTGTGTGTGTGTGTGTGTGTGTGTGTGTGTGTGTGTGTGTGTGTGTGTGTGTGTACACATGACATATAAACTAATTGCATTTTTGAACATATAGAAAAATAATTATTATACTCTTTATCTACTATATACCTAAGGGTTACCTAGCATGACTTAAGTTTTAATTACCTAATGGTTACCTAGGTATATGGAATTTATTGTTTAAATGTTTAGCTTATATTGTTATATGTTAAAGTGATAGGCATTCGAGCTATTTTTAAAAAATAATTATTATTTTAATTGACATATTGTTATGTAAACCCTAATTTTATGATAATAATTTAGGTTTTGGTTCATTGGTCATTCAAACCATGAAAAAGTTAGCATGGTGAGAGTTTGACTATGAGTTGGAGGAAATAATGGAGAAGTTTGTGAGTGTGGTGGTTTAGTTGGGAGACATGGAAAGCATGCTGGAAATTTATAGTTTGATGGTGAGTTTTTCTTGGACAAACTATGGAAGAGAATGGGTTGCCATGATATTATAGGTTTTTAAAATTCATGTAGAGAAGGGTGAAAAAAATAAAACATGATGGATTTATTGGATTGGGTTATTATCCATGGAAAATAGAGGATAAGAGGAAGAAATAAAGGAACATTATAGCAAATAAAGGAGAAAACTAATTTAGGTACTAAGAGGTAGGGTTTGTCCTTTGAATTTACTCTAAAATTTTGTATTTAGATTATATAGTTAATAGAATGTGTAGACATCTAAAACTATATACAACTGGCTTCCATTCGGTCTTCAGATTGATTCCTACCAACCATTCCAAATTAAGCCTAAGAATCACTGAACATCTCAAATTTTTTTGTGCATCATTCATAAAATCTCAAAATCATGTTGAGGCATACCTAATTAGGGTATTCTATCATATTTAATAATAACCTCTCACAAATTCATCCCTAATCATCTTATGGAATCACATCAGTCAATTTAGCTTATAAACCTATTAAACGGGGAATTTACACACATAAATCAAATCTTGTAAATCCTAAAAGGCTAATCATAATTAATTAAAAATCCAAACCAAATTAAATTCCTATTTGAATTATACATTTGAAATTGATGAATAACTAAAAAAAGAAATTCAAAATATCCTAGCCTTTCATCATTGCCTTTATGAGTTGTTAAGCTCTTTAAAAATATCCTAAAATATATATTTTGAAAACCCATGCATATTAATTGAAAATAATTATTACTTGACAACTACTATATCTAATGGGGTTATATTTGACTCACCTAGGTTAGGTTTTAACTCATTCCAAGCCTTAAATCCACCTTTACTCTCCTTGGGTTGGAATTAAATCCATTTTCTATATATATAATGCCATGAAATTTTAAGCTCTCATAAGACAAATTTATAATAAAAATTTGGAGAGAGACAAGCCATTTGATTTAGTGTTATAATGCCAAAGTTGCCTTACAAGTAGTGTTATACTGCCAAAATCTTGATCCAAGTAACAAACATCAAGCCATATTAAATCCATGGTGCCAAGGATTGAAGGATCCAACAAGGTTCATTTGCCAAAGACCACTTGATTCACAAGATGAGCAAGACACTCAACAAAAAATTTGGATTTATCAAGGAATCTAAAGTATTTGTTGTCTTTTATGTTTTATTTGTGATTTCATTTGTCTTTTTTTTACTAAGATATCCCCAAGTTATAGGCTAGAAGTGTAAGTGTTAGTGTGTCTGTATTGATTTTTCTTAGTTGAACTAACATATTACTAACATACCTTCTTAAATTCTTATGATCAAAAATGGCACATTCAATGGGACATAAAGCAAAAAGATGAAAATGATGATCTTAATTTTTCTATTGAGTACTTGAGAATCTTAAAAATTTGAGTTTTCACTTTATTTTTTCATATTCTATTTTCTAGTCATACACAGTTTTACATGAAGACCAACATCAGTTATAATAGAACCGACATCGATCCTACCAAAACTGATGTCTATCTAGCCAGGACCAACATCTAGCTCTATGTATGGAATATATCATGCTAGAAACATGCTTAAAACAAGTTTTTCTAGAGCTTTTTAGATTTTTTTTAAAGGTCTAAATATCTTTTAGTTGACCCTTTGATTACAAGATCTAGTATTATTCATCAATTTTAAACTCATTGTCTAACAATTTTTTTTGGTCAAAACTATACTTTTAGTTTTCTATATTTTTCTAGGACTGATGTTGACCCCTGTCTACTAACATTGGTTATCCCTCTATTGATTGACACTAATTTATACAAGACCAACATTGATTTCTGTGACAAGAAAATAGAAAAAACTTGAGACTAAGATTTTAAAAATGAATTATTCATCCATAAAAGTGATTCAAAGTAGGAAAAAAACCTCTAAAAATTTTACGACCTAAGATGGAAAAAGGTAAAAATTTGGAAGTGGTTAGGTCTTGAACATTTCATTTTGTGCCTAAAAGGAATCTAGTTGTTTTTTATACTTAGTTGTTTGTGAAAGTTTTTTAAAGTTTTAAAACTAATGCCAAGGGGTCAATTTTCATAAAAATTTCACTTTGGTGCATTAAAATAAACACTCACACTTAGATTACATACTCTTAAGAGTGTTTTTTTTATGTTTGTTCTTTCAAAGTTTTTTATTTTTGCAAACTAATTGATGTGTGTATGCTCTCCCCCCATCCCCTTAAGGGAACTTGGGTGACCAAAAGTAGTCTTTTCTTAAATTTGTGCTTTTCCAAAGGTATTAAAATAGCAATGTTAAGTATCTCCTCAAATATTTATGGGTTGGGTGATTTAAACATGACCCTAAAGTCTTTTCACTTGTCTTTTATTTCCATGCATTTTATCCTATGAGTGGGAGTTCATCACCTCCTCATAGGTTATTTAGGCAAACATTGACCTGGGAATTCATCTCTCATCATCATTTCAACGCCACTCCATAATGGAGTATAAAAATTGAGGTTGAATTACTAGGATGTTTTCTTGAGAAATTAAGCAAACTCTGTTAGTAAGATATTACCTCATACCATAGGGGTAACTTGGACATCGTACTATACTAAGAAACTAATGAATGTAGTGGTTATGAAAAGGATAACACCTTTTCATAACAAGATGATTAACATGGATCCAAATTATGTGAGCATCCCTTGTGTTATCCACTCTTTGAACCATATAAAAACTTAAAAACTTTTATTTTTATAACAACCCCACTTACCACTGACACACTATTGATGTATGACAAGTAGCCCAAAGTTCCATGTTGTCATATAATATCTTGAGAGAAGGGGGTGTAAAAACCCTAAAAATTCATGCACTTTTATGTTTTGGACTAACAAATAAAATCCTCTTAAGAGCACGCATATAGATGGAATTTGATAGCACTATGTAACCATATTAGTTTTAGGATCTAAGACATTAAACTTAGGTGTTTGTGTCATTTTATCTTTTATTGCATGGTTTTTAAGTCTAAAACTATATATTTTATTTGTTATGCCACATCAAAATGAGTCTTATCCTAAACATCACTTTATTTTTTGAGGAGACATTACGCTGTCTATTTGACACCATACTTTTGCCTTAGTCTTTTGACAAAATCCTTGTGTGTGTCATTTGATTGGAAAGGGTAACATTATGCTACTTGATTCATTTCAAGTTTTTGTGCCTTAGAGTCTTAAAACTAACCATTAATCACATATTTATAGTGTAATAATGTCATTACATTAATTGATCATTTCATAAACTTATTTACCTTCTAAAAATATAATTTTTGAAACTAATCCAAGTGCACCTTTTGGATCTTTGCCTAGTACAATTATGTCATTCAATTTTATTTAGCTTTTTGTTTGATCAAATAATCTTAGTTTTTATTAGTTGAGTTTCTTATTAACCTTGACAAGTTCAAATCCAAAAAATTGACTCATTTATATTATGCCTTGTGTCATTTGGGCCTAGACATCGATCTTTGTCTTTTGGGTTGTGTAACTTAGGTTAATTCTTTACCCAATTTGAAAACTATTGTTTTTGCCTCTATTTGATAAAAATATCCTATCTTCCTTATGCCTTCTATTTCATGCCTTATGTCAATTGACCAAGTTCATGTCTAAAGTTGAATGCCTAGTCTATGCCAAAGTGTTTTAGATTTGTTAGATTAAATCACAGCCTTTTGTGGAAAGTCTAGCTTTTGTGTTTGTGTTGTCACCAAATCTTGCACCTTAAAAGAGAGTTTTTAAGTATCTTCTATATTTGGGAAATTTTGGAACATTTCCAAGCATGTGGGTATACCTATAGAGGAAATGAACCTCTAGATTTAAAGGGCTAGCTCCCTAAATATATCTTTGCAAAACAAATTTTGTCTAAACTAGCTTTCTTGAAAGGAAAAGAGTTAGAAATTATAGAAAATAAAAAACTACTATAAGAATGGTGATACACCAAGATTATCTTCCATGTGGATATCATATTTTAATTCATAATATAATAAAACACTTAGACCACTTTCAATCTTTAAGGGTTCTAACACAGATATTTTAGTATAGAGGCGAGATGCATAAAACAACACAAGGTAAATGAACTGAAAGGTAGATTGCATATTAAAATAATAGTTATACACGTAGAAATTTAACACACTTAAATTCACTCTACATACCTATTATACTAAGAAATTTTACTCAGACATAAAGGATAAAGGATTGGAGGATAAAAATCTCTACTTCTTATCACTATATATCACTTATACACTCAGATAATTATTCAAAAACTTGAAATAAATAGACTAGTACTAATGCTTTAAAGGAAAAATATGATATCAATCCAATAGGGCTTCACCATACATCATATAAAACTTCTTTTTACTAGCCCAAGGGCTGTATTTATAGTAGAAGGGAAATAAGAGGGGAGGTTTTTTGGCACTAAAAAGAGGAATCAATTTGTTAGAAGCCTCCAACCATGGCTGCAACTATCTTTACAAATGATGCTCATTTAGGTCATTCAATTAATCCATGTCACCTCAAGTGGTTATCTTAATCTCTCAAATATGCTTCCCCAATGGTTGCACTAATAGAATTAAGATATTTTGAGATAAGTGATGGCATGAATGCAATTATTGTAAATAAGTCCACTTGTTATAGATTTGTCTTGATGCTAAAAACTTATCACTAGCTCATTAAGGTGTATAAAAAATAGGGGAGAGTCCTTTTCATTCTATTAGCCTTGGAGATAAAACTACTTGAAGCCTACATGTATGCCTCCCTAACATTGTTAAGATGTTGGCTCCACGTGTATGTCTACAAATGTTTCATGGAAGCTTGCTCCAACTCGACCTTGGTCAGATGCTCCATTCTCATGGAGTCCTTTGACCTCTCACCTTTTTATTAGCCATCAATAATGACTTAGATCTTGATCAGAATGCTAAGTGATGTGGGCCCTCTAATCTAATTTATCTTTCTCAATCTAATTTTTTTAATGGATGAAGAACGTGAGCCCTTAGATCTTTAAGCATTTGAGCAAAGACCATCAATCTGCTTGGACCCACTGTTTAAATGTTAACAACTATCTGATCATTATTTAAACACCAATGGCTAGCCCATCATAGTGAAGTTGACATCCATGTAACTATCACTCTACTAGACCCATTCCTTCAAGGTATTTTCCTTGGACCTTTACTTTAACATTTTCTTAAACAATTTTCCCATAGACCCTTTTCTTTGAAAGAAATAACTTTTCAGGCCCCTTCTTATTTCATCTTTCAAAAATATTGAACATGCCCTTCAGCCTTTTGAAATGTCCCTTTAGAAATATTGATCAATCCCTTTGGCCTTTTGTATTTGTCCCTTTGGAAATCTTGAAAAGGAAACTTTTATTTCTCAAGTAATTCTTTCAAATAAAAGTCCAAATGGATTATTCCGTAGTTTCTTTTTCTTTGTAAACACTCCCTTTGAAGGAAAAATACCTTTGATAAAATTACATAGGCACCTTGCTTGAAAATTCCTTCAAACTTTTTGTTGAAGATGTCCCTTCAAAAATCTAGAAGATGTCTTTCAAAAAAATTGAACTATACCCTTCAAAAAACTTGAACATGACACTTTCCTGAGAAAAATACCCTTCAGGAAAGTGTGTAGGGCACTTGCATGAGAAACAATTCCTTCAAAAATATTGCAAAGGACCAATTCCTTTGGAAAGATTGAAAGTGACTTTCAGAGAAACAACCCTTTGAAAATATTGTTTCAAACAAAATGTGTGAAACAATTCCTTTGGAAAGATTGCTTTAGACATTTTTTTCAAAATAATTATTTCAAAAATATTATTTTAGACATTTTGTTTGAAACAATTCCTTTATCTTGAACAAAAAACCCAAAATAAAACCTTGCTGAAAGAAATAACACTTGTGTGAAAAGATCGAATAAAGGCTTCCAAAGGAAATAACACTTGACACTTTGTTTTGGGCATAGTGTGAAATGCTTCTTGTGATAGACAACTTCTGAATGCTACACTTAGTCAAAATGAAAAATTCAAAACTTGGGAGTGAAAATTGGCTAACATTCTTGGTGATTCATAGGGGGGCATGCTTGTTATGCCTAAGACCAGTTACTTAAATCCTTCCATCGGGCATGGAGTCATGCATATAGGCACCTTAAAAGACTTGAACAAACCTTTGGCTAAAAAAAAAATAAGTTGTTTGATTCACATGCACAAGGGTAAAGACACACACCAAACAAAAGGAAAGAAAAACACCTATGCTACAAAGTACTTAGGGAACACAACAAAAAAATAAAGGAGACAAAACTAGACTAAACACACACACCTATGCTACTATTTAAAAAATAGACTTGTAAGGACTAATAAAAAAACTTTAGATGTATCCCATTCATAGGGATAGGCAATTATTATCCATTCATCTTGGTTAGCTGAAAGGAGTTACTTTGTTTGCACTTGCTAAGGATGTAAGGGCCACTCCACAAAGCATCAAACTTTGTATGTCTACCTAGTTTTTATCTATCTTCATCCCATTTCAGAACCAAGTCACCTTCCTTGAATACTCTTGCACTTGCTCTTTTGTCAAAAGACTTCTTCATGAGTACTTGGTGGTGTTCCATGGCCTTACATGTATTGTATCTTGCTTCTTGTATCTACATTATTTCTATCAATCTAACTTCCATTGGATTATTTTCAAGTAGTTCCAACTAATGTGAAAGCTCTAGAGTAGAGAGTTCTTGAGATATGGATAACTTAACCTCTCTCTCATAAATAAGCACAAAGGGAGAGTTACCAATTGATCTCTTAAGAGTAATCCTATCAGCCCATAATGTTGTCTTAAACTTGGTGTGCCATGCTCTTTGATTGTTCTCCAATGTCCTCTTGATGATCTTGATGAGATTCTTATTAGTAAACTTAGTCAATCTATTACCTTGAGGGTAATAGTTAGATGAGGTACTCAAGTAAAATCCATTCCTATTTTCCCAATTAAAAGTTTTAGCACTTATGAAATCAAGTACATTATCATATATGATAACTTTGGGAACTCCAAACCTTGTTATAATGTTCTCTTAGAACTCCAAGATAGCATTTTCACTTACCTCATTCAATGAAATAACTTCTACCCACCTTGTGAAGTAGTTAGTAGTAGTCAATATCCATTTATGTCTAGCACGTTATGGAGGGTTTATCACACCAATGAAATCAAGACCCTATTGCATGAAAGACTGGTCTACTTGGATAGGATTCAATGGAAGGGATGCAAGTTTTTGTTTTCCTACAAAGAAGGCACATTGAGGACACATCTTAGCCTACTGATAATAGTCCTTAAAAAAACTAGGCCACTAGTAACTAGCCCTCATTATCTTTGCATCCATCATCTTAGGAGAGAAATGACCTCCATCTACATCATTATGAAACTTTTTCAGTAGCATACCACGCTATTCATTGTTAACACACCTTAACATCAAACCATTCACATATTTCCTAAAGAGAACACCATCTACAAGATAGTAAAGAATGGTCTAAAATCTAAAATACCTCCTTTGATACTTGTTCAATCCATTGGGGCACCCACCATTTTGAATAAAATTGATGATGTCTTGTGTCCAGCTTTGAACTTGTTCATGATCATCTAGTTGGGAGTGAACTTGGTTGATCAATACTTCCTCTTTTGGCTCTTGACAATCTAAATCTAAATGCTCACATAACCCTTTTCCTCTTACCAAGTTTGTCACCTTAATGTCCACATCATACTCCATTACCTTTGTAATCCACCCAACTCTCTTTTCATTGAGATATTTTCTTAGGAGAAACTCCTTATTGCTAAGATGAGAAACCATGACATGTATCTTATTTTTTGAAACCATGTGCCTAAACTTTTTCAATCCTGTTATCATATCTAGAGCTTGTTTCTCAATAAATGTATACTTGACCTCATAATCTTCCAATCCTTAGCTAAAGAATGCAATTGGGTGCTCTACCTCTTCATCATTCTTATGCATAAGCATAGATAAGATTGTATCAAGGTTAGCAAAGGTATAGAGTATGAAAAATTTGGTAAATTTTGGGTTTAAGAGAGTATGAGATTTTGCAATTGCTTATTTGATTGCCTCAAAGCTATTCTTACCTTCCTTTATATAAGCAAAAGCTTGGTTCTTCTTTAGTATGGTTGTGATAGGCTTTACCAAAGTTGGAAAGCCTATAATAAACCTTATTAAAAACATTATTTTCCCCAAGAAGCTTTGAAGTCCTTTCTTGTGTTGAGGCAAAGACAAGACTAGAATAGCCTCAATTCTTTTGGGGTCAATAGACAAGCCTTCTTTTGAAACAATATGACCCAATAACTTACCTTCATGGACAATAAAGATGTACTTTTTTGGATTAATGGATATTCCATACTCCCTACACTTCTCAAACACTTACCTTAGATGCTCCATATGATCAGTAGCATTCTTCAAAAAAATAGTTATATCATCAAGATACACAAGCAAAAACTCATTGATCAATCCTTTAAAATACATGTCCATTGCCCTTTAAAATGTAGCTCCAGCATTAGACAAACCAAATGGCATCTTTATATAGGCAAAGGTCCCCCATTTTGTATTGGAGGCTATCTTGAGCTGATCCTTCCCATTCACCGGTATTTTATTATAACCTGAATAACCATCAAGAAGTGAAAAGTGTTGAGAACCTAAAACAACTTGCAAAATTTGTTCTATGAAAGGTAGTGGATAATGATCCTTGAGAGACACTCTATTAAGGTCTCAAAAATTCACACAAAGTATAATATCTCCATTCTTATTTTGGATAGGTACAAGATTAGCCACCCAAGTTGAATGTTTGATAGGAAAGATGATCCTAGACTCAATCAACTTGGTTAGCTCTTTCTTCATGAGTTCCTCTATCTTAAGGTTGATAGGCCTTTGTTTATGCCTAACTATTTTAAATCTATATTCAAACTCAATTGTGTGGTGAGATATACTTGGATCAAACCCTTTCAAATCTTTATATTCGCAAGAAAAAATGTCATGAAACTCTTTACATAATTTAATAAAGGCCCGCCTCTTAGAAAGGGAACATATCTTACCAATTTTTAGAAGCTTGTCCTTATAAATCATGACTCTCTCATAGTTCTCTTCTTTTGTAGACATGCTCACTCTTTCTTTATTATTTTTATCATCTTCATTAAAAACACTCTCTAAATTAATCAGCCCTTTAGGTATCTTTTTTATCTTTAGCTGAATAATTTGTTCTTCATATTTATCATGCAGTCTCTTTTGGTTCCTTGAGGAGAATTCTACCTCATTTTGTAAGAAGTGTGGAATGTGTTCATCACTTTCAAACACTTTCCATGATGTTTCATTATCTATAATATAATGCCTCATAATGACCTTGATATGAGATTGATCTTTCTCCTTCCCTATATCAACAACTATGTCAAACTATGCTCCTATAGTAGCCAATCTATCAACATGTTTATTTGAATCCCTTGGTACAAGTTATATGTTAAAGGAATCAAAGTATTCAAGTAGGTACCATACCCTATGATTGTAGTATTTAATCAAGGGGTTCTTACCTATATCTTTATTTCTTACTTGATGGATGACCAATTCACTATACCTATAAGCCTTCAAATTCTTGATCCCTCTCTTCTTTGCCCATTGGAGGCTATGAACTAAAGCCTTCATATTATACCACATTACATGTGAAACTAAAGTATAATCTATATGAGGAGTAGTATTGATTAATTGATGAAGAAACTAACATAATGCTAACTCTTACACCTACTTTGCTTCTTGAGCCATCAAAAAACACTTCCCATATCCCTTCAAGTTCATGATCTTCATTAGTGAGTGAAGGAATGGAAGCATCTTTTTCATGCATACAATGAACTCCTAAGTTAGTCTCTTATATGAATGTATATGGATCAATTCCATGCATTTTATTGTTTTAATTATCAAGTAAAATATTATAAACACCTTCAAGGGGGGAGGATGCTTCACCTTCCATGACACCTTCTTCTTCTTCACTAATTAGATAATTCTGATTTGAATTTATCTCCATGTATGGCTCAATATGAAACCTTTATAAGGGTTATGTCATTATAGTCACCTTGGTTCCATATCTTGTTTTGAAATATATAAAATACCAATCAATAAAAATGTACCCTCCTATCTTATTCATAAAGTCCCTTGACAAGCAGATAGAAAAATGAGCTAGAAGGTCTACCACCACAACGTCTTGTATAATGGGGAAACTTGAGAAACCATGTAGAAAGAATTTCAAAAATCTGACCAATCCCACTATCTTGGTTTGAGTCCCATCAAGCTGTAGCACACCTTTACTATGTGGTTCATACTTCAATCCTAACTTATCAGCCACCACCTTAGGCATGATAGTGGCACTAGCTCCACTATCTATAATACAATTATGAACCAACTTGTCTCCCACAATGAGTGTGAGGTAGAAGGGTGGAGGATTATCAGATTTGGTGGATGGATATAATAAATAATTTGGATAATTATTAAGGGCTAAACTATTGTGTTTTGATGTTTTAGGGGCTACATGAATGATCACAATTTGTTCTTCTAAGAACTCTTTTTGACCAAGCATATGCAAGACTTCTCGAAGAGATATACTTGTCTTGGTATTATTCAAAGAATAAAAAAATTTAGAGGGGAATTATTAACCTTTCCTTGCATTATTTAAGGTAGTGAGAGAGGTTTAACTTACTTCATTTTAGGCTTGAAAACCCTACTCGCATTATGGATTTAATGAGGAGCATGACTGGTAGTAGGTCTTGCACTAGGATTCACACTTTGTGGGCTTGGAAAGACATTGATTAGAGTCATATGTTCTTCCATTACATATCCCAAATCTCTCTTTTTGTCTCCTGTGTTGGTTTCAATTTATGTGATTTGATTTAACACATAATCATCTTTCCTTTGAAAGTTCATCATACCTACACTTTGGCTACTACCTTCTCCATGAATATCCCTTTGCATGAGATTCACTTCATTTAATGTCACATAAGGAGTATATTCTTATTATGCCACCAAATCTTGGTTGTCTTCTCCATTATCATACACAAACTAGCCTCGAGGTTGTCCCCATTGGTTCAAATGATCCTCTCCTTGGACTAGATTAACATGCACTGAAACAACAGCCTTCATGGAAGGAATGGAATTAGGATTATAAGCATTGGGATGCCTATTGAAATCTTGTTGACCTTGTCTTATTCCTTGGTATTTATATTGGGGTGGACCTATATAGCCTTGTTAAATATAGTATTAAGGGTTAGGAGGATCACTTGGTTGAAAAAGAGCTTGCTTAAGCTGAGCTCATAATGACCAAATCTCTTCATCTTTTTCCATAGCATTATCTATCTTCTTGGGAATGGTTCTTGGCTTGGTATTGACATTAGGAACTTTTGCTATGCTTGGAGCCTTAACCAAACTATGAGATAGTAAAGGCATAAAAACCCTTAGAGGTAGCTTTCTAGCCTATATCAAGCTATTCTCAGCTTCAATAGTTATCTCATATGCATCTGGTAGAGTAAATCCTCCCATTGACTATAACATTACCACCATAGTAGTACCAATAGCCTTGAGATAAGTGGGAAACACAAATCTCAGAGGAAGTTTCATGATAGGTCATAATCTATACCATGTCCTTTGAAACCTTTCATTAAAATCTCCCATGGATTCATTAGGATCTCTTTTTATCACATTTAACTAGTGGATTAGTGAAGTATGCTCACTCTTATTCTCAAATATAGTTACCAGTAATTCCACAAAGCCATCCCAACTTGTAATACAACCACCTTCTAAAGTCCTATACCAGTCAAGTACATTACCTTTTAGAGACATAGCAAGTAATCTAATGTCTATGTTGACTCAGGTGACATTATAGAAGTTACAAAAAATTGAGATGTCCCTAATATGCTTAGATGGGGTAATAGGACCCTCTCCATTGAAAATAGGGATATTCTTGGTAGCATTGGGAGGGATAAGGTCATATACAGGAAGATTGATTGGATTTTGGGTGTTGAAGGATGGCAAAGGTTGTTGCCTATCCATTTCTCCTCTTTCCTCTTGATCTCTTATCTCTTCAGTCTCCTTAACTTCCTCTACTTCTTCTTTGAAACCTCCTTGCCCAATATCTCTAAGCATTAGGAATGGTTTAGATTATTGTTCTTCAAGAAGAGCTTTAGCTAGAGGGGGTTGATTAAATATCCTAGATGACCTAGTGAGGACCATGAAGTATAATCTAGGAAACTAGATCCACAACCAAAGATTCTCACCTTTTGGAGTCACCAAATGCTAGATTAAGAATATTTCTACAACCTTAGGCTTGTTAAGACCAGTATTCACCTTGACATGGAAATAATTAGGATTAGCTATCCCACCAGGTGTGCTAGAACTATTATCACCAAATCTTGTACCCTAGAAGAGAGTGTTCAAGTCTCTTCCAGATTTGGGAAATGGTGGAACATTTCTAGGCATGTGGGTATACCTATAGAGGAAATACACCTCTAGATTTAAAGGGCTAGCTTCTTAAATATATCTCTGCAAAATAACTTTTATCTAAACTAGATTTATTGAAAGGAAAAGAGTTATAGATTATATAAAAGGAAAACCTACTCTAAGAGTGGTGATACACCAAGATTATCTTCCATGTGGATGTCATATTTTAACAAACAATACAAAAAAATGCATAAACCACTTTCAAGCTCTAAGGGTTCTAACACAAATATTTTAGTATAGAGGTGAGATGCATAAAACAACACAAGGTAGAAAAATGAAGGTATATTACACATTCTAGGAATATTTATAACTTACAACAATTTAATACACTTAAACACACTCTACATGACTTGTTAGACTAAGAAATTTTGCTCAGGCCTAAAGGATAAAGGACTAAAGCATAGAAAATCATCACTTCTTATCATTATACATCACTTACATGCTCAAAAAATTGTTTATAAAATTGAAATAAATAGACTAGTACTAATGCTTTAAAGGCAAAATGTGATATCAATCCAACAAGGCTTCGCCATACATCATGTGAAACTTCTATTTACTAGCCCAAGGGCTATATTTATAGCAAAAGGGAAACAATAGGGGAGGTTTTTCATATTGAAAAGAGGGATGAATCTGTTAGAATCCTCCAACTACAATTTCAACTATCTCTATAAATGATTCTCATTCAGGCCATTTGATTGATCCATGTCACCTCAAGTAGTTAGCTTACTCTCTCAAAGATGTTTCCCCAATAGTTGCACCAATAGAAACGATATATTTTGAGTTGAGTGATGGCATCAATGCAATTATTTAGAGTGAGTCCACTTGTTGTAGATTTTTCTTGATGCTAATAGTTTCTCACCAGCTTGCTAAGGTGTTTACTGGTGTAGGGGAGAGTCCCTTTTATTCTATTGTCCTTGGAGATGAAACTACATGAAGCCTATGTGTATGCCTCCCTGACATTGTTAGGATGCTAGATCCACATGTATGTCTATAAACATTCCATGGAGGCTTACTCCAACTTGACCTTGGTTAGATGTTCTATTCCCATGGAGTCCCTTAACCTCTCACCTTTTGATTGACCATTGATAATGACTTAGATCTTGATTAGAATGCTCGAATTGATGTAAGCTCTCTGATCTACTTTATCTTGCTCCATCTGATCTTTTTAATGGATGAAGAATGTGATCCCTTAGATCTTTGAGCATTTGAATGAATACCATCGATCTACTTAAGACCCACTATTTAAATGTCAATGGCTAGCCCATCACTATTTAAATGCCAATGGCTAGCCCATCACCCTAAAGTTGACATTCATGAAACTGTCACTCTACTGGAACCATTCCTTCGAGGTATTTTCCTTGGACCTTTACTTTAGCATTTTCTTGAACAATTTTCTTGTGAACCCTTTTCTCTTAAAGAAATAACTTTTTGAGCCCCTTCTTATTTTGTCTTTCAAAAATATTAAACATGCCCTTCACCCTTTTGAAATATCCCTTCAAAAAGATTGAACATGCCCTTCAACTTTTTGAATTTGTCCCTTCAAAAATCTTGAAAAGGATGCTTTTATTTCTTAATTAATTCCTTTAAACAAAAGTCCAAAGGGATTATGCCTTAGTTTCTTTTACTTTGGAAATACTCCCTTTAAAGGAAAAATACGTTCAAGAAAACTGCATAGGCGCCTTGCTTGAAAGTTCCTTTGGAATTTTTGTTGAAGATGCCCCTTTAGAAATCTAGAAGATGCCTTTTAATAAAATTGAACTATACCCTTCAAAAAACTTGAACAGGACTCTTTCTCAAGAAAAAGACCCTTTGAGAAAGTGTGTAGGGCACTCGCATGAGAAACAGTTCCTTTGGAAATCTTTCAAAGGACCAATTCCTTCAAAAAGATTGAAAGTGGCTTTCAGAGAAACAACCCTTCAGAAATATTGTTTTAGAAAAAGTGTCCAAAATAATTCCTTCAAAAAGATCATTTCAGACATTTTTTTTGAAACAATTCTTTTAGAAATATTGTTTCAAACATTTTGTCTGAAATAATTCCTTTATCTTGAACAAAAAACCCAAAATAAAACCTTGCTGAAAGAAATAACACCTATGTAAAAAGATAAAACAAAGGCTTCTAAAGGAAATAACACTTGAAACTTTGTTTTGGGCATAGTGTGAAATGCTTCTTTTGATAGACAACTTCCAAATGCTGCACTTAGACAAAATGAGAAATGCAAAACTTGGGATTGAAAATTGGTTAACAACTTATTTTGCCAAAATTTCTAGCACGTGCCTATTTTGATCCTATCTTTTGAGACCATGTTTAGCCAAAAGGCCTTTCTTATATTAGACTTGTTTGGAACAATTTAAACCTAGATCTTGGCATTTTATTTTATTTCATCCACTTGACCTTTTTATGTGAGACATTTGATGTTAGTTTATTTTCACCAAGTTTTAACAAAGAGACTTTTTGGAGATATAACTCCATACTTTGAACAAGTTTGACCAAGTTCAAACCATTTGTATTTTTAGAAATTATTTTAAAGAGTTTATAGAAATCTCAACCTCTTTTTATGAAGTATTTACCATTGATTTTAAGATGTCTCACTATACTCATAGTGAAGTCATGTATAATTTGGGATATGGTAATGTGGTCGCACAAGAAAAAAATGTTCAAGATCCCTATGGTGATGATGTAGTTTGTGAGAGGGATACTATCCACCTTAAAACACTTAATCAAGGGAATAAAACTAAGATCCTTTATCTCATTATTTAGTTAATATTCCTCTATACTAGAATCAAGACCAAGAGAAAATAATACATTACTTAGCTAATGTACCTTCAGTTGTATACCAAGTTAAACAACAACCATACTAAGTTATAATGCCATCAGAATATGAACCTTATTTGTTTGATTTTTACTTGTTTGAAAACAAGGATAAAGTTTTAATCAGATCCATGGAGGTAGGGGCTAAGTTTCTAGCAAACTTCCCCCATGAAAACTTACCAAGTTTAGTTTGAGTGTCATACAACATACTTTATAATCAAAACATTAAACATGCCTCTTCTATCAACCCTCAATCTCTAGTGCTAATGTCATATCAATAACCTCATGTGCTTTTCATAGGAAAAGGCATCATGGAGGACCACTTTATACATATGTAGATAGAATACTAGACCTATTTGAACTTAACTCATAATTTCAACAACATGACCATGTCAAATGCTCCATTTATTGAATTGGCTCTTTGAACACGAGTCTTAATGGAATTGACATGCCAATAAAATTAGGGTATAGACCCATTTACATAAATCACTTCAGTTGGAGACATGTTTAATCCCCTAGATATCAAATAAGTGTCCTATAATTCCACATAGATAAATGAGCTAAACATAGAAAATAACATGAAAGTGTCCTCCAATCTAGACCAAAGTAGTGTAAGTGCACAAACAACTAGTCCAAAATAAAACATGCCTTTAGTTAACACAATGAGTGGTTCACAATAGCATGGCATATGAACTTATACCTCCCAACCATAACCAACTACCTCTAGTCCTCAACTGGCTACTTCATCAAGCATGTAACTACAAGGAATAAGTACTCAAGTGATAACTAGTGCCTTGCCTCAATAAATGTGATGAATATTACTCCACCACAATAGGTGATGACTAAAATTCCACCTCAACAAGCATAGTCTAATATACCCATGTATCTAAGATTGAACATTCTACCACCTCAATAGGGGGAAACTGATGTCCACCTCTCCAGGTAGTGATAAATGTTCCTCTTTAGTTATAAACCAGCATACCATTATAATAAAAATAATGTCTAATCAATAGTGTATGTCTATTAGTCAAAAAAAATGTCAAACACTCCACAAGCATCTAATTCACAACATGGATTCACACAACCAAGAGGTTTTACCATTCCACAACTAATATTTAAGAAATAATTGCCTTTTGTTCCCAACATGCCAAAAATCTAACAACAGGGCCTTGGTTCACAATTTCCCCTTAATCATCCAAGTATGACTAGTTATAATCAAGTCCCTATTCAAACTTATTCGGTATAGTACTTCACCTAGAGCCATATCACTTTATCTTAGCCATAATTTCCCCAAACCTAGACCTACATACCGAACCCAAACCAAAATATCATACCGTAATGCATGCAATTCCAATAATCACATCTTAATCCATGAATGTATATTCCTGGTCAATTCCTAGACCAAATCAACATTCCACAAGAAACCATTCCTCCACTATACCATGGTCAAAGTAATCTACTCTTTACTTCCTAACCTCTACTTCAAGCCAATTCCATCTAGTTTTCTAGCATAAGAACTACAACAAATGAAGGATGTAATTGCCACCATCCAAGATGGGAAATAGACTAAGAAGTTTAAGCTAGATGACATGTGTTCTTACCCATTTAACATGGAGTATTTACAAATACCATTTCCTCTAGGGTATGAACCACTAAAGTTTAAAAAATACAAAGGTAAAGGAGAACTAAAGGCCCATTTAACCAAGTTCTTTATTATTTTCTATCCAATGTCCTATAGTGATATATACCTACTAATTTTATTTCCTCATATTCTAGTAGGATAAGCTTTGGAGTGGTTTCTAAAATTTCCTAAGAACTCAATATCTAATTTTGATGACCTTTTAGATAAGTTTGTCCAACACTTTTCCTACAATCTCAAACTTGAGATTTCATTGGAATATTTGACTGAAGACAAATTGAAGATTGTTGAAAGATTTAAAATTTATCTATAGTGATAAAGAGCCCTTTCCATTCAATTTACCTACAGTTTATCAAACAAGTAATTAGCCACTATGTTTACCAAGAATTTACACAATGAAACATCTTACCATTTAGAGTTTTAGTGTATACATACCTTCAAGGAAATAATTAACAAAAGGTTTGATCATTACAAATTCCATTGTTAACAAAGGGATCATCAAGCTTACATTATCATATCATAACTAGAATTAAAACCAAAATTAAAGGCCAAAACTAGAACCAAATCCAAGCACAAGTGTCATAACCAGCATGGGATAATAATTATGAGAAATCCAAGCCATTCAATATCAACAATAATGTTATTGGAAATGGAGTAACTAAGTCAAGACATGTTCACATGGTGAAAACACCATCTACTTAGCCTACACTCCATATGCAAATTACTTCTAACCAATAAGCTCTTCAGCAAGCATAGCCTTTACACTAACATAGACTAATGCCATAAACACAACCTTTTCCTTTGTAAACCCCCCTCTTCCAAGGATAATTATGCCTACTCATCACATCTTTAGTGACCTTAGAGAACCAATTAAAGCCATATTTCATAATCTAACCACTGTTAATCTAATTATCTAGCCTAATCCTAAGCACTATCCTAAGGGCATTCCTTATCTAGATTGTTATAAACAAAATGAATTTTGTGAATATCATTAGGCTAATGGACATAATATATATTATTATGTGAAAATCAAACATCATATTGAAAATATGTTGGAAAATAGGGAGATAACATTGGATAATGAAGCTTCTACATCCAATCAAAACCTTGGTATCTATTAAAACCCCTTTCCACAACATAACGACCAATAAAAGTAGTAACAAAAGATATAATCATAGTAACAATAGTATCAACAAATGAGATAGAACCATTACTATTAGTAATATAACCAACTTCAGTGAAATGGATGGAACCAAGGCTAGAATGATGTTAACAACCAATAGACCTACCATGCAAGTACACATGACTAAAACAAAGTTGTAGGCCATTATGTGAGAGTTAGTATTTATACCATCCCCATCAATCCAAAACCAAGTATTAACCAAAAAAGACCATTATTAATGAATACTAACAAACTAACCTATGTCAATGATATTTCCTTAACTTGGGACTGCATTCAAGCATACTAGTAAATATGGATTACTACTTTTAGACCTTATAATGATAACTCATCATTATCTCATAACCACATAAAAGTGTACTAGAAATTGAGAATTATCATATTTGGTCCCCCTCCACCATCATTTGCTAACAACAATGGTCCTATATATAATCTTGATTATGTAATCACAATTTGACGATCAAATATTTCCATACCAAGTTCATATCTATCTACCACTACACCCATCCAACCCATCATTCTAGCTAAGAACAAACCCCAATATGTACTAAAATATGTTTGATAATGTGGAATAATTATAGAATATTCCCTCACAAATTTCCATTTTTTATTTGTTGTGTACGTATACAATCCACAAGAATATCTTAACTAAGTTCCTTGGCCAATCCTAGGTTCTAAATGACATAATCCTAGACAAATTCCAAGCTTTGGTTTGACATCTAGCCCCAAGCCATTGGTTATCCTTCGACCAAAGTGATATGTCATCCCTTGACCCTCTATATAATGATCAATTGTACATTGGATTTATCATAATGTGACACAAAATGAAGCATTTACTCATAGATAATGGATTAGGTCTAAGTATTGTGTCTCTAAAGCTTATCAAGCTTCTTAGATACATAAAAACCAATCTTCAATTAGAAACAATCATAATCAAGGCCTATGATAATGAAGAACAAGAATCATAGGGCACCATTAGCTTGATAGTTATCATTGGGCCCTTAACCCATGATACACTACATCATGTGTTAGACCTTTATTTCTCATACAATTTTCTCTTGGTTAGACCTTGGATACATAAGATTCATGCAATCCCTTTAACATTGCATCAATGCATCAAGTTCTCCCATTCAAGTATGGAGGTCACTATCCATGGAGATTTGCATCCATACAAACATTATAAAAACTTAGAGGCTGAGTATGAAAGATATAACTACCATTTTGGTTTGAATCTAGTTCTCAAAAATTATAAGGTTAAATAAATATTTATTGATTCACTAGAGGTTAATTGTATTAACCTATATACCCTTGATTTATTTCCCCATATGCCACCTCCTAAAATGTCTAATCATTATACAATCTTAGATAATGGCCCAGGAGAATATTTGACCCATGACACATTCCAAATTACCAAGCTTATAAAAAACCCTAGGCCCTATGGAATACCTAAAGGCAAACCACCTTACATGGAATGACAATGAAAGGGAAAAGTAAAACTGCATAGTCTAACTCCTATCATTTTCACACTATTCACTAGCCAAGAATAAGACCCTCTTACAAATTATGAATCCTAGTTGTATAATGATGAATAGGCTGATTATTACCAAAATTCCAAATATCCTATTCCTAACAAGATCATGGAGAAACATGCTTATGAAGGAAGAGGCCTTGGGCCAAATCAACAAGGAACACTTGAGCCAATTTTTGTCATTCGATATGAAAGAACCTATGGTCTTAGATTTAAACTACCTGGGGGTGATCCCACATATTTTATTTGTATTCCAATGATAATGACTATTGAATATAATGCTAATAGTGAATCAAATTTTGATCATCACCCTTATGAATACCTAGCTAATATAAATTTATTTTACACTCATGCCATTTGTACTCTTAGACTAGTTATTTGTAACAATCCACTTCATCTAATCACCCTCAACTTATATCTTGGGACCAACAAGAATCCATAGTTCCTATAGATGAGTTTAATTGTGATGAGGCTTTTTACTATTTTCTAGGCCTAAGGGACAACATTTCATTAGGAGACCTCATATAAGGGTTCTCAATTAAACTAGATCCTGCAACCTATTTTGGAGAATGGTGAACACCCTTAGCCATAAACAATTAAATAAAACATTGAGGTCCCAAAGTGAAAACCTCTTTAAAGAAATTTTAGACTAGGATGAAAGTAAATAGAAAGGATATTCTAGTGGTGAAAACTTGTTTTAGGCACCATTAAATGGGGGTGTTCAACCTTCCTAAAACATATATCAAGAGACCACCAATGATGAACTTGATTATTGGTTAGAGTTTAGTTCTGAAGAATAGTAATATTTTGATCAAATCATCCAAGAGTTTCCAACAGTTTATATCACATGGCCATCCCTACCATTGGGAGATTCTAATTTGTCTTACCTAGGAGAACTTGAAGAGGTAGTCTAAATAGAGGACTCTATCATTATAGGCTAGCTTAAAACTTTGTCAACTATTCTAAAAGATGGTTCAACTCATCTTGTGGAACACACTATAGAAGTTAACATCAAGACTCTAGATGATTCAAAATGGATTAAATTAGGTGTGTCCCTTACTGAGGAGGAATGTGAAGTCTTTATATCCCTTTTTAGGCAATTTGTTGACATATTTACTTGGGCCTACTTAGACATGCCAATTTTAGACCCTATCTTAGTTGTACACCCCGATGCCAAACCTATAAAATAAAAATAATTCAAGATGCATTCTCATATTTTTTTATTAGTAAAGAAAGAGTTGGAAAAAATCTTATAAGTAAGATGCATTGAATTGATCAACCTTTTAGAGTGGATATCAAATGTTGTGCCAATCAATAAGATGCCTAAAGGAATTAGAATCTGCACTAATTTTAGAGATATAAACAAGGCCTACCCAAAGGATGTCTTTCCTATGCTAAACATTGACATGATTTTTGACTCCATAGTGGGTTATGAAATTATTTCACTGATGGATGGATTCTTAGGGTACAACTAGATCCAGATTGTGCTAGAAGACTAACATAAAATAACATTCACCACTCTATGGGAAACTTTTTATTATCAAGTTATGCTATTTGGTCTCAAAAATGTTGGGGCCATTTACCAAAGAGCCATGATTATCATATTTCATGATATGATGCATGACATTGTTGAAGACTATGTCAATGACATACTGGGAGAATCAAAGACTAGGGCCAATCATCCAACAACATTATGGAAGATATTTGAGAGATTACATGAATACAAGGTTTGACTCAATCCTAATAAGTGTTTTTTTAGATTTACTTCAAGAAAATTTATTGGCTTCATTATGTCTTATCGAGGCATTGAATTAGACCCAGCCAAATTCCAAGCCATTACAGAGATGCCACCACCAACCAATTTGAAGCAACTTTGTAGTTTTCAATGGAAGATCCAGTTTATTAGATGCTTCATTTATTAGCTAACCAATAAATGCCATCTATTTTCACACCTATCAAAGAAAGGTGCCAAATTTCATTGGGATGATGAATGCCAAAATGCTTTTTAGTAATTGAAGGATTATCTTGTAAATCCACTTATTTTGTTACCTCATTTGTTAAGAAAGTCATTCATATTGTATCTATCTACCAAAGATAAATCCCTAGGGACACTTCTAGTTCATCATGATAATAATGGAAAAAAAGCATGGCATATACTATTTAAGTTGTACACTGGTCAGGTATGATCACAATTATATGGCCATTGAAAAAATCTATTTAGCTATGGTATTCATAACTCAAAAACTACAACATTACATGCTAAACAACTAGACCATGGTTATTTCAAAAGTAGGCATGCTCAAGTATCTACTATCTAAAATAACTTTACAAGGTCGCATGGCCAAATAGATCATGCTTCTATGTGAATTTGAGATAGAATACATCAATCAAAAATCTATAAAAGGATAAGTACTTTTAGATCAACTTGTTAAAGCACCCCTTGTAGATACAAAAACTCTAACATTCTAATTCCCAAACAAGTCCATTATGACCATCATTGAAACACTTCTTGAGGAGGAGCACTAGAAGGTTTATTTTGATGGATCATTCACATCACATGGATCATGGATAGTCCTTTTTATTATAACACCACAAGGGGATCTTATCCCTAAGTCATTCTAAATCATTTTTCCTTGTACCAATAACATGGTTGAATATGAAGCACTCATTGCAAGACTTTGATAGGTAGTATAATGGAATATTCAGCATTTTAAGGTTTATGGTGATTCTCAATTAATCATCAATCAGGTTACATAACACTTTTAGATCAAGGATGACAAGATGGCACCATATAAGGCCATGGTTGACACTCTCAAATAGTAGATTATTGATATAAAATTTGAACATATACCAAGGGATAGTAAAAAAATAGAAGATGCCATGGACACTATTGGATGTTTGATTTGTCATGTAAACACAACAAAAGAATACCAATTTTTTTTTTGAAAATCTTATAGCACAAAGTCATGAACCTTCAACCATCATAATGATCTATGATATTATTGGTCCCAACTATATATGGTATGCAAACCTCTTTACTTATCTACATAACCAAATAATGCCACCAAACCTTTCCCACAAATAATCAAAGGCATCTATCTACCATGTTGCATGATATACCTTACTTGGACAAAAAATTTACCACCACAACTTTGATAGAACTCTGCTTCATTATTTAACTTGAATAGAATCAACATTAGCATTATGGTAAGTTCATGGAGTATGTGGAGCCCAAACTAGTGGGGTTATCTTAGCCAAAAAGCTCCTATGTACTAGGTATTATTGGCCAATGATGGATGTTAATGTAGAGACGTATGTTAAAAAGTGTGACAAATATCAATGACATGCCAATCTGATTCATGCCCTAACCAAAAATTTGAAACTAATGCTTACACCATGGTCATTTGTAACATGGGGTCTATATCTCATTGGGAAGATAAACCTCGCCTCATCTAATGGCCATATATACATACCAATACGAAGTATTTCACTAAGTGGTTTAATGTTATACCCCTCACTTACATGACTAGAAAGAAAATTTCCAAATTCATATTCAACCATATCATTTGACATTATATCAGATAATGGTAGATCATTCAAAAAAAAGGATGTCAATTTTATATGTGTCGAGTATAAAATTACTCAACATTTTTCCATGACATATTACCCACAAGGTAATTGACAAGTAAAAGCATATAATAAAACCATTGTCAACATCCTTAAAAATATTATCAATGATGTTAGCCATAATTATCACTTATAAATATGTTTCATTCTCTTGGCATACCATACTAATTATCATACTCCCATAGGAACCACTCCATAATCACTTTTATTGGCATTGAGTCCATTCTTCTCATTGAGGTTGATGTACCTTCTTTATGCATATGTTTTAAACATGTCCTAGATGATGAATCTTATTGAGTATCTCACCTATAAGAATTAGAGTTAATTGATGAGAAATGCATATCCATAGTTAAAAATATTCAAGCATACTAGAACTGATTACATGACCACTACAATCAGTGGGTCATATATAGAGAATTTGAGATTGATGATCTTGTACTTAAATAAAAATAGTAGAATACCATGGCCAAGAAGAAGCACAAGGGTAAGTTTAAACCTAACTAGATAGGTCATTTCATCATTGTTTTAAATTATGGATCTAGAGCATATAGGCTCAATACACCAGATAGGGATGAACTTGATGAGTTGATGAACATTATACACCTCAAGCGTTACTTCACTTGAGAGCCTTGACATATTATGTAGGATACATGTTTTTGTTGTACCATAATATCAACATTATTATTTATACCATACCATTCTACCATATGAATTTATCATTATACCATGCCTTTCCTATCAAACAAGTTGTTTTTCACCCTCCCTACCTAATCCTTTTGACCTTGGTTCCATTCCATTAGTTCCATGATCGCTTTCAACATGAAAATTATGATCAAATTTTAGTAGTTGTTTCAGTATCCTAGATAAAGGCCATATTTTGGAGTGATATGATAATGGTTTGGTAGTTTCATACTTCATTTCTTATTCCATTTTATACCAAGTGTTCTTAATTATAAACACCTTCGGGAAAATCAATGTCTCACCATTGTGTTACTAATTATAACTACCTCTAGGAAAATTAATATCCTAATTATAATTGCTATGGGCAAATTAAGAATAGTTTTTTTATCATTCCTTGAAGTACCACCTTATAATGCCTATGTCATACTATTCCATTTGCTTAATTTGCTTGTTTTGTTTGAATTAGAAGCTATCTTGTCAAATTCCTCGATTGTAAGGCAAAACTATAGTGACTAGTGGTCCCATCCTAGGACTATGTAGGTACCACTTGATTCACATTGAGGTCAGCTCAGTCACCCCTTTGCCACACTCTAACCCTTTTGAGAGAAATTCAAGTTTTAATTCTCTTGCTATTTTATGATTATTTTACATTTGATTACTCTCACTATTTTTTAAACTTGGCCCATTTAGTATCTCATCATTCTCAATCAAGTTGTGATGCTTTAAAAATTTCAAAAACATTAGAAACTGATTTAGAAAATCCTAAACATTGACCTTTTGTTTGCCTTAAAGATTTTGGAAACCTTATCTATCTCAAAAAATCCACTTATCATTTAGTTTCCACATCCTTCTTGGCCTCGTATCCCATGCACTTGTCATTTTACAAGACCATTCCCATTATTCTTATACAAACACAATCATGTTTTCTTATCATCATTTTTTTCCTATATAATTTCCTAGGAGAACTAAATTTGGAGTAAATTTTTTGTTGGATATTACATCAATAAAACTAGTTAGGTAGCATCCACTTTACTAGTGAATCTATAGATAGCTTGACCACCCCCTTCATTTTCTTTTATTTCCCCCATATTTTTTTTTGTCCTATAGTCTAGGGGCAATGTTCATCATCTTATTTGTTCTCTATTTGCACTACCATTATGATTAACCATTGTTCATTTATTTTTATTATATTCTCTCTTTTTTTGTTCTTTTTTTCCTTGTGTTTTTTGTTTGTTTTTTTGTTTATGTGTTTATTTGTTTGCTTTATTATTGTGCCTTAATTTAGTTTATGTCTGTTCATTGGGTGATTCCTTACACAATATTCTTGAATCTCTCCATTTTAATTTGTCAACATTATCATCATGGTTTTTATCATTGGTGATTATTTTTTTATTATTTATTATATCATGTGTCAATCCTTATGTATATTTTGTCTAAGTCATCATGGTGTTCCATTATGATGCCTATAGTCACATGCTATATCAAAAATTAAATTAGAAGTCTACACAATAATGAGGCAATGATATATCTCCTTGGAACCTAAAAAATTATTGATCTAATCCAAATCATTCCCACATATAAAGTAATTAAATAATGAAAAAAAATTCTCCCTTGCTAGTTTGGATGAGCATATCCCTACTAGCCAGTTGCCCAAATTCATATTTCTCCTTTGAACCAGCTTACTCTTACTCTATGACTATAGATTCAATTCATAAGCCCCATAATCATATTTGTCACTATTAGGGTACAATACCTATAACCAACTCTAGGCAAATCATTGTATACTATCCCACCCACAAAACCAATGATTACAACTGCCTATGGGCAAATCATTATCTTTTTTCTACCCAACCATGGCATGTTTTTATTTTGATAATGCTTATAACCATCTTCGGTAAAACCATTATCTTTATCTACCCACTAGGGTATTTTTTATCCTATCAATGATTATAACTGCCTATGATTATAACCACTTTTAATAAAATCATTACCTTTTTATCCCAATTATGCCAATGATTATAACTTGCTTTGGCTAAATCATCCTATTTGTCTCCCTAATTGGGATAGATCCATATGCCACTAATTAATACCACCTATGAGAAAATAAATCTCTTACACCCATTTTATCTTTTTGGTCACATCATTTCCTTCTTTCAAGGGATTGATCACCAACCCCATTTGTTGAACACTCCCTCAAAGGGGCATCTATAGTTCATCCATTACTTTTGAATTAATAGACATACATGACCTTTTCATTATTTGAGAATATGTTATTATGCCTATAGTTTGAAATTCCTTCCTAAATAGGGGAAATTTTTCAAGACTTAAAACTCACCATAAGTGGCTTTTGCCTGGACTTCAGACTGATTCCTACAAACCATCACAAATTAAGCCTAATAATCACTAAACACCCCAGATTTACTTTTTCATCATTCAAAAAATCTTAGAATCATGTTGAGGCATCCCTAATTAGGGTATTATATCATATGAAATAATAACCTCTCATGGATTCATCCCTAATCATCCTATAACAACATATCAGTCAATTTGGCCTATAGACCTATTAAGTGGGGCACTTTCATACATAAATCAAATCTTGGAAATGCTAAAAGGATAATCAAAATTAATTAACAAGATAAACTAAATTAAATTCCTATTTGAATTATCCATATGAAATTAATGAATAACTACATAAGGAAATTCAAAAATTCAAAATATCCTAGCCTTTCATCATTACCTTTATGAGTTGTCAAGCTCTTTAAAAATATCTATTTTGGAGACCCATGCCTATTCATTGAAAATCATTATTACTTTACAGCTATTAACTCTACTAGGGTTATATTTAACTCACCTAGGTTAGGTTTGAACCCATTCCAAGCCTTAACTCCACCCTGACTCTCCTTGTGTTGGAGTTAAATCTATGTTATATAAATGCAATGCCATGCCTCTTGAATTTTAAGCTCTCATAAGCCAAAGTTATAATGCAACTTTGGAGAGAGATAAACCATTTTATTTAGTGTTATAATGCCAAATTTACCTTTTAAGTAGTGATATAATACTAAAATCTTGATCCAAGAAACAAATATCAAGCCACATCAAAGCCATGGTGTCAAGGAGAGAAGGATCCAACAAGCTTTATTTGCCAATGACTACTTGATGCACAAGTTGAGTAAGCTACTAAAAAAATTATTTGGAATTATCAAGGAAGGTAAAAGATTTGTTGTCTTTTATGTTTTAGTTGTGATTTTATGTGTCTTTTATTACTAATATCTCCCCAAGTTCTAGGATAGGATTGTAAGTGTTAGTGTGTTTTTATTTAATTTTATTTCTTGAACTAACATATTGCTAACCTTCCTTCTTGGATTATTATGATCACAAAATGAACATTCATGGGATTTTAAAAATAAATGGTTAAATTAAATTTATAAACCCTAAAAAATATTAGGGATTTGACCCTGTGGGAGGAGGAATCCCCTAAAAAATTGAATCCATGATTCAATTTATGTATAAGCTAGATAAGGAATATTAGGGTTTGATGTTGAAATGAAATCTTAGTGTTGGATTAATTGCTTGACTATGTGATTTATTTATATGGATCTGTGTGTTATTTATTTTGAGCCTAAATGGTTGTATGTTATTATGTGTTAAGTCACATGGAAAGGGTATGATTTTTTTAGTATATAGATGGTTAAATGGTTTTGTTTAGTTATTATATGGTTGTGTATTATATTGTGTGTTAATGAAATGTTTATTTGTTAAATAAATGACTCAAAACCTTGTTTAGGTATAAGGATTAGAGTAATGTTTTTTAATGATCATTTACTCATTTGAGTTTTTTTAGCATGCGCGCACACACGCACGCACACACACACACACACACACACACACACACACACACACACACACACACACACACACACACACACACACACACACACACACACACACACACACACACACACACACACACACACACACACACACACACACACACACACACACACACACACACACACACACACACACACACACACGCGCGCGCACGCGGTTGTATGTTATTGGCATAAAGTCTTTGTTTAGACCAGGGTTTGAATCAAGATTTTAATGTCTTTTGGTTGATTATGTTTGTTATACAAAAAAAGTGTTTGTGTGTTTCTTGATTATTTTTAATATAGTGAAAGGTTTTTGTGTTAATTGATTCATTGGAAACATAGTAAAAAACTTGTGTGTACATTTATCCATATGGCTTATGATTTTGTTTTAGACTTGGGTATTAAACTGGGTTTTTATTAGATGATATTCAACTGGTTATTCAATTCATTTCATTTTTTAATAGATAAGTATTTTTATATCATGACCACCTATATGAATGTATTTGAAGTTGGTTGTGTGAATATGGTTATTTATCAACTATGTTAAAAGGATTTATTATCTGTGAGTTGATTATATTTAAATGATTATTTGTGTATGGTGAGTCGATCTTGCATAAGGTTGTATAGGATGATTGAATATAAACTTGAGTTAGTTTTTGTATCATTTGGTTGTGCAAGTTTTATCTATTTTTTTTATATATTATTAAGATTTTATTATATGTTTTGTTTTAGTTTCAACTATGTATAAACAAACTATAAACTGACTATGTAAAAATTATCTTCTTTTTGGACTTGATTGTTATTATTTTCTCTAGGTTATTTGAACATGTTTGATATTAAAACTATATGTTGAGTCTCATATTTTTAATTAGAAATTAAAATTGGATGATTTCAATAATTTTATGTACCATATGGTACGTAATAGTGTTTAATAATTAATGTTGTATGCATGCATTTAGGTTTTTGAATATTGTATGATATTAATTGATTTATATTTTATTTATATATGAATTTATATTCCTTATGTAGGGTACTTATAATATGAACATATATACATACATACATATATATGTAATTATGGATTATAGATAAAGATGATTATATATTCTTATTTGAATAGTTCATAAAATCACATATGTGTATGTCTCTCTCTCTCTCTCTCTCTCTCTCTCTCTATATATATATATATATATATATATATATATATATATATATACCTATGCATGTAATTTTAAGTGATAACACACACACACACATAAATTTATGATCATTTATATGTATATATTATGGCATTTGGAAATCAATGGATAAGGGTTTAAATATATATAAATATAAGTGGACATGTTTGATATACATGTGTATAGAGATAATTTGAGTTGTTAGTATATGTTTGTTTATAATGAATATATTTGTTCATATACAAATTGGGATTTATATCATTAATTTATGATATGTTGTTTAGTTATAAATTATGGAAAAAATTGATTAATAACTGATTATAATAATAAATGTTACATTTATTATTTTTGATTTGCTTATGATTTATTGAAAAATTTATGAAATTTATTATTTTAGTTATAATAATTTTAAACTTGAGATGTTTTTATTGAATAGGTAAATTCTTAGATACTTTATTGTTTGTTAGAAGACAATTTAATTATAATACTAATTTATTGAAAATGGACTTTGGCTGTATTGAAACTTAGGAAATATTTAAGTGATAATAAGTTTTTATTATTTAACATGTGATTAATTCAAATATTTTTTGTATTTAATTATTATGGTATTAAATACTAATCTATATGAGAAATCCATGGAATTCTTGTATATGGATTATTTAGTAATCAAGTATTAATGACACTAATGATTATTACCATGAGATAGATTCTCATGCATATGTTTAAAGTCATTAATACTTAGATTAAATGAAAACAAATTGAGTGTGTATGTGATTATGATTGTTCTAATGGATCATTGAATTATTTGAAAATTTTGGCCAAAGTAATGTTTATAGTTAAATGTTATCATTTCACCTACTTGATTATATGCATATATGCATGATGTCATGTTAGAATGGAATTCTTTATGATATGTTTCATTTACTTAGAATCTTACAACACACAGGTTCTAGTTGACTTCTTGATACCTGCATCCTTATCATCTACTCATCTGTGAAGGGAGGCCCATTCCCTAGTTTTAAATTCTTTAGGGGAACTATGGTGCATGGTTGGTATGTAAAAGCACTCTGATGATGGTCTCTCTCCTTCAGTAGTCAACTGATAGAGAATTTTACTCATGATTTTCGTTTATTTACATATAACAAGTTTATAAAAACTCATTGGTTTCATGGAATATTGTATTTATTTATATACACACTAATGTTAAAACATTATATTAATATACTTGATAAATAATAGATTGATTTCTCTTATTGTATAATATTATTGTATTAACTTTTAGTAGTTGATTGAGTTATTATTTAGTAGTTATAAATTTTATGATTGACTAACATTGTAATTATATTGAATGTGATAAGTTGATCATTGTCTAAATGAATCCTAATCAGTTATTATGAAATATCCATTTAGTTAAATATCAATTGACATATCTTAATTAGGAATATTATGAATTGATTATTAAAGTAAATTCTTTAAAAAAATCACTATTATTCAATTTAAACCCAATGGAGTTATAACATTATGGTATCATAACTAAGGCTCAAACTCTAGGACTTAAGGAGTCTACTAACATATTCAAATACTCATGTTAAGAAAAAAGGTGAATGGTACATGGTAGACCTGGATATGAGATTACTTAAGATACCAACCCTCTAGTGGATCCAAACTAATTTATCGCTAAGCAAACTACAAAATTGGATCAAATTCATATTATCATGCATGAAACTAGGGATTGAATCATGAACTTATAGAAAAAGTGCATGGGAATGTTGAGGAAATCAATCAAGAAGAGGCTAAAGAGCACCCTATTCATTAAGAGGCTTAGAAAGATCATAGACATGATAAGGTGTCATAAGATATGAGGGCTTGAGTAGCTGTAGAGATTACATGGGACATGAAGAAGGCAAGTCCTTCTAAGTTTGATGGAACTGTAGTTGGGGATGCTAATTAAGCTTGGTTATGGAAATGGAAAATTACCTTGAGATCTAAAACTTCTCAGAAGTTACTAAGGTATCTTGGAGAGTGTATCAACTTACTAGTGAAAAAATAATGTGGTGGGAAAATAATAATATCAAGATGAACCTTGACTCCATTACCACCACATGGGAGTAATTCATGGTTTTATTCAAATCATGATGGTTTCCCTAGTTGTATTTTAACCAAAAGATGACATATTTTTAGAATATGAAGTAGGGAGATCTTTTGGTAAATGAGTACTAGGAACAATTCACTAAGATACTAAAGTGTGCTCTTCAATATTAGGTAGATGAAAGGTTTTGTATCCAAAATTTCATTAGGGATTAAAACCCCAAATTGGATGTGAGGTAGATGTACATGGGCCATCTATGATGGATCAAGTATTTGAGAAGGCATTCAAGTTAGAGATAATTTCAATAAGTATTTTGGATGTTTTGAACCAAATCTTAATAAAAAGAATTAGAAGAGGAATGAGAATTCTAAGAATCAATTTAAGAATAAGAATGTTAAGTTTAATAACTTCTTAGGTATCAAAAAATTTGAATGTGGATTCAAATATGGTTTCAAGGGGAACCAATAGTCAAAAAGGAAAGGACCGCCTTGTGGATGTTTCATCTTTGGAGGTGATCACTATGAGAAGGAATGTACCCAAGGTAAATCTAAAGGAAAAGCTAAGGGTACTACACAACAAGAGAACTTTCAATAGAGAATCCATGTAGCTATCAACAATCATCAAGATAATTTTCAAGCTTCACCTATTGAGGTTATAGGTAATCTTTTTGGTCAACCTATTTGCATTTTGATATATACTAGAGATATAAAGTGTTTTATTTTTCCATGTATTCTTTATAAGTTGTCTAATCTATCTGGTTCAATGGAAAATACATGGTTAATACAATATGGGAATGATGTCAAGGTTAAATTTGATAGGTGCTTAGAGGAAGCTAAGATTGAATTGCCTGAATTCACTACTACATTAGATATTTATGAAGCTCCATTTAGATCATATGATGTAATTATATAGGTGAATTTGTTTGCTAAGCATAAAGTGAAGGTAGATGGTTATCTGAAGAAGGTAGAATGTCAAGATGATTTTGGGAATCAAAATCATATTTAAGGTGAGAAAAAGGAGTTGAAACTTAGGTAAAGTTCCATAATTTAGATTAAGAAGGCTCAAAGGAAAGGATGTCAGACATTTATTGTTAGAATAAATGATATGGAGGAAGCAAAAGAATCATCCATTAAGTATTACCCTTTCCTTAGGAATTTTTAAGATGTGTTTCCTAAGGAATTATTAGGATTACCACTTAAGTGGGAGTTTTATTTCTTAGTTAACATAATACCTAGTTTGGAACCATAATCCAAGGCACTTTATAGGATTATGACTATAGGGTTGGTTGAGTTAAAGGCTCAAATATAGGATTTGTCATCTTAAGGGTTGATTTGACCAAGTGTGTCACCATGGAGTGCACCAGGCATGTTCATCAAGAATAAATATGGTACTCTTTACTTTTGTATTGATTATAAGATGTTGAATAAAGTGATAATCAAGAATAGGTATCCACTTCCTTGCATTGATGATCTCTTTGATCAAATTCATGGGGATACAATTTTATCAAAGATAGATCTCTGAGTGGGATATCATTAATTGAGGATTCAATAAGAATATAGCCCTAAACAATATTCAAAACTTGGTATGGGCTCAATAGGTTTACATTATTATCTTTTGAGTTAACAAATGCTCTGTTAGCATTCATTAATCTCATGAATAATGTGTTTAGGAACTATTTGGGTCACTTTGTGTTAGTTTTTCTAGATGATATCCTCATTTAATCTAATAATGATAAAGAACATTTACAACATATGGAGTGGTGTTGTAGCATTTGAGAAAGCAAAAAATTTATGGTAAGTTGTCCAAATGTTAATTTTATCAAATAAGAGTGAAATATTTGGACACATTATCTCTGTATATGGAATTTTAGTTAATTCAATGAAGATAAGAGCCATTATAAAGTGTATAGCACCCAAAAATGTGCATGAGTTAAGAATTTTTATGGGACTATCAAGGTATTATAGGAAATTTGTTCCAAATTTCTTGAAAATAGCTAACCCAATTACCTCTCTTTAGTGGAAGAATCAAACTTTTACTTAGTTAGAAAAGTGAAAGAAAGCTTTACAAGAGTTGAAAAGTAGGCTTACATTGGAACCTATGCTAAAAGTTCATGATCCTAATGGTCAATTCTCAATAATCATTTATGCATCTAAGGATAGTCTTTGAGGAGTTCTTATGTAGGATGGTTCAATTTTATCATATGATTCTATGAAGCTTAAATAATATGAATTAAATTATGCTCCACATGATCTAGAAGTTATGACATTTGTGCATGCTTTACAAGTTTAGAGGCATTATCTATTGTGTAAACCATTTGAGCTCAAGACTGACAACTTAGGACTCAAATATATCTTCACCCCACTAAACTTAAATGCTCATTAGAGATGTTGGTTAGATTTCTTATCTAACTATGGTTTTGATATTAACTACATCAATGGTAAGTAAAACATAGTTTCTAATGCCCTAAGTTGTAGAAGTTATATAGAAGATTTGGCTACTATCAAGAGTACCTTTCGTGATCAAGTTGTTAAATTCTCCCCTGGGGATAAATTCTATGAGAAATTTAGGAAATATTTATTAGAGGATGATAAGAATCCTAAGTTCAAAAGATTCAAGTTGGATAATGATGGTATTTTGAGGTACAATGATAGAATGTATGTACCTAATAAAAAAATGTGAGGATCATGATGCTAAGGGAATTGCATAATGCCCCTTATTCAGGTTACTCTAGAGTTACTAAGCTCATGGCTAAGCTATAACCTATTTATTTATATAAAGTAATTAAAATGGATGCAATGGATTTTGTGTCTTATTTTTTAGAGTGTCGGCATGTGAAAGTTAAACATGTGCAGCCATCAAGATTGTTGTATCCTCATTATATATCAGAATGGCAGTGGTAGTTAATTAGTATGGAATTTGTCCAAGGTTTTCCATTATTATAGAACTAACATGAAATGATCTTGGTGGTAGTTTACAAAATAACCAAGGTATCCCACTTCATTCTAGGTAATTTGATTGATGATACAGCAATGCTTTTGAAGAGATTCATGAAAGAGGTGTACCAATTACATGGGTTTCCAGAGAAGATCATTTCAGATCAAGATCTAAGGATGACATATAGGTTTTGATTGACTCTAAATTTATCTGTAGGCATAGAATTAAATTATTGTAATGCATATCATCTAGAAATGGATGGACAAACATGGAGAGTAAACCAAGTTATAGAGGATCTTATTCAAATGTATTGCATCGATCAGTAATATAAGTGGTAAGAGTATATTTCACTAGTAGAGTTTGCTTATAATAAATCTTACCAATCATCTTTAAAGATGACTCCATTTTAAGCATTGTACATAATGAGGTGTCGAACACCAATCAGTTGGGACAAGCTAGAAGATAGGGTAGTCTTTGGTCCTAAAATTCTTTTAGAAATGGAAGATCAGGTCAAGTTAATCAGACAAAGGTTTGTTGAATCCAATTATAGAAAAATAAGTAATGTTAATCTAAAAAGGAAAACAAGACAATTTTCCATTGGTGATAAAGTATTTTTGAGAGTTAAGGCTTAGAAGAGCTCAATTACATTTGGTAAATCAACTAAGATTTCACCAAGATATGTGGGACCCTTTAAGGTCTTGAAAGTGAATAATCCTATTGCATATAGTATTGCCTTACCACCATCTCTATTTCTCTTGCATATTGTTTTTCATGTGTCCTATCTTAAAAAATATGTAACTAATCCTTCTCATGTATTGGATTGGATTGATTTATAGGTTATGGATCACAAAGTGGTCATAGTAGAACTAGTCAAAATAATTGACATTTGCAAACTTAATTTACATAACAAATAAGTGTCATAGTAGAAGGTCTAGTGGGACTAATATTCTGAGGATAGTGCCACTTGGAAGAACTATGATGATTTCTATAGGTTTTTTCCACAGTTATTTGTTTGAGCATTTAATGGTGTTTTGATTTGCTACTATATTCTATTCAATTTCATAACTTTGGTTTTAAATAAGCATCATCAGGACAATGATCAATTTTTTGGGGGGGGAAGGATGTTACATCTTAATTTCCTTGCTAAACTTAATTAACTAATTAAGAAGATATTATGGGTTTAATACTATTTAATTATTATTTTAGCACACTATTTTCATTATGTCGATGTATGGAAAAGCATATAATGATTATTTTATGTGACTCATTACTTGATTGGTTAGTTTTACATATATGTGGATTAAGCTTATTTAGTATTGTTGTGCTTTAGTAGAATTGGTACTCGTTATTATGGTTAGGGATAACTACTATTTGAATTTTTGAGGTGGATTTAGTAGAAAATCTAATATCTAGATAGATATGGAGGGAGAGTATCATTAGGGAGGATGTTGCAGATGAAAATGTTGGAGGTGTCACAATTTGATAATGAACCCATTACGCACAAATCAAACAATAAAATACATGATTAATTTAATTTCATTGTGTTTGGTTAATACATGTTTTAATGTGTTAATATGGTTTATATTTGTTTTTTGATGCTAATAAATCTCATCATAATTGTTACTATTTGTTGGATTATGATGGGTTTCCATTATAGAATGTTTTAATTATATATGTTCATTGATGAA
>JARHVA010001980.1:1152500-1415000 GCA_037957365.1 Torreya grandis | reverse complement strand
TCACCCTTGTGAACATTATCAATGATTGGATTCATATCGATGAAATGATTAAATGGTATAATCTATAGATACACTTTTTTTAGGGTTGAAATATTCTATCCTAGGGTTTGTTCATAGTTAGTCCTAAAACTCATAGACGTAAGAAATAGAAAGACATTAAAAAACCTCATCACAAGAATGACATGGAGTCTATCACTTCTAATCTATTTGTTTCTAAGGTGTTTGACCAATTTAAATCATATTTATAAAGCATGGTGTATAAATATGATCTAGATGTAGCCAAAGGGGACATCATTGTGGTAAGAAGGGACCTGAATGTTTTGAATGATCATTTGAAAACTATAATTGGGAAATTGTCCAATATTAAAGCTCCAACTTTGAAAAATAATCCTCACCACTCTAGTTCAGTTCTCCCCATTCAAACAATCACACCTCTAATCTTAGTTTGAATTATTTGTTTACAAAAGTGGAATTGTGAAAGTTTGATGGTAAGGTACACTCACTTGGATAAATCAAATAAAAAATTATTTGATCTACATCATATTCTATGTGTACAAAAGATGATGATGGCCTCTATATATATAAAAACTAAGTAGTTCATTTGGTATAGATGGTTGTGTTGACTAATTTGACCACAAGTCAAATTAATTCAACCCAATATATATTAAAACTTGTTATATGGGTCTACTAAGGTGTAAAATGTGTACCATGATCTTTGATTAGGTCAAACATATATTTTATCCTTACCATTTTTGTCTAGGTTGGTCTTATGTCACTCTAAGGTCACTTTTGAGTCATTTAATGAAGAGGTATAGTTTTCATGGGAAGAAACATGTTTAAAAATAATATATAACATCCCACATGTTAGGTTCATGTCAAAGATGGCAATTTTGAACTGACAATTGTAGGTTCAATGTTGAGAACAAAAAGATCGAGCAGTTTAGACTATTTCAAGTAGTTGTATGGCTTGTACCACACATTTGGCACATGGGAGAACTTTAGGAGTGTCTATTTGGATTCCCATAGTCTAATTCCATGCTTGGATTGCTTTGATAGACCTAAAAATGAGCAAAAGCATTATATTTTTCCTATCACTCTCTTAGACAAGCTAAAAAGTTCAATCGATTTCCACATGGTATAGATAAGAGGATGCATGTTGGACAAAAAACATTTGATGGGTGATATTACTCTTTGTGTGAGTATAATTCATGGAAATAGTCATAGGTTTGGTATATTTTGCTTCATGAACCATTGCTAAGAAGGTTGGGTTCTCAAAATTGCTTGTACATCCCCATGGCCTTTAATTTTTTCCTCTATTTGGATTGGTCTAAGAAAACCAAGTAGTATACAAGATTTTAGAGAGTATGAATGAATTTTTCATGTGATTCTCAATATATTTTTTACATGTGAAGGTGAGGAGACTAGCAAGACCATCTCACTTTACTAGTAAAAGACTCCATTCAAGTCTATAAATAGTATTTCTTAGTGGAAGATTTTCTCCTTCCTATAGTGGTTTTAGATCAAGGTGATACATTATTTCCAATCCCTCTTAGCATGGTGATCAGTTATTTTTTGAATTTTTAGTCTTAATACTATCCATGGTTAAAATTACAAGGTCTAAAATAAATGCACATTTAGACTTATTTGTGAATATCACCTATAATCAAGTGAGATTAAGCCCTAATTAGGCATGTTGATGACAAAATAATATTTCAAGGATTTTGAAGATACTCTCAATGTGTAAACATTAATATTAATCTATTACAAAGGTTAGATATTAGTTATGACAACAAATTTAACATATATATTTTGAAGAATATCTACACCTAGAGACATATCCATAAATGGTCTGAGTTCAATCCATAAAGGTTTGAGTGATGTTGAATGGTAGATGTTTAAACTCAATGGATGAATTCAATAAGGTCTAAGAACATATAAAACATCATGGTGATGATGTTGAGTATGTTATATACAAATTTAAGCTTAGAACCATGTCCATCATTTGAAAAGTTTTAATTGGAAAAACTTACCTTAACCTCTTTGAATAAGGTATTTGCTCGTACAAAAGACATCTCTAGGTGAAGTGTCTTAAAATTTAGATGGGCCTAGTAGTTTCTACCTTGTATCCCAAGCCTATGGGTTAAATTTTAACATAAGATGGTGATTTCTTGGTCACAATAATATAGTGTAAATAAAATTCCATTTCAATCAATTTTCCACTACAAACTTCCAGTAAACTGCAATACTCTTGAGACTAAAATGGTCTTATAACACAATAGTGACCTATATTGGAATGACTACATGATCTTTAAGCATGATAATGAGCTCAATCAGGTGTGAAATTATCTCTAATGACTATAAGAGAAACAAGTATTTATGTAAATTCATGCATATAACCACCTATAGGTCTCATATACCCCCAAACAATATCTACAGTATGATTATAGACCTATAGTATGTTGATAGTGGGAGGTAAGAGGCATGGCCTGTATGCATAGTGAGTCTATTTAAGGTAAATATAATCTAATGACCTAAATATAGATTAAATAAGTTGGAAAAAATTGATTTAATATAGGTTATTACCTACAAGGGCCTTTTTAATTCTCCCTAATTGACACTTACAGGTGACACAGTCTAATTGAGCAGATAGACTAGCTTAGGCTAGTGAAGAAATGGCTTGAAAGGTTGGCAAAGGATTTAGGTGGGTGATCACATTTAAATATTTATAAAACATATACAACACATATCCATATTATTATCATACAAAAGGAATAGAGAAAATAGGGTTTCAAACCTTAGCCTACAATCGGTTCAAATTTTGTGCCTAATCTAGTCTTGTAAACCTATCTTACATATTTTAAAGTGTTGAGAGGTATGTAGAGGTGATATATCCCTCAAAATTTTCACATAGGGTCATAAATACATATCTATATCTAACACATATCTATATGATTATTAGACTAAAGGAATAGAGAAAAGAGGGTTTCAAACCTCAACCTACAATGGGTTTAAAGTTTGTACCCAGTCTAGTCTTATGAACCTATCTTGAAGATTTTAAGGTGTTGAGAGATATGTAGAGGTGATATGTCCCTAAATTTTTTCACATATGGTCATAAATACTTATTATAGACCTCCATATCCTTAGTCAATCCAAATAAATAGGGTATACTCCCTCTATTTTGTCTCAAACATAGGGCACTCCAAGACAATCTAATCTATAGGCATATGGTGTAAATGAACAAGGGAATGAGATGAGGAGTTTTTAAATAGTAATGGAGTGGTGTAAAAAATTTATTAGGACATGAATAAAGGTTTTAAATCACTCATAATCCTGATAAACCACTTAAAGGTGGTCATGGGCAATTAGGCATAGTTATGCCTATTAGGCCTAGAACTAGACCTAAGCCCTACAAGGATCTAACTTCACTTATAAGATCATATTACCACTCTAGTTAAGTTGAGAGCCTTAAAATGGAGGTATAAGTTTTATTGAATCCTTCAATTTGTAGAGGAATAACATAGAGTGGTCAACTTGACCTAAAACCATGATAGGGGTACCCATAATGCATGAGAAAGATCGATAGGATAACTTCAAGTGCTCATATCTATATAGACACCAAACATGAGACCTTAAGAATATATGGGTAGTTTTTGTGGGTCCTATATTAAATATTTGTAGAGTTATTTCAAGGTTTGGACATTAGGATTTTATGAACTATTTTTAAGAACCAAAACCTCCTAAAACCCTTGTTAAGACATGAAAAAGGAAATATCATTTGAGATGCATCTAGAAGAGTTTAGTTGGACATGAAGATAATTTTAACATGTTTGGAACTCTCTCAAGATTCTTTCCATCCACTTTTTCTGTACTAGCACTTGTACAAACAAGCCTAACACAAGGTTTTTTACAAGTTCTTAGGTGTTCTATAGGTACAAAGAAGAATGAATAGGTGAAGGAAATTGAGTGAGGTCAATAGGGACTTATTATAACTCCTTGTATTCATTTATCACCTTAAGCTCAAAATTACCTCTTCTACATAGTTCACTATAGGTAGTCTTGGATAGATAGTGAAGATGAAAAGTGACTGCTTAGTACAAAGATGAGAAGTCTAATTGTGGATACTTTTGAGGTCTTCCTAATGGAGTGGAAGGAAAAGGGACTCTAAATAGGTGTCCTAAAACCTCTTCCATGGATTTTATTGAGTAAATTCAAGTCAACTTGATGATTAATGTGAAGATAGACCTATACAGATAGTTATGGTGACTATAGATGGTAAACATAAGTGTCATGAAGAGGGATATCAGTTAGGGAAGCATATGATGACTATAAAATCTTGTTTCTAACCTCCTTGAGATAGTGTATATGTTTCAATTTTTCCTAGTTCATTTTTAATCAGTCAAGAGATGCTTCATCATGAAGGTAGTTTCCAATAGGGCTATTTTAAGACTCTATTCTAGTTTGAGGAGTTTTTCATGCTTCGGATGAATAATTTTCCAAGAAGATCTTCATGGTGTATTCTCCACTCCTTTTTCCTATAATTTAACTAGTTTCCAAATTTTGACAATTAGAATTTTGACCTTTCCACTTCCTTTCTTCTCTCTTATCTTACATGCTCTATAAATTCAAGCCATTTTGGATTTTATAAAAAAATCCTCACTTGGTATGACAAATCCCTACTAGTTTGATACTTTATTTTTCCTTTGAAAATAAATATTCCCAATCTAGTTTCAATTCTATCAACCTTTTGTCCAAGTGTGTGAAATGGTGCATAGTGAAGTGTCTAGTCATAAGAAGTTAACCTTGCCTTCTCTTTACTCTTCCATGCTTGATGCAAGTAGTTCTCACTCTAACAAGTCATATGAAGTGTATTCAAGTGTATTTTCCTATCTCCAAGTGTAAAAGAGTAGAATTAGTGTCTACAATCTAACCTCTTATTCACTCACCTTGAGTATTACAATGCATATCACTTCCATGTTTGAAATATTGATGTTAGAGCAATCTAGGATGATGAGACTAGCGTTGTGAAGTCATGTTTCATAATACAATGGTATGGTAGTCTAGTATATAATTTTGGTGTATCACCTCATTATATTAGTCTAATTTCATGTTTAATTATATCTATTTTCATCCAACTAATCAAGTATTTTAGGTGATAAACAATCAAAGAGAAATATAGGGAGCTAGCCCTTAAACCTAGAGGTTTACCTTTATTATAGGAAACCCAAAGGCCTAGAGGTAATTCCATGTTTCCAAAATCATAGAGTAGGATTTATAAATCATATATATGGTGAAATATTTAGTGAAAATATTTCTAGCACACCTAGTTGGATCATTATCTCAAAGACATCTTATCAAGGTAAATGTTGGTCTTAACAACATCACAATTACATATGGTGTTCTACTCAGCATTTAGTGACTCCATTCAAGGTAATTTTTGGTTGTAGACTAAGTTTTATAATATTTTTATTCATACTTCATGGTCCTTACAAGGTCATCTACTAGTAGAGGTATCAATCCCATAAACCCACTCCTTCAACCTAAACTTCCTCTTGAAGTTCAACATCCTTAGCCTATCTTGACCTTTGAAGAACAAGAAGGCTTTTCAATCCAATAAGATCAAGAGAGTGAAGAGGAACTTGAGGATAACATGGCTAGACACCATTCCTTCCTATCATTTAACACTAAAAATCCCATACACCTCAATGCATATGATGATATACCTTCTAATTCTACCAAGAGTGTCCCCACTTTCAATGGGTAGGGTCATGTTACCCCTAGTGAGCATATTAGGGACATCTCTAACCTAAAAATCTTTCACAATGTCATTAAATTTAATATTGTCATTAGGTTGCTTACCATGTCTCTTAGAGGGAAGGACATTGACTGGTATAGGTCATTTTCAAGAGGATGTATAACTTGGGATGATTTTGAAGAGTTACTAACCTTAAGGTTTGAAGATAAAAGTGATCACACATCACTCATTCATCAAATCAATATAATTCAAAGAGGTCCTTAGGAAATAATGCATTAATTACATGAGAGATTTCAAAAAAAATGGTATAGGCTTCCCCCTCCCATGATACCCCCTACAATATTTGTCTTCTATACATACCTAATATCTATTGCAATTGAAGTATCCATCATGTTTCAATTTATGGGTGGTTACACCTTAACTGAAGCTTATAACCTAGCCATTATAGCTGAGATGGCCTAATATAAGCTAGTAAATTCCCTCCAAAATTATCCATTTGCATTCTACCAAATATTTTTTTTGCTACTCCAAGTGTTACTCAAATCCCAAATGCAAAGACCAAGTCTAGAACTTCACCAAAGAAGGCAAAAGATGTCATTGATTGGGAAGCAAGGTCTAAAGCCTTAGAGGCTCAAGCTAGGAAAATCAATCTATAGTATGGAGTTAATAAAAACCCATAGCATTACTCTCAACAAGGAAATAGGTTCACACCTCATTAATATGGTCAAGGTAGAGGGTAAGGATAACCTAACTTCAATAATCCACCCAATGCATATAACCCAACTTCCACCTCCAACACAAGAGCTACGATCTCGATTCATAATAACTTGGTCTAAGGAGAATAATGGAAGAAATTAAAATTCATGGATTCCAATTAATATGGAGGAAAATATTTAGTATCTCAAAGATGTGTTGCTCCTCAATTGTCAGTAGAAGATGGGAACTTTATATAATTAGAATTCAATGAAGGGTGTGGTAGCTAAAGAGTGAGCTTGGTAAAATTTATAATGGAAGATACATATGTAATCAATTATAATACTTAAGTTTTAATTAATAAAATATTAAATAGGAAGGATTTATTATATTTTAATGGTGTTGATACAAGTTCAATTAATCATCATATAAGGTAACAAGGTGTGACTGCAAGTATGGTAGTCCCTACAACTTCTGCACCTATTTCAAATTAAAACGTAGGAAGGATGGCTCAAAGTGCTCCAATGCCTCAAGTTCAAGGCATTTTTTTTGATTGAATAATTCAATAAAATGTAAATGCTCCTCCTTTTAACATTTTTTATTTTTTGAAGAATGCTAAAGCTAGTATCTCTCTTTGGGAAGTACTTCACATGCCCAATCAAAAAGATATTATTTAAGAGCAGTTATCCCAAATTCATACAAATATTCAACCATAAATACATGGTGATGTTGAAATTAATAATTATCCCACTCACATCATGGAACCCTTTACTAAATATGAAAATCCCCCACCTTTCTACCTCACTCTCATTGTAGGGGATAATCTTGTTCACAATTGTATTGTAGATAGTGGAGCAAGTACCTCAGTTGTACCCAAGCTTATGGTAGAGAAATTGGGATTGAAATATTAGACATATACAAAATTAGTGATTCAACTTGATGGGACTTGTTAAAAGTTTGATATTTTTCCTACATGATTGTCCAATCTTACCAATCCTTAAAGATATAGTAGTAGTTGATTTGCCTGCTCACTTTGATATCTACCTTTCAATGGATCTCATAGACAATATAAGAGGTTACCTCTTAGTTGATTGGTACTTCTTAGCTTTAAATACAAGGTATGGAGTAAATGTAACCATTATAACTCAACCATTGGCTAAGTTTCATAGTGATCCGTATGTGGAAGCAAGCTCTAATCTTAATTATGTCATCAATAATAAAGAGGAGTCTACTATGGATGATGGATCATCCTCTAAAATTGAAGGTATCTCTAACCTTTTCCTAGATTATTATAGTGCTGAAACTTATGGAAATGATCCATACACTTCCTTTAAGTATACTAATCTTGGCACATACATCATCTATGAGGAAGGTAATGGATAATCTGAGGTAAGCATTGATAGTTTTTATCCATAAGCTATTGAAGGTAATTACCTTATTCATTTGCATGATGATGTTGTTATTAAAATTATGGTGAATCAATATGATGAGGAATATAATGCTATTATATTCTCACAATATGGAGGAGTCCATGAAGGTGGAAACTATGAAGAAGATGATGACCTATGGCAATAATTTCTTGCCATAGTTCAAAAATTTGAACAATTGGTTAAGTTAAATTCTCCTCCTAAGAAGTGTGAATTTATAGTAAGGTGTTTGATGAATCTCCTAATAATTTATGAGAGTGTATTTTCAAGCATGAAGTTTATTTTATTGCTAAGCATGAGAGTGGATGTCTAGTCACTGTCATGGAGTGTAATGAACACAAGGAATAAATGTGTGTGCTTAAGGAGCAGTCCAAACCTCAACCTAAGTTTGTACCACTTTTAGATATGATGAAGTATAAATAAGAGAAACTTGATGATCATATACATCAAATACATCATGTTTAAGAATAATTTAAAGTTGAAGCAACGTTGATGACTCCCAAGATTTAGTTTGAGAAGTGTCAATTGGACATGGTAGAAGTCAAGTAGAAAAACTAAACAAGATTATTGGAGGGATAGATATAAAATTATTAATAGATATAAATGACATACTTGAAGTCAAAAAATTATCTAATATGGTAAATATTTTGACCATATACATAAGCAAGTGTTTATTGATAAGTATGCTTCACATGATAGATTGCTTTCATGGAGCATCAATGATGAAAGAGGCATTTTATTTGACCTAGGTTGATATAATGGTGTTTTTTAATTCACCTCAAGTGTTTGAGGTCTTTTATATACTAGGATAGGTGTGATTTTCATATGTTGTGTGTATTTTACCTAAGTGTTTTTTAGAACACAAGTGTGTTTCCCTTGGTGTGTTTTATTTTGTGTTTGTTTCTTAATGTTTGGTGTGGTTTGGTATTATTTTATAGGAAATATAATGTCAAAACAATGTATAGGTTATTAGGTTATGGAGCTAAAAGCTTCACTAATGCAAACAGGGGAGGAGGTTGCTGAAGGTTGCTGAGTTGTAGAGCAACCGGCATTGGTCTAATCAGCCGACGTCGATCAGGTTAGTGAAGATAAGAAACCAACGTCGGTCAAGGATTGGCTGATGTCAGTCAACACCAGGTAGACAGGGACCGACATCGATCACCTATGTAGTTTAGAACTGCAAGTTTTATGGGTAGTTAGTTAAGGAACCAAGTGTTTGCATGTCAAGAGCCAAATTTAGACTAGAAGCTATGGATATAATTATTATAATTAGATGTCTAATTACTGTTTGGATGAGATCTATATAATAGACTCATGGGTTGTATTGTAAAGTGTGCTAGAGATTAAGAGAGCAGAAATTAGCTCCTTTAGAGAGAAGAGAGCATGGTGTGTTCCTTCTAGTTCCAAAGGGGTGCTGAGTGTGTATGATCTTGGAGAGTTACAGGTGTGCAAGTTTTGGTAGAAGATCTATCGGGGTACTGGTTGAAGAATCATAAGGACTTGGTGAGGTAAGGACAAGGGTTCTTCAGGGTGTAGAGATATCTATAGGGTAAGTAAGGTCTATTGATTTACAAGTGGCAGCAAGGAAAGGGAGATCTACTTGGAGTACAGTTGTGTATTTGGTGTACTGGAAGCGTTGTTACTGACTGGTGGAGGTGAACACCAACTCTGTATTGGAGTTGATTGTTGGGACCGTAAGAGAGAGAGGGAAGAAGTCCTTGAGGTGTGGCAAGCCTTTGAGGTGGAAGAAGAAGTGGCATCTTCTTTATTGTATTTTCTTCTAAGTGATTATTAATATAATTGTGTATTGTCTCTCATATCCTGTGTTGTTTCATATTTCTAGTTACTTATCATTCTGGTTAAATTCCATGTTTAGTTGCTAATACAAGAGGTAATCATATTGTGCTCTAATTGAGGAGCAAGATCCTGACATAGGTGACTCCATATCCCAATTGATAGGAGAAGGATACTATTTTTTGGCATATCTAGCTTGCCACCATAAAGAAATCACCAAATGTTGACTAATTTGACCATAAGTCAAATTATATCAACCCACTATATAGTCAAACTTGTTATAGGGTATACTAGGGTGTAAAATGTGTACCATGATATTTAATGAGGTCAAACATATATTTCATCCTTGTCATGTTTGTCTAGGTTTTTCCTATGTCACTTTAATGAAGTGGTATGATTTTCATGGAAAGAAAAATGTTTCAATATCATATACAATGTCCTACATGTTAGGTACATTTCAGAGATGGTAGTTTTGAATTGACAATTGTAGGTTCAACATTGAAAAGAAGAAGATCAGGTAGTTTTAGGTAATTTCAAGTAGTTGTATGGCCTACATAACACTTTTGGCATGTGATAACTTTATGAGTGTCTCTTAGGATTACCATAGTCTAATTCCATTCTTGGGTAGCTTTGATAGACCTAAAAATGAGCAAAATTATTCTATCTTTCCTATCACTCTCTTAGACAAGCTAAAAAGGTCAATCACTTTCCACATGGTATAGATAGGAGGTGGTGAGTTGGATAAAATTCCTTTTTTGGGTAATATTACTCTCTATGTAATTACAATTCATGGAAATAGTCATAGGTTTGGTTTCTTATGCTTCATGAACCATTGCTCAGAAGGTTGGCTTCTTAAAACTACTTGTACATCCCCATGGCCTTTAGTTTTCTCCTCTATTTGGATTGGTATGATTTTGGAGAGTATTAATTCTTTTATTATGTTATTATCACTATAGTTTTCACATGTGAAGGTGAGGATACTGGAAAGACCATCTCACTTTTCTAGTAGAAGACTTCATTCAAGTCTACAGACAATGTTACATAGTGGTAGAGTTTCTCCCTTCTATATTGGTTTCATATCAAGGTGACATGTTATTTCCAATCCCTATTAGCATGGTTATTAGTTATTATTTGAATTTTTAGTCTTAATACTAGCCATGGTTAAAAGTATAATTCTAAAATGCACACACAATTAGACTCCTTTATGACTGTCACCTATAGTCAAGTGAGATTAAGCCATGATCGGGCATGTTGATGACATAGGAATGTTTCAAGGATTGTGAAGATACTCTCAATGTGTAAATAATAATATTTATATATTCCAAAAGTTAGATATTGGTTATGATAACCAATTTGACACATATAATTCAAAGAATAGATGCACTTATAGGCAATATCCATCAATGGTCTAAGTTTAATCCACAAAGGTTTAAGTGATGTTGAATGGTAGAGGTTTGAACTCAATAGAAGCCTTAAATGAGGTTTGTGAAAATATAAATAATTAAGGTGATTACGGTGAATCCATTTTATATAAATTTAGGATTAGACCATGTCTATAGTTTGAAAATTTGTAATTGGGGAAAATTACCTTAACCTCTCTAAATAAGGTATTTGCTCATACAAAAGTCATCTCTTGGTTAAGCCTTATTGAAGTTTGGCTAGGCCTAGTAGTTTCTACTTTGTATCCCAAGACTAAGGGTTATATTTGAGCATAAGAGGGGTATTTATTGGTCATAATAATATAGTGTAAATAAGATTCTCATTTCAATCAAGTTTCCATTACATAATTATGGTAAACTACAGTACTCTTGAGACTAAAATGGTCTTACAACACAATAGTGACTTATAATGGAATGACTACATTGTCTCTATGCATGAGAATGTGCTCAATCAGATGTGAAATTATCTCAAATTACTAGAATAGAAAAAAATATTAATTAAATTCATACATATGACCATCTACAAGTCTCATACACCCCCAAACAAGATCTACAGTCTAACTATAGACCCACAGTGTGTTTATAGTGGAAGGTAAGAGGCATATCCTGCATTCATAGTGAGTTTATTTTACGTAAATATGATATAATTACATAAATTTTAATTAAATAAGTTATAAAATAGTGATTGGACATATTTTATTACATAAATGGGCCCTTTTAATTCTCCCTAATTACCACCTATAAATGACACAGACTAATTGAGTAGACATACTAGCTTAGGCTAGTGAATAAATGGTTTGAAAGGTTGGCAAAGGATTTAGGTGGGTAAACACATTTAAATATTTCTTACACCTTTACAAAACATATCCATGTTATTATTTGACTAGTGAAATAGAGGTTTTTAAACCTTAGCCTCTAGTCGATTCAAATTTTGTGCCTAGTCTAGTCTTGTAAACTTGTCTTGAATATTTTAGGGTTTTGAGAGATCTATAGAGGTGATATAGACCTAAAAATTTGTACAAAGGGTCATCAAGACCTGTTATATCCCTCTATATCCTAAATCAATCCATGAAAATAGGGGATATATCCTCTATTTTGTCTTAAATGGAGGGCACTCCCAGATAGTCTAATCTACATGCATAGGGTGTGAATGAAGAAGGGGATGAGATGAGAAGTTTTGAAACAATAATGGAGTGGTGTATAATGTTTCTTTAAATATTAAAAAATATTTACAATCGCTCATAGTCCTAATAAATGACTTAGATATGGTCATGGGTAGTTAGGCATAGTCAAGCTTATTAGGCCTAAAACTAAACCTAAGCCCTAAAAGGGTCTAGCTTCATTTATAATACCATATGACCATTATAGTATAGTTTAGAGCCTTCAAGGGGAGGTATAAGGTTTATTTAATCCTTAATGTTTTATAAGAATAAGACAAAGTGGTTAACTTGACCAAAACCATGATAGGGTACCCAAAATGCATGAAAAAGATAGATAAGCCAACTTCAAGTGTTCATATATATAGAGACACCAACCATGAGACCTCAATAAGATATGGGTAGTTGTGTAAGGTTATATACTCAAGACTTGTGGAATTGGTTTAAGGTTTGGAAATCAGGATTTTATGAACTATTATCAAGAACCAAAACCTCATAAAACCCTTACTAAGACTCAATGAAGGAAATATCATTTGAGATGAAACCAAAATATTTAAATCATCCATAAAAAGTATTTGAAAGTTTCTATAAATCTCTCAATATTCTTTCCATCCACTTTGTCTATACTATCACTTTTATGGATAAGCCTAACACAGGGTTTTTCATAAAATTTTAGGTGTATTATAGGTAAATAGAAGAATGAATAGGTAAATTCCATTTAATGAGGTCAATAGGGACTTATTATAACTCCATATATCCATTTATTTCCTTAGTTAATCTCAAAGTTACCTCTGCTACATAGTTCACTACAGGTAGTCTTGGATAGATAGTGGAGATGATAAGTGACTACCTAGTGAGAAGATGAGAAGTCCAAATGTAGATCCTTTTGAGGTCTACCTAATGTATTTAAAGTCAAATTTATTCTAAATAGGTGTCCCAACACCTCCTCTATCTATTTGGTTTAGTAACTACAAATCACCTTGATGACAAATGTGAAGACAGACCTATAGGGTTAGTGATGGTGACTGCAGATGGTGAACACAAGTGTCATAAAGAGGGATATTATTTAGGGAAGTATCTAATGAATATAAAATATTATTTTCAACCTCCCTAAAATATTTCATATGATTCAATTCTTCCTATTTTAGTTTCAAGTGGTCAAGAGATGCTTCATCATTAAGGCAATCTTCAATAAGGCTATTTGAAGACGTTATGCTAGTTTGAGTAGTTTTACATGATTTAGATAGACACTTGTCCAATAATACCTTCATGGTAAATTATCCACTCCATTATCCTATAATTTAACTAATTTCCAAGTTTTTACACTTGTCTTTATTACCTTTCCACTTCCTTTATTATCTCTTCTCTCATATGCTCTATAAATGCAAGCCATTTTGGCTTTTGTAAAAAACTCCACACCTCATATGGAAAAGCCTTGTTAGTTTGATATTGTATTTTTCCTTTGAAAATAAATATTCCCAATTTGGTTTTTACTTTGTTAACTTCTTATCTAAGTGTGTGAAGTGGTGCATAGTGAAGTGTTTAATGATAATTAGTTATCCTTGCCTTCTTTTTATTCTTCCATGTTTGATGCAAGTAGTTCTCACTCTAATAGGTCACATGAAGTGTATCCAAGTGTATTTGCCTATATATAAGTGTAAAAGAGTAGGATTAGTGTCTAAAATCTATCCTATTGTTCATTCACCTTGATTATTACAATGCATATCACCTCTATGTTCGAAATACTAATGTTAGAGCAATATAGGATGTTGAGACTAGTGTTGTGAAGTTATGTTTCATAGTGAAATGGTATGGTATTATAGTGGAGATAATTCTAGTGTATCAACTCATTATATTATTTTAATTTCATATTTACTTCTATCCATTTTCATCTAATAAATTAAGTAGTATAGGTGATAAACAAGCAAAGAGAAATCTAGGTAGCTATCCCTTAAACCTAGAGGTTTACCTCTACTATAGGCAACCCATAGGCCTAGAGGTAATCCAATGTTTCCAAAATATTAGAATAGGCCTTAAAAACCATAGTTAAGGTACAATATTTGGTGGCAATAGGTTGGGTGCTCAAAATAAAAATAAGGGCCTTCATGTTACCTAGTTTGTATTTTTTAAGGAGATATAGCTCCACTATCACAACAATGTCTCAAAAAACTACTTTAGTCATCTATCCAAACTACATAAAATAAGGACTATGAAGTATTATATTCATCAATTCAATAATATCTCCATATGTTTGGATGACATAACTAAGGAAAATTTAATAGACGCGTTCTTGGATGGTATCAAATATAGCATCCAAATATAGGTTCACATGTTTAGTCCTAGTTTAATATCTAAATCAATAACAATGGTATGCATGTGAGAGGTAAAATATCTGGTCAGATGAATACCTTTTGCTAATGCTTGTAAACATAATCTCCCAGCCCCATAATTTCCTTAGCCTATAAGATTGACCCTTTATCAAATTGAAGAGAAAGATGTAAAAAGATTATGTTTTGGTTGTCATATAAAATGTAGTAAAGGATGTAGAGTGCTGAAAATAATTTGTTTTACATTTAAGGTTCTATTTGGGATGAATAATATGAATAGGCCTTAGGTGCAAGTTTGAAATAACCTAAGGATGAATCTAAATATTATCAACCTACTATTTCTTGTCATGAACTTTTAGTCACTTTTAGGTATTAGTATTCCTCAAACTTTTAAGGTGGTAGATTTCCTTAAGAAATAGAACGTGAAAGTGTTGTTTTACTCTAAGATTACACACAACTTCATCAATAGTAATTTGGCTACTCATTTGAACTATTTCATTTACCCAATGAGAGGATCATCCTACAAAAAATTAATGAAAATGCATGAAATAACAAATTTATATAATTAGTATAAGAACCAAAAGGATTATATTGATCACAAGCCACTTTGAGGTGGAAACCTCCTTTGAGCAAGCTCAATACAATAATTTCATGGATGCCTTCATTGGCCTCAACACTTATATACTAAGTCTAATCTAAGCAACTACTACTTCTCATGAATGTGGGATAAAACAAAATACTCATAAGATGACTTATAAATAATATGCATCCATAGAAAATAATATACTAAAAAAGTAAAGAGAAGGGGTAGCATGGGTTCCTAACATCCCCTCTCTCTTAGAAAAACCTTTGTCCTAAAAGCTTTAGATGTGGGAATTGGTGTTGAATCTAAAATAGTGGTTCCCATGTTGCATCCTCTAGTTGCATTCCATGCCAATAAATTAATACCTATGTGATGGAGTGGGGGTGAATTTGGCATGTGTGCCTAGCTAGGATTTCCTCTAGATCAAGAATTATGGATCCTTCATTATCAAGTTCTGGTAAAGTAGTCTATACTTTAATGTTTGTGCCAAGAACTTTCTTCAGATAAGAGACATTAAATATCAGGTGAACTTAGAAAGAAGGTGGGATCTCCAAATTATAAACAACTAACCCAATATTTTGGAGAACCTTATATGGCCCATAGAACTTGGGAGCTATTTTATGACACCCTTTGAGTTTTAGGGAGGATTGCTTGTATGGATATAGGTGAAGAGAAACCATATCACCTACTTAGAAAGTGAGTTTAGAATGGTGTTGATCATCTTGTTGTGTCATTATATTTTGTACCATATGAATATTGTCTCATAAGGTGCTGAGGATCCAATCTTGGGTTTAGAGAAATGTGTCAACCACTTGAACTGGTGAATTATTGGGGGTATATGAAAGGAACACTGGTGGTGCTTGACCATAGAATAATTTATATGGAATCATTTTAGTTCAAGTGTGGTAGGAGGTATTGTACCACCATTCATTGAAATGGAACCACTTTTCTCACTGATTTTTTTTGCTAAGGTGAAGCAATGAAGGAAAGTTTCCAAGCATTCATTGACAATTTCAGTCTAGCCATCTGTCTATGGATGATACCCAAAACTCATTTTCAGTTGGGTACTGATGCATTGAAATAGTTCTATCCAAAAATGGCTAGTGAAGGTTACATCATGATCTGAGACAATGGAAGAAGGATTTCCATGAAGATGGAAAATTTGGTCCAAGAAAATTTAAGCAACTGTGGAGGTGGTATAGGGATGGTCGGGGGCATAAAAATGACTATATTTAGAGAGGTGATCAATCACAACTAGGATCACTATTTTACCTCCAAATTTAGGGAGCCCCTTAATGAAATACATATAAATATTTGTTCAAATATTGATAGGGATGGGCAAGTTTTCAAGCAACTTACAAATGAGTGTTATTTCACCCTTGTTACATTGGTAGGTATCACATTCAACCACCATATATTGAATTACCTTTTTCATTCCCTTCCAAAATAAGTTGTGTCATTCCTATTCATAATTTTCAAGAAACATTAAGTTCTCTATAGATGGAGAAGTATGGAGTTCATAGAATACATCTTATTGAAGATCTATGCTCTAGGGAAGCACCAGACAACCCTTTTATCACAAAGAAGCACCATCTCAAGATTAATATTGTATAGTATAGGGGTTAGTGGCCAACTATTGAATGATTTGAGATAATGAGGAGTCATTGACATGACCCTATTAGACAACATCCAACCAATTTAGAATAGGCATGGAAATATATAAAAGGGAAGTTTGGTTCATAAATGTGTGAGATAAAGCACCAACCATAATATTGCCTTACCCTTCTTATAATTGATCTCATAGTCATAACCCATGAGTTTTTTGACCCATTTTTGTTGTGATGGGTTAGATACCCATTGTTCCAAGAAATATTTTAGACTCTGGTGCTCAGTTTTGATGCAAAAATGATTCCCCAATAGGTATGGTCACCATTTATGTACTACATGTAAAATGTCCATTATTTCCTTCTCATGAGTAGAGAGTACTAGATTATTGCCAAAAAGGACTTTATTGGTGAATGTAATGGGGCATATTTATTGGAGGATAATAACACCAAGTCCATTACCATAAGCATCACTATCAATCATGAAGGTCTTGGCAAAAATTGGCATAACTAGAATAGGTGTAGTATACATAACTTGTTTCAATTCTTCAAATTCATACTCAACAACTTGTGTCCATGAAAAAACATCCTTTTTCAACATAGATATTAGTAGAGCTATAATATTATTTTAGTCCTTGAAAAAATTATAAGGTGATAGTATCCAGTCAACCCTAAAACACCATGGAGGCTCTTGAGTGTCTGAAGATGAGGCTAATTTATCATGGCAACTATTTTTTTGGGATCCACCCAAATCCCTTAGGCTGAAACAATATGCTCGAGATACTCCAAATCATCTTGGCCAAAAGCACATTTGGATTATTTTCCATAGAAATGATCATCATAAAGAAGTTATAGTGTAAGCTTTAGATGTTGGAGATGCTCAAACCATGTTTTACTATAGATGAGGATATCATCAAAGACCAAAATGAATTTTCATAGGTAGGTCCAGAATATTTTATTCATCAATGCCTAGAATATTAAAGGATAATTATTGAGGCCAAAGGACATGACCAAAAACTCATAGTGTCCATCATGTGTGTGAAAATTTGTCTTAGGGATATCATCTTTATGAAGCTAGATCTAGTGATATCTAGAGTGGAGATCCAATTTGGAGAAAAAATGATCACCATGAAGCTCATATAAAAGCTCATCAATAATAAGGATAGAGAACTTATCCTTGATTTTGATGTGATTAAGTGTGAAAAAGTCAATGTAGAGGTGCCATGACCCATATTTTTATAAACAAGGAGAACTAGGGAAGAATATGGGTTGGTATTGGGGTGAATAATGCCTTGTTTCAGTAAGTCTCTAATGAGAATATTGATCTTTATCTTTTGTTGAAATGTGTAGCAATAGGACCTGATGTTAGGAAGAATGATTCCAGGAAGGAGATAAATATGGTGGTCCTCTAGCCATGAAGGTGGTAATCCTAGTATTTGAGCAAAGACACATGCATACCTATGTAGAATGGTTTGTAGATAAAAAGAAGTAGTGGAGACTATTAATGGTTGTATTTGAGTGGAATGGAGCTAGGTAATGACACCATGTGAATTCTTATTAAGAACCTTTTCCATGAAATGTGAACTTATGATGCTAAAATACCCTAGGTGTAAGCCATTTTATGTATGTTTTTTCCCATTATCAAAAAATAGCATCCAAAGTTTAGAAAATTCCCATAAGATGGGTCCAAGTGTGTATAACCATTAGACTGTCAAAACGACATCACATCCTCCTAAGGGAAAGGCAAACATGTCATAGTGCAAGTTATAATCTCTAATAGAGATATGCACATTACAACACTTACATTTTCAAAGTAATGTGCCCCCATTATCAATCATTACTTCAAAGTTAGAGCCAGGATGGATAAAACAATCAGCCTATTAATTGATCTGAGGGTTAATGAAGTTATGAGTGCTACCTAAATCAATGTATTATGAGAGGGATCTTCTTGAATTAACCCCTAACCAACATGGTTTATGGGGTGGTGACTCTTTCTAAGGCATGGAGAGAGATCTCTAGTTGGTATTCCTAAGAATTAGGTTCCACAATCAGTGGAGCTTCTTCTAGATCATCTATTGTATCCTGAGCATCTTCCAAAACTTTAGTTTTAGGTGGAGAGTCCACAACTAGTAGGTAGAGATTTTGCTCAACACATCAATGTCCCTAAGTGAAATTGTCATCATAGCTATAACATAGTCCTTTTTCTCTATGTTCTCTAATAGCAATCTAAAAACCCTCTTTTTTTATTTTTATAATTCAAGAATCAAATTCTTTGAGCAATTATTTATTTTCCAATAGTGTTGATAAATTTTTCTTTATTTAATCTATTAAATGACCAATTCTTATGTGTTTCCTTCAATGTGATCTAGTTCACAAGCCAAATAAGTGCTTCTGAGACTTTCAAATAGTAATATTAATACCTATTCTTTATTACATTCTTTTTAAATATTCAATTCCATTCATAATTCTTAACTCTTGATCATTCTTAAGATCAAGATTATAGACACTTTTAACAAATTGTTTATAATCTTTTAGTCCCTCTCATCTCATTCATACATCTTCTCAATGTCACACCTTACTCCTTTGATAATTTTACCTACCATTTACCAAGCCTTGTTGGATTGACACAATTACATAGTATGGTTCTTATAGAATATTAATAGATACTCGATCCATACCTAATGCTAAAGAATTTTACCACATTTTTATACTCACTATTTTTTTCTATTTTTGAGTGTAAAGACAATCTTCATGATCTATTTGAATACATTATTGCACCATTTTCTACTATAAATAACCTTTAATTTTATAAGAGGATAATCTTAGGTCTATGGATTGAATTGGAACCTTATCCAAGCATTGATTTATCTCAATCACTTCTCTACTTAAACTTTCATACAAATTATCTCATATTTTGTTCAAACTATTATCATTACAAAAATATGAATATTGTGTAAAGAGTGTTAGCATGCCAAACATTTCCAAAATACTATGACCATTTAGATAGATCCTTCCCAACTCTATATGCACTGTAAATCACCCAAACCACTATAATATTCTCTTATAACTCTTAACAATGCTTGTTGGATGACATGTTATCCAAGCTTGTGTGCAACAAACTACTTGAGGTTTCTTATAAAGTATATGAAACAAATAAATCTCATTGCACAAACACATTCACAACATAATATAAACTCACCAAATAAATGAAACTACAAAAATGTAATTCTGGCATCCTTCACTAGGTAATTTGAAAACATAGTTTCACTAACTATATAGGCACAGTCCGTAGATTTTCATTACGTCCTCCATTTCATCTCTATTTCATTCTACAATATTTTTTTTTCAATTTATTAGACAAGTAGATCCTAAACACTTCAATGCACCTCAAATTATTATTACACCTTTATCAAATGGAATACAAGTCGAAGATAATATCAAATTAACATGCAATAAAATGCATGATAAGTGGGAGAACTAGAAGATAATGAGAACTTTTCTTTTAGTGTAGTTTATAAAATATCTTCACTTACTAATTTGATCACACATTTTCATACATTCCATCCATTACAAAATCCTATTTCCACTCACACATGAGCTCATACATTGAGAATATAGAACCTCTATCATTTTGAACTTGATCCCATACAAATATTTCTAAAACAAATAACTAATCATAGTTCATTTGAACATCTTTGAAGAAAATGAACAATTCATACAATCTAGGAAGTTTCTTTGAAATAGAATAATCTTCCTTCTATTGCATTATCTTTAATATTTTCATATACTTATGGCCATAATATAGACAAAAAATCCTTCTTTCTTTCCTCCACTGGTTGCTCTTCACTATTAAAATGACTTTATACTTATATCACTCTCTTAATTATATGTTATAGACCATATCTCTTAAAATAGCTTTTCTCAATCTTGGATTTTGTTTAATTTTTTGACTAAAATGTCTCAACCAACTTGAGACTCTTTCTAATAAGCTTGAATTATCTTTTTTTTAATGTATAAATCCCTTTTTCTATGGCTTGTCTTTCCATTCTAAAAACTTGCTCTTTATCTTATCTATCAAACTAACTGATTACCTTTACAATCATGAGGCCAATACCCCTATCTATTACAAAGTTTAAATACATTTTTGGAGAGAAATTTCCCTTTAAAATTTTGAATTTAAAATCCATATATTTTGGAGGGAAATCTCTCTAGATACATATACAATCTTCCAAGGCCTCCTACTAGGAAAAAATTATAGTGATGCTCTTGCATAAAATTACCGTGCTCAAAATTTTTCATGAGCTCCTTCTCATGTGTGCTTGTCCTTATTCTTATTGAGATCAATTCATTTTTCTATGCTTCAATTGTCTCTTCATATTGGTGCACATGTTCCATAGCACCACACTTAGGTCTTTTCTTGGGTATTCCTTTCATTGGCATTCATGCACATAACGCAAACTTGTTAAGAAAATCATATACAATCTTATTTTTATCATGCCTTGAAGGCATATGCAATATTTCTCCATGTTTGGATTTCTCATATTATTTATTTGTCTTCATATTTATCTCTCTTGCATCTTCTTTGCTCAAATCCCATCTCAACTTCCATCCTCTATCCTATGTTGCAGCATAGTTTATCTTTTTAACATTTTTAGCTTCCTGTACTTTCTTGCTCCCTTTTTGATTGTCTTCTTCACTCAATTGATTTATTTTCTTATCATCATCTACTACCATGATATGTATTATCTCTTATATAGATTCATCCATGTCTTCCATTAGGATCCCCATCTCTTTGGACTATTTATATCTATCTTCACAACATACTCTTGAATTTTTACATAAGAATCCTATCACCTTATTATCTCTAAATGTAAATTATTATTGTTCTTCCAAATTTATTACAAATTAATACTTCACAATATTATTTTTTATCCATTTTTCTCTTGGAATGACACTATTGGTATTTCATTTTGATTTAAAATCGAAGTCATCTTCCAAGAATTCATCTAATAAACTTTGAACATCTAAAAGGAGGGTGATTACCTTATTGACTCCAAGGTTTCCTTTTAACTATTTGGATAACACATAATCCACTCCATCTTCTTTAATTGGCTACAACATCTCCTCCTTACTTGTCATCATCATAACATTAGTCTCTTTTCCTTTTTTATCTTGAAACTCTTTATCATTTGTCAACCATGTCTTAAAACTTTTTCTTGTTATTTTATCTTCCACTTTGTCATCCTCTTGAATGAGGATCTACTCTTGTGATTATTCAAATTCAAAGGTCATGCATTAAACTTCTTCTTTCTCATACTCCTCTATGAGTCTAGTCTTTGACTCAGGTGCTTCTTCTCCACTTTTTTCTTGTATACCTACAATCATTGTAACAAAAATAATATCAAATTTGAAAACATGAGACCCTTGAGTTTCTTATTATGTTTTTATCTTTATTATTAATTTAATGAGGAAAATTTCTTATTCCAATATTATATCCTTTCCAGATATCATAACACATGCTCTAGAGGCATGTCATACTGTTCATGTCCTTCACTTGTCAAATATTGTTTGTTGTGTAAACCTTCAAATATGTTTAACAACTATTTCTATTCATTCGCTACCATAACTAAAAAATTAAGTTTTATGTTAGAGATAAACATATGAGACTTAATTGTCTCTTCATCTTCTTCTAACATTCTTATCCATCTCTTTATCTATTTCCTTTTCCTTTGCTTGACAATCTGATCAATTGGCCATTTGACCATCCTCTTGAGCACATACCCTTGTTGACTCTACATGGATTCTTCCAAAACCTACTAAAAATTTATAAAATATAGCTTCATCATCTCCATCTCTCCTTGGAAGTCTTTCTATCTCTTTAACTATTTATTTATCTTTATTTACTCCATTTTTCCTTCACCAAGATCCTCACCCAAGGCTATTTCACCTTGGTCTTTTGGTCTTTTTAGGTCCTTACCTAGGTATTTTTCACCTTAGTCTATTGGTCCTTGTTAATGGCTTCACTTAGCCTATCACTTAGTCAATGGTCTATAACAAAATACTTTAACCAAACATAAACAAATCACAAGTCCAAGTTCCTTTACCTTGGATCTTCCTCTTAAGCATTCACTTGCTCTCTCAACTTTATTATTGAGATTTACAATTTCTTATTATATCTTGTCAATCCTTTATGGATATAATACTTCTTATTTCTTCTTAAAAAAAAATTATTCAAAACATAATCTCAAACCAAATATCAAATTTTACTCATACCTTTCTTTAGCAGGGTCTTTTGGTGCTCTAACTTTATTGAACCTCTTTCCTATGATCTTGTAACAACACTGTACCTCATGTAACAAATTCAATCATTACCTAAAAAGCCCATGATTTGATACCAAAATTATAGCAATCTAAAAACCCTTTTTTGTATTTTATAATTCAAGGATCAAATTCTTTAAGAAATTATTGATTTTCCAATAGTGTTGATATCTCAATAAAAAATTTCTTTATTCAATCTATTAAAATGACCAATTCTTTTTTTTTTCCTTCAATGTGATCTAGTTCACAACCCAAATAAGTGATTCTAAGACTTGGAAATAGTAATATAAATACCTATTCTTTATTTCATTCCTTTTAAATATTCAATTCCTTTCATAATTGTCAACTCTTGATCATTCTTAAGATCAGGATTATAGACACTTTTAACAAAATATTTATAATCTTTTAGTCGCTCTCATCTCATTCATACATCTTCTCAATGCCACACCTTACTAATTTGATAATTCTACCTACCATTTACCAAGCCTTGTAATCTTGACATAATTACATAGTATAGTTCTTGTAGACTATTAATAGATACTTGGTCCATCCCCTATGCTAAAGACTTTTGCCACATTTTTATACTCACTATTTTGTTCTATTTTTTAGTGTAAAGACAGTCTTTATGATCCATTTGAATACATTCTTACATCATTTAATACTAAAAATAACCTTCAATATTCTATGAGGCTAATATTAGATCTGTGTAATGAATTGGAACCTTATCCAAGTGTTGATTTAGCTTCATCACTTCTCTAGTTAAACTTTCATACAAATTCTCTCATACAATATTCACATTGTTATTATTACAAAAATATGAATATTGTGTAAAGAGTGTTAGCATGCCAAACATTTTCCAAATACTATGAAAATTTAGATAGATCCTTCCTAATGTTATAGGCAATATAAATCACTCAAACCACTATAATATTCTCTTATGACTCTTAACAATGCTTGTTAGATAACACGTTGTCGAAGCCCATGTGCAACAAATTATTTGAGGTTTATTATAAAGTTTATGAAACAAAGAAGTCTCATTACAAAAACACATTCACAACACAATATAAACTCACCAAATAAATGAAACTCCAAAAACATAATTTTGTCATCCTTCCTTCACTGGGCAAGTTGCAAACATAGTTTCACTGACTATATAGGTACATAGTCCATAGATTTTGTTTACGCCTTCCATTTCATCTCTATTTCATTTTAAAATTATTTTTTTTGTAATTTCATATACAAATAGATCCTAAACACTTCAATGTACATCAAATTACTATTACAACATTATCAAATGGAATACAAGTTAAAGATATGATCAAATTAACATGCAATAACATGCATGATAAGTGGGAAAACTAGAAGATAATGAGAAATTTTCTTTTAGTGTAGTTTACAATTTATCTTCACTTAATGATTTAATCACAGATCTACATACCCTCCATCCTTTAAAAATCATATTTCCACTCAGTTCATACACTAAGAATCTACAACCTCTATCATTTTAAACTCTATCTCATACAAATATTTCTAAAATAAATAACTGATCATAGTTCATTCAAACATATTTGAATAAAATGAACAATTCATATAGTTTGGGAAGTTTCTCTAAAATAGAATATTCTTCCTCCTATTGAATTATCTTAAATATTTTCATATACTTATGGCCATAATATAGACCAAAAGGCCTTATTTCTTTCCTCCACCACTTACTCTTCACTATTACAACAACTTTATACTTATATCACTCGCTTTATTATATGTTATAGACCATATCTCTTAAAATAACTTTTCTCAATCTTGGATTTTATTTGACATTGTTAAATAAAATGTCTCAACCAACTTGAGGCTCTTTCTAATAAGCTTTAATTATCTTTTTTTTAATGTATGAATCCATTTTTCTATGGCTTGTCTTGCCATTCTACAAACCTAATATTTATCTTATCTATCAAACTAACTGACCACCTACGTTCACACCCTTGATGGGGAATTAAAACATAAATACCTTTAATATAAACTCCTTTAATTACCTTTATAATCATGAGGCCAATATCCCTATCCTATTACAAAATTTAAATATATTTTTGGAGAGAAAATTCCCTTTAGAATTTTGAATTTACAATCCATGTATTTTAAAGGGAAATCTCTCCAAACACCTATACAATATTTCAAGGCCTCCTACTAGGACAAACTCATAGTGATGTTCCTGCATCATGCTCACATCTTTATTTCAGTAAAATTCTTGATAGGATTGGTTCTAAGGGATGACATTGTTTGAGATTGTTGTGGAATTATATTTCTAAATGGAGAAAAATTGTATTTGAATCATTACTGAGCTATGATCTTATCTTCTACCAACTTAGCGAACCCAAGGGATTCTAAAATCATGTTGGGTTAGAAAATCTTGACCTCATATCAGATTACATCCTTCAGTCCACTAACAAAGTAACTCCTAAATAATTCATCAAACAATCCCTTTATGTGATTGACTAGTTTTTCAAATTTTGTTTGATATTATCTCACAGTTCTTGTTTGGTAAAGTTTAGTGAGTTCTCCAATAAAGTCATCAAAAGCACTTAGGCCAAACTATTAAAAAATGAGGGTGAAAAAATTGGTCCATATGGGCTCTTCATGATCCTTTGTATACCAATTATATCATTGAAGGGTTTCATATTCCAAGTGAAAGGTTGCAAGCAGGACCTTGTTCGCATCAAAAGTATTATGTAGATTAAAATATTGTTCTACCTGATAGATCCATCTAGTTAGATCTACACTATTAAATCAAGGAAAATAAAGCTTAAACCCACAAAAATTATTGGAAGAATAAAACCCAGTGTCTAAAGAGGAATCTGGATAGCTTATGTTATTTAAGGCAGTATGTTGAAGATTGAGGCTGAGAATTTTTTCATCAAGATATTTAATTTGGGTCTTGAGGGTAGCAATTTCATCCTCCATGTTTTTTTCTCCTATTCAGGTTACTACCATAACTAGAATAAAAGTTTTTCTTTTTGAAATGGGTAGGAAAACTAGAGTTAATACACATTTAGTAAGGATTTTTTTTATTTGGATAAAATCAAAAGGGGTAAAGGTATGTTTACTAATTTTTTTACATAGTGGGAATATGATTGACGAAGGTGAGGGTAATTTTAGAAGTGAATATGAAAAAATTAAAAAAATTATCAAAGAGGGAAAAAGAATTAGAAAAGGGAGATGAACACTATGGAAAATTTTTGAGGCAAATGGAAAAAAATAGAAGTTATGACAAAACCCAAAAAAAGGGAAAATTAAGATTTGTGTAAATTAGGAGTGGAATCAGGTTATGGGACCTCAAGGAATAAAATGTGGACAATGGAGTTTGAGGTGTCCTAATAAATTTTAAGGATCAACAAGGCTACATATGGAGATATAAGGTTCAACTTATGGTTTTTATTTTCTGTCATGTCTGACCACAAGTCCTCAGAGTCTTTTGATACTCTACTAATAGTTTTCTAAAACTGATAGGATGAAGATTTTCTAGTTTTTAGTTTCTATCAACTATCTAAATTAAAGTCCTCTTAGAGTATTTTGATACTCTACTAATTAATTTTTTGAGTTGGTAGGAAATATTCTAAAACTAATAGAAATGGGCCCTAAGTTTCAATGGTTGCCTAAGGTTTTTAAGATATCTCTCTAGACACCAATGTCATCTAAGTGAGTACCACTCTCCAAAATTATTCTAGTCATAGATTTACCCCTAAGCAATAGCTCTTGGTTTTTCTCATAGGTGGGAACTACTCAATCAAGAAGGGGCCATTGCCCATTTTGATGGTAGGTCCTCTCAATGGGCTAGCTACTTTAGGGTTCTTGTGGTACTCCTCACAATGAGTTTTAGGGATTTCACCCAAGCACTTCTCATAGTTATGTGGATCAATTTTTACCCTAATCCAAAATAGATTATTTTCATATAAAAAAATACTTAAATTAATTATGTAGTATAATAGAGTTAAGATTTTCTAAGAAAAATACTTAAATGAATTATGTAGTAGAACAAAGTTTAGACTTTTTGAAAGAAAGAAAAATTACCCTAGAAAGTGATTTTATACCAGATGAGAGGATCCTCCTAAAAAAAATTAATGAAAATACATGAAATAACATATTTATATAATTATCAGAAGCACCAAAAAGATTATATTGATCATAGGCCACTTTGAGGGGTCAAACTCTTTTGATCAAGCTCAATACAATAATTTTGTGGATGCCTTCATTAGCCTCAACACTTATATACTAAGTCTAATCTAAACAACTACTACTTATCATGAATGTGGGATAAAACAAAATTTTCATGGGATGACTTACAAAGTATATGCATCCATAGTAACTAATATACTAACAAAGTAAAGAGAAGGGGTAGCATGGGTTCCTAATACCCAACTCTATAATTTTAGGTCATGATTACAATGGTGGTATGATTTTTTTACATATAAGGTCAAGAAACCAAGGAGTGTACACATCCTAATTTATAATTGGTGTTATATGGTCATTTTATTGTTTTTGGTGCCATACCAAAAGGTCTTCTATTAGGTAGAGCACATGATCATTTCTTTAGACAACTTCTAGGTAGTACACCACCCAACATTAGATATTATAGGTATCTCGATGTCTAAAAGATTGAAATTGAAAAAATGGTATAAGAGATGCTAGATACAGTAATTATTAGACACAACCAAAGCAAGTATTCCTCCTTGATGGTCATGGTGCATAAGAAGGATGACACTTAGAATATGTGCCCAAACTATAGAAAACTCAATAAGTACACCATCAAAGATAAGTTTCATATTCCAATAATTGATGATTTTTTAGATGAATTTCATGATGTTGTTTATTTTACTAAATTATATCTTAAATTTGGATGTCATTATATTCAAATCTATGAAGAGGACATACATAAAATACCTTTAAAAACTCATGAAGGTCATTATGATTTTATGTTAATTCTTTTTGGTCTAAAAAATACACCATCTACATTTCATAGTTTTATGAATATGTTAAGAGTTTTATGAATGCTATTTTTAGGCTCTTTTTGAGAAAGTTTGTGGTGGTTTTTTTATGTCATCCTCATTTACAAAAAAAATTGGCAAGAACATTTGAAGTATGTTAAATAGTTATTTTTTGTTTTGGAACAATATCAGTTTTATGCCAAACCTTATAAATTCTATTTTGTTGTTAGAAAGGTGGATTAATTTGGTCATATTATTTCACATGAGGAGTTTGAAAGTTGATCCTAACAATATCTAAGCAATGAAGGAATGGTACTTGCCCAAGACCCTCAATAATCTTTGGGGATTTATGAAACTAATAGGTTAATATTAGAAGTTTGTCAAAAAATATGGTAGCATCATATCCCCACTGACATATTTGTTGAATAAATAATATTTATAGTGAAATTAAATAATAAACAAGGTGTTTGAATGACTAAAAAATGTCTATGTGCACCACTCCAATTTTGGCTATCCTTGATTTTTACAAAAAAAATTTGTTGAATGTGATGTATTAGCATACAACATGGGGGTTGTACTCATGAAATAAGGTATGCCACTTAAATTTGAGATTCATCAAATAAAGGGTAAAATATGCTCAAGTTAATCTATGATAAAAAAATATGATGGTTATTTTACATGTAATCAAGTAATGGATACCTTATCGAATGGGTCAACACTTTTAGGTAAATATTGATCATGATAGCCTTACATATTTTTTGCAACAATGATTGTCATCAAAATATAAATATAAATGGGTAAATAAAATGTTAGGATATGATTTTAAAATAATATATAAGGAAAATAGAATGTGGTGGTAGATGCATTTTTTAGGTGGTATGAATCAGTTGAGGCATTATTATGTGCAATGATCATTTAGGAAGTAGACTGGCTAGAGGAAGTAAAATTAGAATGCAATAATGACAAGATAACTAATACTTTTTTTAGAATATTCAGCTTAGTTTTGGAGGGTTTAAAAAAATCATGGAAGAGGAACACAATATGGTATAAATATCAATTATACCTCTATAAACATTCTTTACTAAAACATAAAAACCTTTAGGAACTTCATGCATCTCCAATAGAAGGCCATTTAAGATTTTTAAAAGAATATAATATAATCATTAAATATTTATTTTAGGAAGTACTTAAGGGGGATGTCCATAAATATGCATTTTAATGCATGGTATATCAATAAAACAAAGGTAAAACCATTAAAACCCTAGGTCTTTTATAGCCTTTAGCCATCCCTAGCCATAGGTGGGAGGAGGTTTCCATGGATTTCATTAATATGTTATCATGGTTTGAGGGTAAAATTTTTATCATGGTAATTATGGATCAAATCACCAAGTATACTCATTTTTGTTCTTTATCACAACCATTTGTCACCAATACAGTAGCTTCTATTTTTATTAATATAATTAAAAAATTGCATGGTACTCCTAAGATCATTTTAAGTGACCGAGATCCCATATATATTATTAATTTTTATACTAAATTATTTACATGTTTGGTCACTTAGTTGGCTCATAACTCATCTTATCATCTTCAATCTGATGGAAAAATATAAGTAGTTGAAAAATTCTAAAGGGGTATATTCGTTGTTTTGTTTCAACAAATGGGACAAATGGGTACATTAACTACCACTTATTGAATGGTGGTATAAAACTTATTCAAAAATGTCTCCCTTTGTATTATTGTATGGGTATCACCCCCCATCCATCACTTCAGCCTTAAAGTTGCATCTCAAGATCCAAGATATTGAAGAACACATTCACCATCAACATGAGCTCATCTCTAATTTGTGAGAGAATTTAGCAATGGCACATAATAAAATGAAGCATCAATCAAATCAACAACATAGTGAGTGGAATTTTTACATAGGTGATTGGGTCTTTGTTTATTTTCAACCATATAAGAAAATGTCTATAAAATAATAGAAAAATAATAACAAGTTATCTCCTTAGTACTATGGCCCTTATCATATCTTGCATAAAATTGGTAGTGTGACCTACAAGCTAGAATTTTCCATATCTACTTACATAAATCTAGTATTCCATGTATCTTTATTGAAGAAGGTAATTAGACATAGATTTTATACTCAAGCTGAGTTACCTTAATTAGATGAAGAATGTCAAGTCATTATAGAGCCTAAAGAGATCCTGCACACATGCACTAAGTAATTTAATACTAGAGTGATTAAGGATTATTTTATAATGGAATAATCTAAAATCTAAAGATTTAAAATGGTAGGATGAATCATTCCTACAACAACATCTTGAGTTGATTCTATATTGAGGATAACATTGTTCTAAATGGGAAGGACATGCTACACCCTTAACCTTTGGTGTGTCTAGGAAATATGTGTGGCCGACATGTGGCTTACATACATCTTATATTATCATGTCATATTTCTTTATTTTATTAGTAAGGTGGGATTATGTAATAACCATGGTTAAGTAGAGTATACATAGGAAGTAGTGGTTAGTATTTAATCATCACATTATGAATTTTGCTCTTATTGCATTATTGTATAAGCTTCCCCCTCAAAGTGGCTCAGTTATATGTATCATGAATTCTACTCTTTTTTTATTTATTATTGTGGATATACATATTATACTCTTATTTATATGATATAATATTGTATTATTTTAAAATTTAATTAATTTTATTATGTTGACATTTTTTAGACCAAACAAATTTACTATCTTTGGTGAACAAAGAGAACATGGGTGTTGTAATTTTTAAAAGTATTAAATGAAAATTATATAACACCTTACATTTCATGATAATATTTTAATATTATTTTATTTATTATATGGAGACAAGAGTGAGATTAATTCATTAATTTTAAGATTTGTTTGTATCCCTTTAGTTGAAATATGGTGGCCTAGGGAAATACCTTGATCTACCATCATTAGACATTTTTCATGGCTTAAAGATAGTTGTTTTTTTTCACACCTAGTCAATACTTTATTTAATTTTTTTAAATATTCATTAAATGAATTACCATGCATAATAAAATCATCCATATAAACTACAATACATTCATTGGATAAATCAGTAAAAAATTCAAGTACTACTCTATGGAAATTGGTTGGTGCATTACATAACCCAAAAGGTAGAACTTTATATGCAAATATTACCCAAGGACATGTAAAATTGGTTTTGTACTAATCTTTATGGGATACTATTATTTTAATATACCCACTAAATCCATCATAGAAATAAAAGTATTTATTTCCAACCATATTGTCTAAAACTTGATCATTGAAGGGAAAGGGGAAATAATTTCTCATTATTGCTTTGTTGAGTTCCCTATAGTATACATAGATCCTCCATTTTACATAATTTTTGGGTACTATTCCTAGGGGATAAACCTACATTATCTAAAATTGGCTATATAAATCCTACTTGTAATAGCTTCTTGATTTCAATTATGACCATGTCTTTCAATGTATGTTTTTTTTTTCTTTGGGGTTATTTAATTGGTTTGACATTCTTTGTATAAATATGGTGGGTAAAAACATAAAGATGAATAAATTTCATGTTACTATACTCCCAAACAAAGGATTTTTTGTCTTTGTATAACATCAGATATATTTGTTTCATATTCACCAGTTAACCAATTATTTATATTTAGCAATTTACCTAGTTATTCTAGAATTTGTTTTATGTTAGGATGGACTGACTTAATTTGTTTGCATTCACTCATCAAGGATTTCAAGGTACAAGTATGAGATAATAACATGTGTAAGGATTATATTTCACTAAATAAATAGTCACCTTCTAAAATGACTCTTTCCAAAGGGTAGCAAAAAGTTGTAATGAAAGGTATTTGGCTATTATGTGCCCAATTGAATACACTTTGATCAATAAATAGGTGATATTAATTATCATATTTATAGTTAGTTTGATCATCCTCTAGAGTTAATATAGTGGTTTTTAGAGCTAGACTAGTGACTTATAGATCCAAACCGATGAATTCTAGAGCCAGACTAGTGACTTTTAAATCCATACTACTAACTTTAAGAGAAAGGATGGTGGCATCTAAAGTCACTTCATCAAGGTCTCTAAATTCTTATTATAATTAATTTTTATGATCTTTCACTATAACCATTGCTAGAGAAGAAATATTATTACTATTTTCTTATGGTTTATCTACCTATAAGTGAACAAGAGAATTTAAAGATGGTTTTCTAGGTGGATACAAGGAAATATTCTTAGTTTTGAATCCATTTGAGATTATCATATTTACTAATCTATTATATATGAGAGAAATAATTGTGGCTAGCCATGGCCTTCCTAAAATTAGTGGATATCCCAATTTTTGATTTTTTGGTTAAAATTAGTGGATATCCCAATTTTTGATTTTTTGGTTGAAGTATCATAAATTATACAGGGTATTCCCATGACTCTATTATAACCAGGACATTTTTTATGACTCTTTATGGTTTGAAAATTAAGTGATAAACCATTTATATTACTATGTGTGTTGGTTTTACCCCATTTATAAATAGTGATTTCAATGTATCTAAATTCATTACATTAATGGTATCACCTAGATTTAATAACACATTAGGTATGTATTTCTTCCCAATTGATGTCATAATGAGTGGAATTTTAAGGTCTCCATACTTTGGCAAGATAAGTTTTTTTACTAGAATGTTAGCTAACTTTCCATCTACTTATATGGTCTTAGGATATTGTCCTTTCCTTCTTGGCATTTTGACACAATTCTTTTAATGATTCTATTAATTTCATGGATGTATCTTATAGCTTGTAGTATGGGATCTCAATGCTTAGCCATGTTATCTCTTGAAAGAGTGTAGATTCATCCTTATGTGATGTTTGTTTAAGTCTTTTAGGAAATATTATTGGTGATGAAATAATAGGAAAAGTATTTTCTTGAATAGCAGAAGTGTTTTCCTGATATTTTTCTTTCTCCTTTATTTAATCATTAAGAAGAACCTATTCTTCCTTCTTATTGGGTATTTTAGTAATAATTGGTGGGGAAATATTAGACAGTGTTTTTTTAGAACATGATTGAACATCATTATAATTTATAGAATTTAATCCCATGGTTAGTTCTTGTTCTGCATTGTAGATATGAGCTCCCATCTTATTATTCTTTGTATTGGCCATAAGCTGATATGTATTTTTTATTATTTTAATTTATCATTTTGATTATTTTGAGATACATTTGTGGGAGTGGTATCAATCCTTATGGGGTATTTGAGAATATCCTTTGCTAATTTGGTTTATATATCCATAGTTTTGAATTATGTTGAGGCATCCACTATGTACTAGTCCATAGTTGACCATTCCATTCTTGAGGTGACCAAGAAGGTGGTCCCCATTATTATGGAGGTGTTAGAGTAACCCATGGCATAGTCTATTGATTTCCAACCCAACTTGAGGGAGATATATGGGTAAATTGGTTTAAATATATTTGTAAGAAAATTAATTTACCTTTCTTTTCCCTATATAATTGAGTTCCTCCTGAAGCTGAGTATTTTTAATAATCTATTTTTTTATAATAATGAGGATACCACACCAATATATGTTGTTATTCTTTTCGCATATGACACAAACTATTCTTTTATCAAGAGGTAAATACCTTAATGGATGTTTATCTCTACACCTAGGGTAGTATATGGATAGGGATTTAGTTGTTTTTTTGTTAGAATCCATCTAATGTGGTGTTTAGATGTACTAAAATATCAATCTTGAGGTTTGAAAAATCTTCCATGACTTAGATAAGCTCATTGTTTCATTTTCCACTTTGATTTTTGTAACACTCACCCTTGTCATAGAATAGTTTTTACATAGTTTAAAAATGTCATTTAATCTAAATGTATTTATGTCTCTCATTCCCATGGGATTTAAATATTATCTATAATAATCATCAAATCCTCTCAAGAAAATTTTCTTGCTTATCTTTTCATCTAAACCACTCCCACTTCTCTTGTGGATAAAGATTAATCTATCAAGATAATTCTCCATATTTTTATCTTATTTTTTTTCATTATAAATAGTTCATCCTTACATTCCCTTACCTTATAATAGTCATGATATTTATTCATGAATTCAATCTCCATTTTAGCCCATGTATGGATGGAATTAGGTTATAATCCCATGAACCATCTCATGGTTGCATATTTTAGGGTGGATGGAAAGAGTTTCAAATTTTTATTACATTTATGTAGTCAAATTTAACAAACAACTTTGATTTAAAGAAATAATTTATCAAGATCCTCATAAGACACTCCTCTAAAGGTTGGCATGATGGGAAAATTTACATCAAGATCTACTACAATGTTATTTATTGAGGGGGATTCATCCCATTTATATTCAATACATAACCATTTATATCTCCCATTTATTCCCATTAGATATTATAAATAGTTCTTATAGGTGGTGTGGGTTCATCTGAAGTAGTTGTAAATCCAAATGATTGAGATTTTGTATCAAATCTTTGTCTTACAAGATATTTTATCCTAGATTGTTTTATTTTAAAAGATGTACCTAATTATATGGATTCATCCCAAGGTTCAAGGGATGGGAATGGTGATTCTTATTCAATGGTGTGAAGTTCCCCAAGCTGTTATTCTTAACCACTTTATTCTTGTGAGTTGTTACTACACGTGGATTTTTATTGGGGGTTTTAAGGAATGTATCTTCCCTTTGAATCTCTTTTTATATTCATAAATTTATTTTAGATTATGGTAAGTAACTCATAATAAACTATTAGCTTTAACTATACCCTATTAACACTTATAAAATCCATAAAAACAACACTAAAAATGATGAGGGTCATTGTGTCATCATCACTTAGTTATATTTCATGTCAATCCAAGTAGTGTCAAAAGGATATATGTAATAAGGTATGAAATGTTATGGCTAAAAGTTTTGTCTTTTTGGGGTGAAATTTTACAATCAACTAATCTAATTTAAACTATGGAATTCAAATCAAATTCTAATCTAACTTACTCTAGAAATAAATCACACTTTGTTGAATTGAAATTGCTAGAAAGAGAAAGAATAGTACTAGTTTAATTGCTTGAAATTAAATTTATTATAATTGGAAATATAAGAATTGGATTTTTTTAATTTTAAAGAATATATATTATTGGGGATAGAAGGAAATAACCACTTAAAGGGAAAATATTGAAATGTAAATTGTTCTAAATGTAAAATGCTTGGAATGTAAATTTTTGGAATTAAATACTAAAAGTAATCTAATGAAATTAAACTACTATAAACATCTATGTGAATTCACACATAAATACACACACACACACACTTATACAAGTTAACAAAAAAATAGTATTTTGCATAAGAACTTATGAGAAACTCAAAAGACATAGTAAATCATAGTAGACAAATAAATACCAACAAATCCTTCTTCCTTAGAATGCATGCTCCCTTGATCCTCCTTAGAATAGGATTGAAATTTAACTTTTTTGAGAATAATGGAGTTTTATTCCTATTTTAGTTAAGGGTCTGGATTAATAAATCAGTGAAAAATATATGAATAATTGTAGTCCTAATTTGTATAATTTATTTTTCTTTTTTTCCTTTCTAAAAATAGTAATAAATAAGGAGAAATATAAATTATCTTAAAAACAAATTGAGATGGTTGATACAGAAGTTAAAACTAGCTATGCAGGACTATGAAGGTGTCATAAACTTGAATCTAGTTTTCATTCAATGAAAGGATTAGAGCATCAAAAAGTGGATGCTTTGGTGTCTGGCACTATTTTCCATTCCTACCATTATTGTCCGAAATGATCATAGAGACCTTAAACTTTTTAGGTATATATGTTATGCATGTGTGAGCCTACCTATGAAAAATTGAGCACTAATTATTGATAAAACTCACTATAGAGATGATTTTATCTTCAAACCCTTATCCTCCATCATGCTTGATAAAATGATATTTGAGTCACCTGAGAAAGAGGGGGGGTTAGTGTGTAAAATGCACTAAAAATGTAATCCAAACCCCTTATGTGGGCATGTTTCCTACATACCAATACTCTAAAGAGGGATCAAGCCATATGTAGTTCTCCCACCTAGTGTTCTTTGTGAAATAGTGTGATATAGATTTATAATGCTAAAGTGATAGTGTTTGAGGTGGCTAGGGACTGGTATGAGGGTTTAAGTATGTTTATTGTTGTGTTGGGTGACTATATACAAAGAATAGGGAAGTTTACCATAGTTATTTATTTGTATTCTTGTTTTATTTATATGTTTGGCCACCTCCTTTGTAAATGAGCTTTAAATGGGATTTTATAGGGAATAATTGATCATGGGTCAAATGTATTCATGCTAAGTTGACCTAATGAAAGATAAGGATCAGATGGAAATTACCATTGGGACTCAAAGTACAAATGGATAGGATCACTAAAAATGGGACACCTTACGGTCTAAAAGTCCTATCTTATAGGCTCAAGACCTGGGGGAATAATATTGTCCTAGGAAATATAGTTTGGCTAAGGTAAAATGATCATTTTAAAGATTGAAGATGACTAAAAATGAGAAAGAAGGTGTCTATAAGGGTCATAAGAGAATGAAAAAATTAGATATGGATGGGGTGTCACAAGACACACTCAAACTACCAATTTAGACATTTTAAATGACTATATTTTCCCCCCTTTATTCTAGCGATGTAGTAAAGTGAAATATTAGGATGAAGGAAAAGTAGAAAGTGTACTTAAACTTACCTACAAGGGTGAATCCCATGAAGATGTATGATGTTGAGTGTGCATAGAGAGAACACATCGTGAAGCATAAATCTACAAGAGAAAATAAAGATTAGATCAGTTCTTACTAGACATGCTATGTCTAAAATAAGAGTATACAAAAAGGTTGGGTAAAAGAGAGAGGAAGAGAAAGGAATGAATACACCTCATTAGGTATGCAAACTAATACAAAACCTATTTATGATGTTGAGTGATGGTGGTTATGTGTTATACTAAGAGTAATATCACAAATAGAGATGAGTTCTCAATTCTCTAAGAGTGGCTCAAGAATATAAAGGCTAGCCCTTTATATCCATCATCACCCACTATGTAATGAAGCTATATGATCATGTGTGTGTTAATTGATGTTTATACTATGTGTTTAATCCCTCTGAGTAGGTGGCTCAAGAATACAAAGGCTATTTATTATTTTGGCTCCATCATTTCCCCCTAAGTGTGAAGCTATGAACTGATACTAGTATGAACGTGTGTCATATGAGATGGATTATGAATCCCATGAATTATTTGTAATATAATAATGTGGCATGGATAAATAAATGTGTGTTGATAACTAGGCCAATCTTGGCCACTCCAAAAGGTGGAGATTAGGCTTGTATGAAAGCCACTCTAAAATTAATAACTAGGCTTATATGAAAGCCACTCCAAAATGATGCTAGCCACTTGTAAATAGAATAAGGCATGTAACTACTAAGAATACCTAGGTAATGCACTAAACATGGAAAGAAAAGAAGGCAAATGTGTCATGCACATTACCCCCAATCACTAGTGTCTATAACATGTATTATGATTTGTAAGTAGTACCAATTACCTAATCTAAAACTAGAAGTAAGATCCATCATGTCATGCATGATACCCCTTATATATGGATACTCTAAGTAAAATTGTACTAAATATACTCAATCTGAACTATACTATAGCTAAAAGAACTATAATTAAACTTACCTTTCTATCTATTTCTAGAAATTTTGGGTTTTTGGCTATTTCGATAGGAGTGCTAAAAATAAGACACTTTTCTACCTAGTATTGTAGTCCAAATATGGTTCTCTTATCCTTTACTATTTGTGATGACTATTATATATTTATCATTATATTTCTAGTCTACTCTATGTGTTTTAGGTTCTAAATGTTATTCTAAGTATTCTAAAAATTTGATTTTTGACTAGTAGAGGGATTTGATCTCTATCAAAAAAACCCCTATTTGTTTCCCCCTCTTTTGAGGGTAGTAATGAAGACCCTACAATGACTAACCTCAGAATAAAGATCCCTATAAGTGTGTTATGCTATTAAATAAATGATATAACAATGATAATAAAAAATGATATTTTATGTTGGAGATTGTTATATCAATATGGGTATGCCTAGATAGATGTAATAATGTAATAGCATGTGTAGTTTACTAAACTAAAACTAGAAATCTACATAGTTATTAGGGAGGTATGCAGTATGATGTCCATCATGGCATATAAGAAGTCAATATAATGCATTATGTGGATCATGGTATTTCAAAAAACTAAGAGTCAAACAAGAATGCAAGGAAAGAAGCATACAAAAGTGGCCAAGGGGCCAAAAAAAAGGGATGTGGGCACATGTCACTCAAACTAGGAGAGCAAGCATACAAGGCATGTTTAAATTCCCATATATACATAAACTTATAAATAAGAAAAAGACATTGGAAAATGTCCTAAGGCACACACAAGAGTACAAAATAGGAACTAAGAAATGTAATCAGATCTAACTACTCAAAGCAAGAAAGGAAAGCATGTAAATGTTGAAAATACTATCATATCTAACTAATCAAAGAAATAAGTAAAAGTATGCAAAACATGGTGTAAAAAACTAGGTAGATGCTAAGAAATACACAAATGATATATAATAGTGAGTGTCAATGTATTAATCTATATAAATAAGTAATTAATGTACATCAACATGATAATTAGAGTGTGTGGTCTAGGAATGACATAAGCTGGATGGTGTAGTCATGTAGAAGGTTCCCCTAGTGGTTAGATATGTCAATGTATGTCTTGAATGTAGAAATAAGATGCCCCCTCAATGGGTAGAGTGAAGTAATCAAGGATTTGGGTGTCAATACACACACTAAAATAAGATCAAGTGAAGCATGATAATTTAGATAAATTAACAAATAACAGCATAGAACAATAAAGTGTAATTCTAGCATAGTAATAGAAATGTAAAGCATGGATAATGCATACAATTGAAATGTTTTTAGTGTTTTGAGTTATTTGAATGTTTTTGTATTTTTACATGTTATATTATTTGTGGTATTTTTGAAATAAGCTATGTACAAGAAATCATAAGGAAACTATGTACAAGCAATTTGAGAAATTATGTACAAGATTGAGAAATTATGTACAAGTAAGTAGAAATAAATTATGTATAATAAAGACTAATAAGAAATTATACTAATCAATGAGTATCATGAGAGACTCCTTATCATGGTGTACTATATCAAAGAGTGGGATCATACATGATTATGAATCATGATGGAAAGATTGAGACTGTGACTTTGAAATTTGTGTATGTTGTAAGTGTTCTAAAATGTCTATAGTGGAAATCAACTGTGGGGTACCTCTATAACTCTAAGAAGTGGATGCAACTATGGGGCTCTTAGGACCCATTTGGTAATAGAATAAGCTCTCTATAAGTGTGCTCTATGTGTATAGGCATGAGATCTCAATGATACTACATTGGGTGTGAATACTATAGTTGAAAACTATCTAAAGTCCTAAAACTATCACTGATATAGTGGTTTATCTAAAAGACGCCTCTGTGGAAGTGTATGAACTCTTTTTGTTGGTGAGAGAGGCCTCAACTATGTCTAAATCTCAACTAGAGGAATAATAACTATAACTAGTGGAGGAGCTAAAACTGGTGACTATAGAGTAGTCTATGGACCTAAAATGGGAGTGGTAAGTCATATGGAACTCCACCAACTATAACAACCTAATTAGCATGAATGAATTTCATGCATCTATGAACTGTAAAAGGTATTACATGATGTTTCTTGATCCATGGTCAACCAGTAATATGTTGAAGACTCCTACAATAGGAATAATAGTAAATGGTGTGGCCACATGTGTAGGTTCAACCTATAAAGGAAGTAGAATCTCACCCAATGAAATCTATATGTGTCCACTGAATCTTTTGATATCTATCTATTGGGGTAATATCTTGCTCTGAATATCCCAAATGTTTAAGTAATAGTCATAGTGCACATGTTCACACTAAATCCATTATTTATGAGAACACTATGAATGGGATGATGATTAATGTAGGCTCTAATAAAAAGTACATGATAATCTGAATCATCCTCAACTATCTCTTACTCTGAGAAGGAGATTGAAGGTTTAGCTAAAACTCTAAAATTATACACACCAATCATGTCGCTCAAAGTATGTGACTCAACTAAAGGTGCCTAGTATGTATATGGTGGAGGGTGTGCATGATATGCATGGTGAACACTTGATGTGTCCCTTGTCTCTTGTTTAGAATATTATGGGAAAGGATTTGAGAAAAAATTTAGAGCTTTGTCATATATTTTCTTTGCCTGAGGAGGCTCAACTAGAATTTCAAGATAAATAAGGTTGTCATCTATCAAGTCTTGTATCTTGTGTCATAAATTAATTCATATATTTTTGTGTGCCTTGGTGCCCTATGAAAATCACAAAATACATTATAATCATATCCACATAGGAGAGGCTTTGTCATATCAACTTCTTGAATATGAGGGAAAGATAAGACATTACATTCTAATAGCTACTATAAGACTCTAGTTGGAGATACTAGTAGATTGGTAAAGTCTCACCAAGGAGGTGGTAATAAAACCACTCATTAAGGGGGCTTTAAAGTTGCATTAACTATAAGTTAATTTTGACTTTTGTTATCATTAATATTTACTTTGTTTGAGACTTTACTATTACTCTTGTTTGTTGTTTTTGATATGCTTATGTACTTGATTTTTCCCATTGAAATTAGTTTAACTTCCCTTTCCTTTAGTCTATGACATAACTCGGTGAAGGAAGATAACTTTTTGAACATTATTGACTCGTGTAAAGTTGGTAGAAGACTTTGTTTGAAGAGATCCTATAATTCTTGATCGGCCATGAGGCTAGTCATTTTAGCTAAGATAGTCTTATATCGAATAACATAGTTTTTGAGATGTTCATTTGACCTTTGTTTTTGTTGTGCAACTTGGGCATAAGAAACCTTGTCACCTATGTTAATGCTAAAATAAACTAGGAACATGTTATCTAAAGGATTGAATGCATCGACTGACTAATTTGGTAGACTATATAACCATTGTAGAGCATAAACCTTTAAACTCCATGAAAATAACTTGATTAATAACTAGTCATTTAGCACATAGTCCAATCATGATACATGAAAAGGTCTCAAGTGTGTCTCTAGATCACCCTTGCCATCATATAAAGTGAGATTGGGTTGAGCAAAACCTGGTGGTAAGGGTGTAGAAGCAATATGACGCACCAATGGTGTATGAAGTAGAGAAAAAGAGTCCAAATCCTATGTTGGTCTAGAGGCACCTTGCTTAAGAAGTATCACCTTGGATTGAAGAGATTTTATCTCTTGCATAAGGGTAGCCACATCAGGGAACAAGGATGTACTAGCCATAACTGGTGGTGCCACATAAGAAGGTTGGGTTGTTATAGAGGGTTATTGAGACATATTTTCCCTTATAGTGTCATTTATAACTAGTTTTTATAAAGGAATGTAAGAATCAACTTTCTTAACATTTTTAATTTCTATGATAGATTGTAAAATAAGGGCATGATCTTGGGTTTGTTCCCTAAGTCTCTCTCTAAAAAATTGTAGAATCAAATCTTTGTTGATGATAACATCATTATAAATAATAGGTAGAAGTGGATCAACAACCTAATGTGGTGGTTCATGAACATCAGTGTGTGTATCATCATTGTTATTCTCATATTGCTCATTGCCAAAATTATCCTCATGGAAATTAGTGTAATCTGGATGTGTAGGATCAATAGCAAGAAACTGAGCTAGTTGTTTATCCATGGTATATGGATGGGTTGGAGGAATTTGGGTGAATTAAAGAGGGTTGACATTAAGTCTTGCACTTCATCTCAAAAAAAGAGATGCAAGGAGATTAGGTGGCATAAGGAAAACAACTTTAAAAATGAAAGATAAGATTAAATAAATGTAATCTAGGATTTGGAAAATAGTGAACTAGAATATGCATAAAAAAGATACGAAGCTCAAAAACATGTAAGGTGATACCTCAAGAAGCAAATGGACCTAGTAAGTTAAACTAGGGTTTGAAAGAAATGATTTTTTAAAATTACTATGGTGAATTTTAAAAATTAAATGTGAAATTTTGGTTTAAATGTGCAAGAAAAATAAAAAAAATTCTCAAAAATCAGCAAGGAATTTTCCCTAGGGTTTCTAGGGTTTTTGTACGCAAATGAAGTAAGTTGGGTTCACCAAATGGTTTACAATTTTTGGTAATAATCAAGTTTTATTCTTAATTTAGTTAAGGGTATAGATTAATAAATTAGTGTAGAATATAGGAATAATTATAATCCTAATTTGTATAATTTATTTGTCTTTTTTACCTTTCTAAAAATAGCAAGAAATAAGGAGAAATATAACTTAGCTTGAAACTAGACTGAGATGGTGGATACAGAAGTTGAAATTGGTTGTATGGTACTATGAAGGTATTGTAAACATGAATCTATATTTCATTTGGAAAAAAAGATAGGAGCACCAAAAGTTGGACACTTTGGTGTTTTGAATTGTTGTTTGTTCCTACTACTATTGTCCAAATTGATCACAGAGACCTAAATTTTTTTGGGTATTTGTGTTATACCTATATGAGCCTACCTATGAAAATTTGAGCACTGTTTATCAATGAAAATCACTATAAATCTGATTTTGTCTTCAAACCCTAATCCTCTATCATGCTTGATAAAATGATATTTAAGTCACTTGAGAAAGGGGGTTTAGTGTGTAAGATGCACTGAATGTGTAATCCACACCCCTTGTGTGGGCACACTCCCTACATATCAATACTCCAAAGAGGGATCAAGCCATATTTAGTTCTCCCACCTAGTGTGATTTGTGAAATAGTGTGATGAAGATGCAAAATGCCAAACTGATAGTGTTTAAGGTGGCTAGGGACTAGTATGAGGGTTTAAGTATGTTTGCAACTGTGTTGGGTGATTGTATGCAAAGAGTAGGGAAGTTTATGTTAGTGATTAATTTGTATTCTTTATTTATTTGTAATTTTGGTCACCTCCTTTATAAATGAGATTATAATGGGATTTTATAAGGAATTATTGGTCATGGGTCAGATGTATTCACACTAAGCAAACCTAATGAAGAATAAGGATTAGATGGAAATGATTATTGAGGCTCAAAGTAAAAATGGATAAGATCTTCAAAAATGGGACACCTTAGGGTCTAATGCTATAGTCCAAATATGGCACTCCTATATTATAGGCTCAAGACTTAGGGGAATAGGATTGGCCTAGGAAATATAGTCCGGCTGAGGTGGAATGATTGTTCTAAAGGTTTAGGATGACTGAAAACAAGAAAAAGGTGTCTAGAAGGGTCACAAGAGCATGAAAAAAGGAGTTGTGGATGGGGTGTCATAAGCCACACTCAAACTACCAATTTGGACATTCTATATGACTATAGATTGAAAACAAATCATAAAATGGAAAAGATTTGTGAAATTTAACTTCTTGTTAATATAGAAAACCTTGCTATAATAATATAATAGAAATGGTATTATTCTATTCAAATTATTCTCATCTATTTCCTCTTTTATATCATCTAATGATTTTATATATATACTTAAATGAGTATAATTTTTAAGGAAATATTAATAACCTAAAAAAAAAATCCCAACCAAGATCTATTTTATTTTATAACAACATCATTTCCGTTTTATCAAGAGTAAAAGGTGGAAAGCACTAAATCTCGAGTCTTACATGATATACTTAAATCAATCTTATAAATGAGCTATAATGTATTTATGATTACATGTATTTTACCTATGCTTTGATAGCAAGACATACAAATTACTTACAGTCATCATGATAAAAACTATAAATACATTGGGCATATATAAAACATTCTATTTTTAGAAGTTCTATTTTTATCATTTAAAATACTTCCAAAAATAGCTAAGGAATATTTATGATCTATATTAATCGCTTCATAGTAGGTATGTTTTCCTTCAATAAATCATTCAAAGATAAAATGGTGCTCTTTAGAGCTAAATTGGTGACTTCTGGAGCTAAACTAGTGATTTTTAGAACCAAGCTAAGATCCTATAAAAATTTCACTGTAGATCCATAGAACTACAAAGTCTTAAAAAATACTCCCCAATAGATAACTTGAATGTTCAAAACATATTCACTTTATTATAGTACTTCATTTTGAATTGTATATGCAAAATTGGCATCTTTTCCATCTATGTATTAAAACATAGTTGACAAAATGGATAACAATGACTTTCAAAGCATAATCAAGATAAATAAATCACATTCTACTTTAAATCATCTATGATCCATAATATTTAGATCCATATCCACATTAGGGAAGGGTAAGTAGGAGGGAAATAAGGTCATTACTTGTATATGATGAGTCATATTCTGAACTCATCAAGGTTAAATAGGATTTTGATGATACCCAAACCTAAGATCAATTTTGATGAAGTATTTTACATTATGGAATTGGTCTAGTAGGTACTCAATTCTTGGAAAAGGATATTGGTTCTTAATTTTGGTCTTGTTAAGAGGTTTGTAATCAATTCATAACATCCATGTGTCATCCTTATTTAGTGTAATCATAATTGAGTTATCTCAAGGTGATGAATTAGGCTTAATATGTCCTTTGTCCATAAGTTTATGGATATGTCACTTGATTTATTCATTATCTAAAAATGATCTATGGTAGAAATAAATATTAGATATAAGTAGTCCAAAACTAAAATATATAGTATGCTTCACCACATAGTGTGTAAGCACTTCTTTTATTGACAAAAATATATCCTCATATTTTTCCAACTTGTGATTCAACTTTGAGGTTTATGTTTTTATTCTAGAGGAATTACAGTATGGATTGGTGCCACAAAGATGTTCTTATGTTCATATCTAACCATCAAAATCACAAACTAATTACTATAGATGACTAGTTTATCACATTAATTGGTGATAATGAGTGATATCTTAGAGACCAATTCTAGTATATGATACCTATAATCACTAACATCTACGACAAAATTTATAGGATTTGCCTCATATACTACATGTTGTTGGTAAATATATGGTTGACAATGTAAACATCACATACCTCTAATGGAGTGACATCACAAAATATTGTATCTTGAAAAGGTTTAATGTTATACACTAATTTACACTATTAAATAGCATGTTTCTTGAATCCTTCACTGAACCATCTAATAGAGTATGGTTATGGGTGAGGTGTCAATGGCAAGTTTATTCTATAAACTACTTCAAGTGAAATTAGGGTCTCCTAAATTCCATTTTTAATGATGAAGTGTACTAGTTGAGTATCGATCCACCTTTGAGAATGGAATAATATTTCTACTTCCTTTATTTTGTATGGGTAGTATAGATGTTTGCAATACCCATAATGATGTTAGTTTTAGATTCTGTGATCTACTTACCATTCTCCAATGATGAAGTGTTTGTACCTATTGCTTCAAGTTGTGAAATTAAAGTCTTCCTATTATGACACTCCTCACTGTAATTACTATTGGAGTTATGAATTAAACACCACTTACTAGTATTGGACTACTTGATTTGGTCATTTGATGATTGTTGCTTCTTTTATGGATAGTGTTTAGAGTTATTCCCTAGTTTAGAACTCTAATAAAAATATCTAGATTATTATTTAGTATAATAATTATAATTTATATGTTAGTATTAACCTTGGCATTTATTTCAAAATTTCAATAAAATATATAAAATTATTTGATTAAAGAGATCTATGAAAAATCCATATCTGACTAGATATGTGATATCAACCCTGACCTATATTTCAAAATCAGGTTTTGTTCTAAATGTTCAATCTTGAGGGAACACACCAAAATATGAATAGTATCTATGGATTTTTGCATAGATTTTTATTTACCTTGGTTCAAATAAGAGAACTTAATTTATTGGTCATATAGTTTCTAACATGGTAATAGGTTTCTTTGAATGCTTATACGAAACCATACCATGTGTCTATGAATGTGTCTAATTTAACTCCATCTGCATGATTTTCATGTGAAGTGAAATATTTTTCCCACCATTTTTAATAATAAATAAAATTTAATAAGATCAAATGTAATCTTTTCTCAGTCATAGAATTGATTAAACATACAATATGAACATATTACAATAAATTAGTTATCTAGTACATCTCATTTAATTTTCACTCATGCAAATGGATGTCTAGATTGGCTTGTACCTTGTATGGTGTTTTACCACTAAATGGTCAATAATAATGAGAGGTTTTTAATGAGTATACTACTTGAGAAGTATTGATAAATGATCAATGATACTTGCTCATTCATGTGCATAATATTCTTCCAAATATTTTGTGGTATTCACAATGCATCCTCCATCATCTTTTAGAACATTTCTAAATTTGAAATTATTGAAGATTTATCTCCCATTTGAGGATATGAAGTAAGGTATGATGAAGGATCATGAGTCTTAATCCCTAACTTCCATAAATTAGGTCATGTGCGAGTGGTAATACAAACAAGTATTAAGTTTTGATATACCATAATACCACTCAAAAATGATATGAAGTTTATATGATTTGATACCACTAATATGTGGCTAAGGAGGAGACCTGATGAAAAACCTACTTAAACATATTTAAGAAGGTTATTAATGGATTAATATTATTAACAATAAAGTCTCTGAAGGTTCCATGGATTAAATAAAAATTAAATAATAGATGAGTATGTCAGCGAATGTATAACTATAATATAAAATTTTTACCATGCTAAGTTTTATATAAATCTAAGAGATCAAATGTTTAGTGTCTATGTACTTCCTATCTTTGTTGTTGTCTATGTAACCAACTAAAAATAATAGAAGTGTAAATTATTATATAATAGAGGGATATGCAGTTTTAGTTGAAATTTTACAAGATTTGTTAATAATTTCTTCATAACTAATGAATGTTGTGACATTACTAACTATATTTACTTACAAGCTCAAGTCTACAATATTAACATTATAGGAGTTGTGTATCAGTGAAGAAGTGGATATAGATTGTGCATAGTGTTACATAGGTGAGTAACCTAAAGTTTGTATTGTTTACATTAGTGAAATACTATATATGAAACAATCGTGAACTATGGCAAATCTTCCTTGATAAATTTTTTGAAAATAATGTAAAAAAAATGTAAAGATAACATACACTAACAATAATAAACTAATCTAAGCTTGGAATATAATAACACAAATATATCACATACATGCGTGTGCGTGCGCGCGTGCGCGCGTGCGCGCGCACACACACACACACACACACACACACACACACACACACACACACACACACACACACACACACACACACACACACACACACACACACACACACACACACACACACACACACACACACACACACACACACACACACACACACACACACACACACACACACACACACACACACACACACACACACACACACACACACACACACACACACACACACACACACACACACACACACACACACACACACACACACACACATTCACTAAAGTAAATAAATAAAGAGTATAGGGATATGAATAGTTACCTTGGTTTGAATTTTTAGCTCATCAGTCTCCACCTTGGTTCAAGTGGAACTTTATAGGGATATGAGTAGTTAACTTGGGTTGATGTTTTAGCTCATTAATCTCCACTTTATATTAAGTGGAACTTTTTGAGAGAGTGAATCTAAAGATGGATTTAATAATACCTAATTATCATTATTTTGTGACTCCAAAGACATGGTGCACCTTTTTAGTTCAACTTCTCTTCTTGATTCTTTAAGGACTTTATGCAAACTAGCCTTCCAAAATTCTAAGCTCTTAATCCCTAATTCCTCTTTGTATTACTAAGGTGGATTTGTGTGCATGATAAAAGTAGATTATATTTATTACTTTTGACAAATGATAATTATGGACCCTATAAATATGAATCAAAAATTAAAAACCATAAGTCATACTTATCTGACATCATCTATCCAACCATAGGCATACTAATGAAGCACAATATGCCTTTGGATCGAATGATGATGTTAGCTCAGAATGGGAACACTTAAGGAAATATATGTTTGATTTAAATAAATTGGATAAAAACATGAAAACATGAATAATATGAGGGAAGAGGGATATTAGGAACAAATAGAGGCCAAACTTATCAAATGATGATGGATGAAGGCATATATAGCATATGAGCATCAAGGGAATCTATCACAAAGTAATAAAAAATGGCCCAACCCAATCGTGGTGAACTTATTAGGATGTACACATAGGGATATTTATGTTTCAATGGGTCTATCAAGATAAATCATCAATAAATGAAAAATATAAGTGTTTATAGGGTTTGTTAAGCTTTTTTAGGTCATTTTATCCCATTCAAGTCATAGTTGGTTGATTGGTACAAGTAAGTTCACCATGGGAATTATGATGACCATACCATACTTGTTCATTCATATGGAATTATTTTTTTAACAATATAAATTTTCATGTCATAGTGAAGGTTCATTATAAGTTCTAAAAAAAAAAAAACCTATTTTGGTTTATTTTATTCATGTGAAATTTTCATAATGGCACTCCTAGTTTTTGGGGCATACTAAAAAAATATCATGTTCATCCATATTTAATATATTAGTGAACATTATACCCATTTATTCCATATATTAAAGGGATTCTCCATGGATTTTTTAACTACATTCTACACATTAATGAAAATAAGAAAAAATAATGGTAAAGAGTTGTTGAACATTTTCACAAATACTTTAGTTCAACATCAAAGAGAAGTTGTAGTCAAGGCATTTATATAAAAATAAACTAGGTTTAATATTATTTTTATATTAATACATAGAATTATTTTAAAATGATAAAAGGTCCTAATACATTCATGATTAAATTATTAACATGATGATCCAAAATATAATCTTTTGGAGGAAAAAGGTGAATCTAACTACCATTAAGAGAACACATTTCAAGGTGAAATTTTTCTCATAAAATACCATTTGATGATTCTTAGATTTTTTTTAAAAAAAATATTATATATTTTTAAGATGATCAACATGTATATCTAGGTGTTGAACATTGTTCTCTATTGTTGAGGCTTGGAATTGATGTTGTCATCGATGTCAAAGGTTATTCATGAGGTATGAGGTCATTAAACAATATTTATGTTTAATTGCATCTCTGAGAGGTATTGAATTGTTTTAAAAACTTTTAAGGCATGTAAGAAAGATATATAATCATCAAATAATGTTTTAAGATCAGTTGTCAAGGTTTTCAAGTTCTTGAACCTAGCAAGAGACTTGAGAAGGCTTGTGCATAAGATACCTAATCTTGTGCATAAAGGAGCATGGTGGCCTAGTGATATGGATGAAAATAAGCATAAGATGATGTATGAGGCCATTTTATAATCCATATTATCCATTGTAAAACTCATGAGTGTCTCAGAGTAAGCCTACATGGGTAAGACCTATAGATCTAGCATGTAATTATATTAGTTTTAGACTTTGCCTGACATAATGAGGGGTCGCAAGATGTTGTAAAGGTCTATTAAAGATGAAAATAAGTGTTTTATAATGTGATAGGTTTATTGATAATTTATATGGGGTGGATAACACATGAAAATATCTTGGAGGTTAGTTTCAAATACCTAATATGACTTGCAGGTCAAAAGCCTAGAGAACAAAGAGAGAGATGTTGGTCTAATGGGGTATCAGGATCAGTTTTCAAGGTAATAATGGAAAAATGAGAATTTACATGGGTATTCCATGTTTTCTTATTTATTTATACCAATTTTTAGGTCAAATTTTGAAATTAAAGGCATGAAATGTGGTTTTAAGGTTTCCTATGTGCACAGAATGAAGGATTCTCAACCCAACAAGAACTTTAAAGTAATTATTGGCATGTGTAACCTTTGCATGAGAACCTAAACCATTATTTTTATATGGGAAATGTTCATATCTTAATTTTTTGAAAATTGGTTTATATAATAAGGGCCTAAACTTTATTAATGCTCATTAAGATTTTAAGGTGGCTTAAACCTCTCTAAAACCCTAACTTTCACCTAATATGGAATATCTTGATATAAATGGATTATAATGGATTTTCAGACATATTTTTATTATTTTATCATTTAGTTTACTCCCCTAGGTACCTCTAGGTGACATTGGTCTATCAAGTGAGTGAGTGAGTGGACCTATATAGGAAAAGCCATGTTTTTCAAAAATTTATTGTATCAGGAAGAGTTGATTGAGTCAAATTTTATAAATGGATGGAGCTTTAATATTGATAATTATATAATATGTACATGGTTTTTTTTAATCTGGTTTATATACCTCAAATGTGCTAAACTAGTCATGCAAGTTGACCTATCGCTAAAAGGCCTAGTGATGTAGATAGTGAAAAAAACTAGGCAGAAGTGAGAATGAGATTAGGCATGTGTTATCCTGAATTAGGGATGAATAAAAATGAATTGGGTTGTTTTTAAATACATTTATTTAAATATTTTATATAATATTTTTATATGATTTTATATATCATAAATTTTCTCTCAAATTGACTTGTATAATTCAGTGAGGTCTGTGTATAATGAAGTCATGAGATTGGTCTGTAAGACCAATATTGCTATTAGATATTATGATATATATATTGTAATTTTTTTAAGGATGTTTTAGGATCATATAAATTCATTTTAATTTTATTAAATTGATTCTAAATTTGTTTGTTGTTATTGTTTCCATGATTGTGTTTTGAAGCTTATTAACAGTTTTATGTGGGCTACTTGCAGAGAAAGGTTCAAGTAATTTTGCCTTGATTTGTGAGATATAATGAAAAAATTTATGAATATAAGTTCATGAATTTTATCTTCATGTTATGTATTTTCATGGTTATTTGACAATTTTTTTTTGGTTTAATTGCTCAAGACAAACTTTCTGGGTATGCACATGCCTAATTATGAACAATGCTAATGGCATGGTTCAAGTGGTGGATGGAGATAAAAGGTTTCATGGAAAAAAATTGAGATTTTTATGTGTATAATAAACTTAAATATGATATGTTACTACCATGTGAGAATTATAAGATTGTTCCAAGGTTTTCAAAGGGTCACATGTATTAATGAAGGCCTAATGGATTTAGGTCTCCTTAAGACCTAAAAGGGGTTTTGGTCCTATATGTTATGACCAACCTATTTTAATTTTTTATTATTATTTTTTAAATTTCCAAAGGCTCATTTCATTAAAAAACTTATTATGAAAGTTTGTATGGCCAACCAAGAGGTGTATGAGCAAGATCATAGTATAAGAACAAGGCCTAATAGGTCTAACTATCTAGAGTAAGTGTGTGTTGAAGTGAATGATATATAAATTTAAAGAGTTGAATAAGGTATTATATACCATCAAGATATTAAAAATAAACTATCATTAATATCTAATATGGGTATTGTAGATGAATATAAATGTCATATGACCTTACTAAGTCAAGAAGAGGGCTAATTGAGCAAAGAAGGCTAGAGATCAGTTTGAGAAGGATATCTATGTGAGAAGAGATAAATATGAATATTTTCATATTTTATATGATAAAAAATGGTTTTTAAGGTGATAAAATGCTTGAGATGGTTGAGTTGGTGCCTCTTTGCAAGTTGGTACTTAACTCGTTTAGGTTGGTGCTCCAAGTGAAGTTGGTGCTTCACTAAACCTCAATGTTTGACTCATAAGATAATATTAAATTTGCATCATCAATGGTTTTTATTCCCCTTAAGGGTTTATATCATGATCATGGTTATTAATGTGTTGTTAGTTTACTATATCGTTTTGATAGTTCATTAAATGACAAGCTAAATATTGTAAAAGTCTTAAATGACTATTTCACCCCCCACCCTTTTAGTCATTTAAATTCCAACAGTTGGTATCAAATATTGGTTCTTTAAGGTAAGTTTAACTACTTTAAGGTTATATAAAGAAGCACAATAATGTCTTGTGATCAATAGGAAGAAGATAACATGTATAATGAATAAGTCTACTATGATGGTGAAGAAAGAGAAGTTGAAGTAGACCTTGAATCTGAGAATACCCTTGATGATTTGAAACACCAAAAGGAGACTTCTAAGGATCTCAAGATTTAGTTAGAATTGGTTGACATAAGGTGTAAGTCAAATGAGCTTGAGTATGACTAGTTAAAGATAGATATATATTCATTGAAGTCTAAGCATGAATAACTCATAGATAATTTGAACATATTTGACAGAGAGCATGAGAAGCCATGACATGTTAAGATTACCAACATGAAAATATCAATCAACTAGCCTAATTCTATAAAGGATAAATCATCATGGAATCATGGTAAGTATAAAAATGTTGTTTACCACATCTATCACAATATAAGACACATTTATAGATTCTTCTCTAATAGAGTTATAAGGTCTACAAGATTAAACAAGACATATGAAGCTCCTAGAATTCATAAGAAGGATTAAACATTGGTATGAAATTTGAAACAAGATATAATGGATCAAATTGAGCTCAAGAAGCAAGATGGACTATTTATGAATTATGAATAAAAGACCAAAGAGGACTCTATGCTAGCTTAGACTAACTTTCACATTCGAGATGAAGGCATGAAATGGTATATAGATAGTGGTTGATCAATCCATATGATAAGGGACTAAAACAAGTTCATCTCTTTGGAGAAGAATGCTATAGGAATAGTGAGGTTTGGAGTTAACATAACTAACAATATATTTGACAAGGGTGTCTTGAGTTTGGACAATGGAAAGACCAAGACATAAAATGTGTTGTATGTGGAAGGTACAAAACATAACCTACTTAGTGTGATTTAAATTTTTAATCAATGACACACACTAACCTTTCATGATAAATGGTATGAGATAAGGAGAGCCAAATTAGGAAGCCTAATTTCTAATGCCAATAGGATTGATAACAACCTATATGTATTGAATGAAATCAAGAAGGAGATATGTTTCATCAGTAAGATAGATGAAAGTTGGGTATAGCATGGAAATCTAGGTCACCTAAAATTTGATAACCTAGTCAAGATTAGCACTAAGAATTCTATGAATAACATGTATAAAATCATTAAACCTACAAACATACTTTGTAAGTCATGTCAACATGGTAATCATACTATAAGAAGGTTCAAGTCCAAGGAGTACTCTACTACAAGACACTTGAAATTAATCCACACTGATCTTTTTTGGCCTACAATAATTTAAAGCATTCAAGGAGATAGCTACTTCATGTTACTCATTAATGATTAAATAATAATGACTTGGTTTGAATTCCTAAAAGAGAAATCAGAAGCTCTTAACAAGTTTAAGTCATTCAAGGATCTTATTGAGAATTAGAAGAATGGGAAGATCAAGTGCCTAAGATCTGATACAGGAGGAGAGTTTTGGTCTAATGAGTTTCATGACTGCTATGAGGTTCATGGAATAAGGAGATAATTCTTACTAGTTAATATACCTCAACAAAAGGGGGTTGTGGAAAGGAAGAATAGGATAGTTTAAGAGATGGCTAGAACTATGTTGAATGAGTCTATACTATCTAATGTATATTAGAGAGAAATAGTAATCACTTCTATCTACATTTTTAATAGGGGATAAATAAGGACTAATGGTAATAAGACTCCTTATGCAATATGAAAGGGAAGACCAATAAATGTAGAATACTTTAGAGTGTTTGGGAGAAAATGTTTCATCGAAATAGATGATGAAGACTTGGGTAAGTTTTATTCTAGATCTAATGAAGGTATATTATTAAGATACTCATCAATGAGTTCAACCTATAGATGTTATAACAAGAGACTATAAAAGATAGTGGAAAACACTAATGTGATGATTGATGAGACAAGGAAATATCACTCATAGTCAAATAACACATAAGAGAATTTGGACTTCAAGAATGAATAGGAGACTATAGAGTTTGATGAGGAAGAAGAATTTGAAGAGAGACAAGACTCAGAAATACCCTCAAGATATATTTAAAGAGACCACCCTAAATCTCAAATCATTGGTAACAAGAATGTAGGTATGCAAACTAGGAGAAGATTGGTAATTAATGTAAATCAAGAGAATGATCTATTATCCAAGATTGAACATAAGAGACTTATAGAAGAAACCAAAGAAAATTTTTGGATAGGTGTAATGAATGAGGAGTTACACCAAATAGAGAATAATGAGACTTGGGAATTAGTTCCTAGGCTTAGCATAAAATGGGTGTTTAGAAACAATTTGAATGAAGATGGAAAAGTTACTAGGGATAAGGCTAGGTTGGTATGCAAAGGATATATACAAGTTGAAGAAGTAGACTTTGAGGAAACCTTTTCACCATTAATAATATTGGAGGCCATCATATTGTTTCTAGCTTATGAAATATTTAAATGATTCAAGGTATACTAGATAGATTTCAAATTTTCCTTTTTGAATGGGAATTTGGAAGAAGAGTATCCATTGAGAAACCTAAAAGGTTCTCATTATCAAATGACATAGACTATGTTTGCAAATTGAATAAATCTTTATATGGTCTAAAAGAATATCCTAGAGCTTGGTATGCTAGGTTGGAAAAGTATCTATTAGATTAAGGATTTAAAAGAGGAGTGGTAGATAATAATATATACATCAAGACAAAATATGACCATCAATTGGTTATAGTTGTCTATTTGGATGACATAATATTTGGTGGAAATAATGAGAACACAACAAAGGCCTTTTCAGAGGTGATAATGAAAGAGTTTGAGATATCCATGCTAGGATAACTATCATTCTTCCTTGGGTTGAAAATCAATCTATTTTAAAAAGGTTTATTCATCTCATAAGCCAAATATAGAGATGTTGAAAAATTTTGAGATGGAGGATTGCAAGGTAGTTAGTACACCCATGATCACAAGATTTAATTTGAGAAAGTAATATGAGTCTTCAAAGGTAAATAAAATGTCATATAGGTCAATGATTGGAGTTTTGTTATATACCACTACCTCTAGACCCTACCTCATGTAAGTAGTAGGTCTTATGGGAAGGTTTCAACAAGATCCAAAGAAGAATCATCTAAAAGTAGTCAAAATGATACTCAGCTATCTCAAAGGTAATATAGAGTATGCATTATGTTATCCAAGAAGTAAAGAGTTCAATTTGATAGCCTAAATAGATGCAGATTGGTTAGGAAGTATAGATGATAGGAAGAATACCAATGGATGAGCCTTCTTCCTAGGTGGGTACCTAGTCTCATGGATAATCAAGAAGCAACCATCAGTAGCTTTATCAACTTGTGAGTTTGAGTAAATTCTAGTAAATTTATGGTGTGATTAGTTTATATGGATGAGATAGGCCCTAAAAGACTACAAGGTGGATTATGATGGTCCTAGCCTTATCTATTATGGTAATACAAGTTTTATAAGCATCTCAAAGAACCCTATTATGCACTCAAGGACCAAACACATTCCCATCAGATATCATTTTATAATAGAGCAGGTAGGTGAACAAAGTGTCAAACTTGAATATGTTTTTACATAGGATTAAATTGTAGACATCTTGACTCAACCACTTCTAAAGGCAACTTTTGAACACTAAAGATAGGAATTGGGTGTAATTACTACCACTAGAAATCATTAAAAAATCTAAGTACTTAGGGGGAGATAATCATGTTCATTAGCTCCAAGAATAGGTGAATTTTTCCAATAAGTTATGCATGGAGATAGGGGAGCATATTTGTTTTATGTCTCATAAACTCAAAGTTTTATGTCTTGAGTATTTTGATTGCAAAGAGTGTGATCCAAGGAATTGAAGTCATCAATTTTTCATTTATGTCAAATGGGGAGAGAGAATATAATGAGAAGATAAAGATGATCAATGTTCAATATGGTTTTCCATCAATGACAAATAGGGAGATTGATGATAATTATTTTTTATTGTTTAGGCTTGGCATTGATGTTGTCATTGATGTCAAAGGTTGTTCATGAGGTATGAGGTCATTAAATAGTGTTGTAGTTTGATTGAATATATAATAGGTATGACATTATTTTAAAAACTTATAAGGCATGTAATCAAGGTATATAATAATCAAATAATGTTTCAATATTAGTTATCAAGGTTGTCAAATGCTTGAACCTAGCAAGAGACTTGAGAAGGCTTATGCATAGGATACATGACCTAGTGATTTGGATGAAAATAGAAATATGAGGATGTATGATGATAATTTATAATGAATATGAGGCATTGGAGCACTCATGAGTGTCTCATAGTAAGCCTACAGAGGTAAGACCTATAGACCTAGCATACAACTAGACTAGTTCTAGACTCTGCCTAACCTAATGAGGGATCATGAGATGTTTTTAAGGTCTATAAATGATTAAAATTAGTTTTTGAGAATTTTATAGGTTTATTGATCATGTATATTAGGTGGAGATCACATGAAAAGATATTATAAGTCAGTTTCAAAGACCTAATATGACTTGTAGGTCAAAAGCCTAGAGAGTAAAGAGAGAGATGGTGGCCTAATGGTGTATCAAGATTAGTTTCCAAGGTAATAATGGATAAATTATAATTTACATGTGTATTACATGTTTTTTCATGTATTATTACCAATTTTAGGTCAAATTTTGCAATTAAGGTCATGGAATGTGGTTTTAAGGATTCATATGTGTATAGAATGAAGGATTCTCAACTTGAGAAGAACATTCAAGTACTCATTGGCATATGTAACCTATGAATGATAACATAATACATTAATTTTATATGTTAAAATTTCCTATATCAAATTTACAAACATTTTTTTTATAATAATTACCTAAGCTTTATGAATAATCATTAAGACTATAAGGTGGTTTAAACCTCTCTAAAACCCTAAGTTTGACTCGATATGGAAGATATTGATTATAATGGATAATAATGAATTATATGACATATTTTTATGATTATAAAATGTTTTTTACTCTCCTAGGTACCTCCAAGTGGCATTAGTATATCAATTGAGTGAGTGGACCCTATAGGAAAAGCCATGTTTTTAAAAAATTTGTTGTAGCAGGTAGAGTTGACTGAGTCAAAGTTAATAAATGGATGGAGGTTGAATATTGAGACTTATATAATATTTAAATGTTTTTTTTTATAATTTTATATACATAAAATGTGCTAAAATAGTCATGCAAGTTGACCTATCACTAAAAGGCCTAGTGATGCAGATAGTGAGAAAAACTAGACAAAAGTGAGAATGAGATTAGGGATGTGTTTTCATGGATTAGGGATGGATTAAGATGCATGGGTTTATTTTTAAAAACATATAATACATTTAAATATTATATATAATATTTTTATATTATTATATATATCATAAATTTGCTCTCAAATTGGCTTGTCTAATTCACTGAGGTCTATGTATAATGAAGTCATGAGATTATTCTGTAAAACAAATATTTATATTAGATATTTTGATATATTTATTGTAATTTATTATAATTATGTTTTAATATAATATAAATTAATTTTAATTTGATTAAATTTATTATATAGGTGTTTTAGGTCGTTGTTTCCATGACTATGTTTTGAAGCTTATTGATAGTTCTAAGTGGGCTACTTGCATAGATAGGTTTAAGTAATTTTACCTTAAGTTATGAGGTATAATTAACATTTTGATGAATATAATGTAATGAATTTTCTATTATTATTAATTTTTACCATTTTTTTTACAAGATTTGTGTTTTTGGTTTAGTTGTTCAAGACAGACTTTTTGGGTATGCACAGGACTAATTATGAATAGTCTTAATGGCATGGTTCAAGTGGTGGTCGGAGATAAAAGGTTTCATAGACATAATATGAGATTTTTATTGGTATATTAAATTTAAATATTATATTTTCCTACTTTTGAGAATTTTTAGAATGTTCCAAAGTGTTCAAAGGGTAACATGTGCTAATGAAGGCCTAATTGATTTACATCTCCTTAAGGCCTAAAAGAGGTTTTAGTACTATATGCAATGAACAACCTATTATAATGTTTGGTTAATGTTTTTAACATTTAATAAGTCCATTTTAATTTAAAAACTAATCATTCAAGTGTGTATGTCTAAGCAAGAGGGGTGTGAGGAAGATCCTAGTATAAGAATAAGGTCTAATAGGCCTAATTGTCTAAAGTGTGAGTGTTGAAGAAAATGATATATAAATTTGAAGATATGAATAAGTTATTGTAAGAAATAATGAGATTAAAAATAAAATATCATGAATATATGATAATGGTAATGTAGATAACTATAAATTTCATATGACCTAACCAAGTCAAGAAGAGGGATAATTGAGCGAAGAAGGCTATAGATCAGTTTGAGAAGGACATGTGTGTGAGAAGAGATAAAGATGAATATCATAATATATTTTATTATAAATAAAGGTTTATTTAGGTTATAAAAGTATTTATGTGGCTAAGTTGGTGCTGATTCATCTATGGGTTTAGTGTCTCCTTGCAATTGGGTACTTGTTAAAGCCTAGTCAAGTTGGTGCTTGACTAGTTGGGGTTGGTGCTCCAAGTGAAGTTGGTGCTTCACTAAACCTTAATTTTTGACTAATAAGATAGTATTAAACTTTCATAATCAGTGGGTTTTATTCCACTTGAGGGTTTCCCTCTCAAATAAGTGTTATGTTTTATGTTTATCTCTCATGCTCATGGTTCTTAATATGTTGCTAGTTTACTATATTGTTTTGATAGTTTATGAATGACAAGGTAAAAATTGTAAAAGTTTTGAAGATTGACTCACCCCCCCTCTCAATTATTTATATTAAAACACTAGGTAATCATGAAATACTTATACTTAATTGGTAAGAATGTATATTCACTAATTTATAAATTTAATTAAATATTTATGAGTAGGCTTTAGGTTGGGTGCAACATTGATGGAATCAATTAAAGTTTACCCATGAAAAATAAAAGTCTAGTAAGCATATTATTAATGTGTATTAGTAAGATTCTCATGTCTACACTCTAAACTTTCCAAAAAATATATGGATTCTTCTATTTTAGTATTAAACTCACTTATTAGTATGCATGTACTAAAGAATCACACTTATTATGATTAAAGTTATATGTTGGAAATAATTTGTTATGGAATTGTTATCACTCAAAGCATGCACCCATTAAATTGGAATAATTGGTTTGGTAATATAATGGGATCATCCTCCAAGGTATGGGACTCTTTCACTCCTTAGGATGAACCTCTTAATAAGTCCAACTTCCTTCTGATCTAAATGAATTCTAATTTAGGATCAACATGTAGGCCTAAAAAAGCTGAAAGGAAATCTACAACTAATCCTAAGTCTAAAATATATTATGGGAAAAGAGAAAGAGGAGGTTTGTTGAAAGGGAAATAATGATGAAGCACCAAGACTAGATAGATCACCTCTATATTCCTTGAATAACACACTACAAATATTAGAGGATGAGACAATATCACATAGACTCAAAAATGGGCATTATCATTACATGAATGTTTTTCATGGAGGTGTAGGACACAATAAAATGTAAAGAGGGGTGAAAAATGATCCACAAGTGGCATATATAGACCTATATTCATATAGTATATGACGTACAAGAGAAATCCAATTTATGCACAAAGGTACTAGGGAATGGACAACAATGGTAGGGATGAATATTATCCATAGGTACAGACTAACAAACCATAGGATGCACATAGAATGTATGAAGAAAATTAATAGGTTAAATTAATTATCATTAAATACAAGACTTAGGTGGTAAAGGGATCATGGAAGGAAAATTTTAGTAGTATTATTGTGCTAAAAAAATTCTACCACTTTATAATTAAAGACCCAATATTTTACAAGCAATGGGAATACCACAAGTCATTGATTACAATTAGAACATAGCTAAGAAAATTAAATAAAGATCAAAAATTGAGACACGTAATCTTTCTACAAATTATACAAGGGTGGCCATTAGTTATAGAGACTCTGACTACATCCTTAAGGCATGGTGATTATTGCTTCAAATTTAAATCTATTAGCTTGACATTTTTTCCTATTGGTTGTGGAGAAATTAATATCTAATCATTCAATATCCCTAGTTTTATTTGTAACCTTTAATGTACAAGAATGTGGCTATAGATATTTTTGAATTACTACCTTAAAATATTTTGGCATAATTTTTTCACTTATGCTTTGAATATTACTCCTTAGAGACTTTCATGCCATCTTCCTTTAAGGATAAATTTATCTTTTATGTCTTATGCTTGATTCCAATGTGTACACCATGTTTTAGTCAAATTTTTTTCTTAGTTTTTCATTGAATTCAACCTCTCATTTGATAATTTATTGGTCAAGAATTAATTTACAACTTGATTTTTATAAATCAAATTAAGTGTGTAGTCAAAACATGGATTTTGATAGTTTTGATGACTAAATGGGCTATCAAATTTAAGCTTTACCATGATGACATGGAACTATTTCATTAATTATCTTCTTTGTTACTTGAATGCATCACTCTTTTAACATTTTGAGCCCCAACTGAAATCTACGATCTCTACGTTTCATCTATCTAATTACTTAGGCTCTCTTAGTCAGGATCTACCAACTAGTGCTCTCCTACCACTATGTACTTGGGGCCTACCACTTCCACATGGTAGGCCATCATTGGTGCTTAGGTTCCTTGGGGTCTAATAGGAGGTCATATCCCTAGGGCATTTTCATTGGTCAAGTTTCTATGGTGTTAGTTTACACATGTTAGTCTAGGGGAGCCAAGGTTGATAGGTGTCCACATGTTAGACTTGAATTATATCTAGTAGATAAAACTACTTACCTATTAGCTTACTTGATCTAAAAATTTGATATATTTTCATAGATTACTCAAGGGCTATAGAGTATCAAGATCATTCTATGTGGTACCATCCTACTCACTTGTTAGTCTAGAGGCTTTGACATCTCTCTAGCTGTAATTAAATATCTAGGAGAGTAGGGTGGTGGGATTTCACCATATGGCATCATCCCACTAACCTGTTAGCTCAGAGGGCTTTGAAATTATACATATGGTTCTAGGTCATAAGTTCATTGGTATTGTGACACATGGAATCATTATACTTGCCCGCTTTCTAGGTTATTTACAAACATCATTACCTCACTAATAAAATTATTGAATATTGACTAAGTCTTTAAAATAATTTTAAATAGGCTTGGGATTGCCTAGAGAGTGATGCATGGCATCAAATGACCTTGAAGATAAATGGTTGTCTTGCTAAGTAAAAAAGTGACACATGAATCTAGGTGAACATAAATAATTGGCTAATTCTTTTTCTACTCAACTCCTATGGGAAGCCATGAAGACATAACCTGGGTCTAGTCAAATTTAAGCTCTTCACCTCTTAAAGCCATCACCAAGAAAAAAAATCCTAAAATGACTAATTTTTGAAGGGATTATTTGAAAAAATGGAGCTTATAAGAGATCAAAACTCATAGATAATTTAAGTTTATAGCTTCCCTTTGAGATTACAAGTGGTTTTGCATAATTTTTTAAGTCTTAAGAGTGATCAACTAAATCTTGAGAAGATTATGAGTGATCCCATAGCCTTGAATGGAACTTGAACATTGGTCTTCCATGGTGACTTAAAATTATCAATAATCTAGTGACCTCTATCAGCTTCTTGCTTTCTATGCAAGATCTATTAGCCTTTGAAGTAATACATTAGACATGGATTTTTATAAGCATCTATATACTTAAGCTTCATTATGATCTATTGGGGTCATGCTTGATCAAGCCGATGATGAAATGGGAATTGCTCATAAATCATTTGCAAAGATTCTAGAGGTTTATCTTTGACATACTCCCTCATTTTCTCAAAGCTTCATGGTATCATTTATATACCATTTCATCTACCCTAAATCCCTAAATTTTCCCTACTTTTAGACTTACTACTTGAGCTAATTCTTACAACTAAAACTACCCTCAATAAAATGAAAGAAGGAAACAATGCAAAATGTGCCATAAGCACTTAGAGGAAGATAAAATCAACTAAAAATAATTACAATGTGAAAAGTGACACTTATGTAAAATAAAACATCTAAAATAATGTGTTATATAACTTGTAAGAAAGAAAATGCAAGTAACCTACCCTAAACTAACTAAACAGAAGGACACCTAAATTAAGCTATTGACTAGTTATATAAAATAGCTATCTTTTCTTTCCCATATATAATTTTTTTCATGTTTGAGGGAATCCAAATAGAGGTGGAGAAGGATTGGGTGATCAATTAACTAATGGATCACTTCTCCAAGGATACAAAAAATAATAATTAGCCCTTGTAAACTGATGGAAAAATAGTCATCTTGGAGTGGATAGGTGGGTTAATTTTATCCTTCTTGATACTCCATGTTATGCTCTAGATTAAGCAAAACCTAAGATGGTTTCTCCTTATCATCCTCAAACTGATCCATGTACTTGATAGGGCATCCTCTTAAAAAGACTAAGTTTGATCAATTAGAGTTGACCTCTTACTTACATTATAGTACCCCATCATTTTATTGATTAGGATGTACTTGTCTTAATGATTATCTTGGAAACACATCCATTTCCACTTATGCATGTTTCTCATGGGATTATTTTTGAGGGGATGTTATTTTAGTGTCCAAATTTGAGCATAAGTCCTATAGATCATCTCAAAAAATATATCCTTCCATCTTTTCTTTGCTTATTCCAAAGCTATCTTCTTGCCTCCAATCAGAATTAGAGAGCAAATCTCCTTTGAGAGGCTGAATTGAGTTATCTTGGTAGTGATTTTGAATTAGAGATTTCTTGGTAAAGACTAAAAAATATCCCTAAAACTAAATTCTAACCTCTTGGAGTGGTTCAAGACATTCTTCTTGGCCATGAGGAGTGATGTCCTTGATTTCAAGCTCTATTTCTTCTATATCTTGATCAAACTCATGCAAACTAAATTGATCTTCTTTTATTTCCATGCTAAATGGAAGATAATTTTTCCAAGAGATCACTTCATCATCTCACCCATAAATGTAGCCTTAAATAGATATACCTAGCCTCTCCTCATCAATACTACCTTCTCCCTCTCCATCCTTGCCCACTTATTCACTATTCTTCTACTCTAGTTGATCATATTCATCCTCATCTAGTAATAGGTCTAATTTTTATAGTTTAGTGGAACAAAGAGGGATCCAAATGATTATTTACTCATCATATTCACTTGAAATATTCTTCTCTTCATCTACATGGTATTAATTTACTCTCCATACAATGGGTCCTCCTTTGAAAAGGGAGATGGTGAGAGGGAAAGAAGATTTAAGTGATGAAGTAGGAGTGGCCTTAACAAGGTTAGGCATATCAAAATCAAGATGCTTGGTCTAGAAATGTTGCCATGGTTAATTAATTTGAGGCTCCTAAGGAATAATGAGAATTTTAGAGGGATTTTCCTAGGGATAATAGACTGAGTTTACATAAGAACAAGCTCTTTTAAAGGAGGGGGATTCTACAACCAAGGATTTTAAAATAAGGAGACTTACTTAGAAGTTTAGAAGGTTTCCCCTACTTGAATCTTGGGATATTGAACATGGGTTCCTCATTTTGAGTGGATTGATCTTGAGATATAATAGGATATTCTTAACTAAAACTTTGAGTAGAGGAGGTTGATTGAGGTCTGATTTCTTGCACTTGAATAAGCACTTGCCATATTTCCTCCTCTTTGACTATAAATTTCCTAAACAAGCATTTTATTTTTTACCTTATTTGAATCTCCCTCTCTTGTTGGTAATAATAATATTGATTATAAATCTACTTCTACTAAAATTCATACTCTTGATCTCTTTCAATCTCCATCAATTATCTCTCAAATTCAAGCCGTATATCATTGATGTTTTTTTTGGTATTGATTAAGAGGCTCAAAATATTGATTGGGAGTAACATATCCCTTGTAAGCATGAGCAAGTTGCCAAAAATTTTGAGTAGGGGTGGGAAGGAGGCAAACACTATGAGGAGGCTAGTACCTTATTAGTCTAGGACAATTTTGGGTGAAACCAAGAGTACTTTTAGCTTGATATGAGAAACAAAAAGGCATAACCACATCTTCATGAAATGGGGGGTGAAAAGACATTTTTAGGCACTCAAAATACTTAAATTAGTATATTTGACACTTAGAGTCACCATGGTATTGAAGAAACTACCTTGAATTGTAAGATGCACTGAAGAACACACCAAATTCTTTAATGGATAATGTGAGAATCAATGCCAAAAATTGTTATCACTCAAATCATGCACTCATTGAATTGAAATAATTGGTTCAATGAGACAATGGGATCATCCCCTAAGGAGTGGGACTCCTTCAGTCATAGGGATAAACTTCCAGATAAGGTTAGCTTCATTATAAACTAAATTTATTTGATTTAGGTTTAGCATTTAGGCCTAAAAGAGCTGAAAAAAATCTACAACTAATCCTAAGTATAAAACCTATTATGAGAAAAGAGAGAGGGGGTTATTGGAAGGTAAATAATGGTGATACACTAAGAGAGATAGATCACCTCTACATGACTTAAATAACACATTCAAAATCTCATAGGATGAGACAATATCACATAGACTCTAAAATTGACATTCTAATTGCATGAATATTTCACACAAAGGTGCATGACACAATACAATCCCAAGAGGGATGAAAAATGATCCATAAGTGGTATCTGCATATACCTATATGCACATAGTGTAAAACATACAACATAGCTTTAAACTCTACACATAGGTACCTAGGGAATGGAAAAAAATGGGAGGGATGAAAATTATCCATAGGCAAAGACCAATAAACCATAGGATACACATATAATGCAAGAAGGAAAGAGGTGAACTCAATTCTCATTAAAATACAAGGCTCATGCAGTAAAGGGCTCATTGAGGGAAAAATTTAGCAACATTACTATGCTCAAAAATGTCCAAAACTTTATAATGAAAGACCCAATATTTTATAGGCAATGGGAATCCCACGGTTCATTGATTACATTCAAAAAATAGTTGAGAAAATTAAATGAAGATCAAAAATTGAGACACACAATCTTTTTATAAATTAAACAGGGGTGACCATAAGTAATTGGGACTCTAACTTCATCCTCAAGGCATGGTGATGATTGCCTCAAAATTGAATCTATTATTTTGACATCTTCTCTTATTGGTTATGGAACAACCAATATTTAATTTTTTAATGGCCCCAGTTTAATTTTCAAGCTTCTGTGTGCAAAAATGATGATATATATCTTTTAAAATTATTACCTTGGAATATTTTCACCTAATTATGATGCTTATACTTTCAATACTACCCCCTGGAGCCTTTCATGCCATGCTCCTTTAAGGTTGAATTTGTCTTTTATGTCCTACACTTGATTTCAATGTGCATGCCATGCTTTAGTGGGTGTCATTTCTTAGTATTGCATTGAATTTGACCTTCCATTTGATCATTTATTCATGATTAATAAATCTACAACTTGATTTTTACTAATCAAATTGAGTGTGTAGTCAAAACATTGATTTTAGTGGTTTTGATGACCAAACGGGATGTCAAATTTAAGCTTGTATACTGATGATGTGGTGTTATGTCATCTCTCTAATTGATTTGAGCTTTCTTAGTCAATCTCTACTAGCTAGTGCTCTCTTGCCATTATGTACATGGGACCTACCACTTCCACATGGCATGCCATCATTGGTGCTTAGGTTCCATGGGGTTTGAAAAGAGGTTAGATCCCAAGGGGATTTTAATTAGTTGAGTGCCTATAGTATTATTCTATGCATGATAGTCCAAGGGGAGGCTAGGCTAATATTTTTCTACATGTTGGCCTTGAATGAGATCTAAGAGCTTACACTACTTACTTTTTATCCCACTTTATTTGACAATTTGATATATTTACATGGACTATATGGGTGCTACAAAGTACAAAGATTACACCACATAGTTCCATCCCACTCACCTACTATCTTGGAGGATCTGACATCTCTTTGGGATATACATAAATCTCCAAGAAATCAGGGCAATGGGATTTCTCCATGTGGTATCATCCCACCAACCCACTAGCTTAGAGGTATTTGAACTTTTATGGATAGTTCTGGGTCATCGAGATTATGACACATCAAAGCATCCCACTTTCCTAGGTATTTTTTGAAGTCATTACCTAGTTGGAAAACTTCTTTAAAATCAACTAAGTCTTAAAAATACTTTTGAATAATATCGAGACTACTAAGAGAGTGACATGTGACATCGAGTGACCCTTGAAAGAAATGGCTAAGTCTTACTAAGTGTAAAAGTGACATGTGGCTTCAAGAAGACATTAAAAAATGGCTAAGTGTTTTGCTTCTCAACTCCTATAGGTAGTTGTCAATACATCACCTAAGGCCCATCAAATTTTAGCTCTTCACCTCTTGAAGCCATCACCAGATAAAAAACCTTAAAATGTCTAAGTGTCAAAGAACTTCTTTGAAAAATTAGAGTTTTTAGGAGAGTAAAACTTATAGATCCTCTAAGTGTATAACTTCCCTTTAGGCTTAAAAGTGGCTACACATTATTTGTTAAGTCTTGGGACCGGTCAACTAAATCTTGAGGAGCCTTTGAGGGATCCCAAAGCCTTGAATAGAACTCAAACACTGCTCTTCCATGGTGATAAAAAATGGTCAACAAGAATTGACCAAAAAACTTAGAGAAAATCCATGCCTATATTTAGTGATAATGGTTTCTAATTTCCATGTGCTTACTTTTTTTCTTAAAAAATAATAAAAATCAAAATCTAATTGCACCCTATAATTACCCTTTTCACTAGTTAAACTCTTAAAACATTCCTATGCTCCCTCTCACATTCATTTCCTCTACTTTTCTCTTTCCTTTTATTTTTCCTTCTTCCTCTCTTCTCATCTTTTTTATGTATTCTTTATTAGCTAAGTTCAACAACTCTAAATTTTATGCATCTCCCCATTATCATCATTCACCACAATTTTATTTAAAATGACATGGTCAGTCATAAAATAGTATAATGTTCCCTTTAATTAATAAGTATTTAAATTAACAAGTATGGTCATCCCAAAAAGGGTATAGTAGGTCTAGTATATAGTAGGCTGAATTATTACTACAAGAATTGAGCTACCCATTTTTTTTGTCAATACCAAATCCATTTTTATTTAAAGGGAGGGTTGTTTGTTAAAATTTCTCTCGTATGTGGAAAAATTGAGGTGAATGCCCATCACTTATGAATTCCAACATATTTCCCCACCATAGTATGTAAATATAAAATATATGAATTTATTATCATTATTATATTCTTAATATATTTAGTTATAATTATTTTAAATACTCTTTAACTAGGATAACCAAATAAAATTTGGTGATGTTTAATTCAAACCTAGTCAACTATTGATTTAGTTTTCTACATAAATTAGCAGGGTCATTATGGCTATTTAGTTGAGAAAATTCAAATGGTTACTAGAACTTGTGTTAATGATGAATAATTACAATCTATCATGCCTATAAGTTAACCACTTAAAAATAACTAAAAATAGGGGTTCTTTTAATGCATAAAATACTTCACAATGACATTAGGGAGGATGTTAAAACATTTCATATAGGATTTGCATCACAAGAAAGTTGACATGAAAAATAGTTTTCATTAGGGAAAAAACCAAAGAAAAATAATATATATACCAACCCTTTATAAAGCCTAAATAACCTTACATTTTAAATATAAATAATGTGTTTTTCATTACTCAAACAACAAAAGGTGAAATTACTTAGAATCCATCACAAATAAGTTTTAAACTACAAGGGGGTTACAGTTTCATAAAATAATGTTTACATTATACTTTATTAAGATATAAGTTCTAATTTTAAGTTTGGTTTAGTAAAAATGTCACCTAGGGGATCACTTGAATGGAACTTCATAAAAAAATAACTCAATATTAAGACATAAAATGGGCACACTTAAATAAATAAATTCAATGTGTAAATATAAAATTGAATTTTACCCCAAATTTTGAGAAATACATCTCCACCCTTGGATTTGGTTTTATCTCAATCATTGGATTATAAATTCTCTATATTTATAAGAGGATAAAATGACGAAGACATGAAAAAATAATCATGTTGACATAGGCATCACTTGTTTGCATATTTGACTCATTGCAAAGATTTAAGTATTTATTTTTTATTTTTTTATTTAATCACGTTTTAGGTTTTAAATTATGTAATAGAGTAGTAAAGGGTTTCAACCACACTATCAATCATTACCCAAGCTCCCACAAGGCCCAAATACATTCCCAAAAACTCAGCCTTAAACTCTTAGTTAGTAAGCTTTAACTAAAAATCCAACCTTTTGATCCACTCATCTAAAGCATTTGATGTTTTTTTATTGTATTTATATGAAAGAGAGTGTAGTTTAATTATCAATCTTTAACCTGATTTTATGTTTCCAAAATAATATCAAAAATATTTTTTAAAATGAATTATTGAATGGGGTGGAAATGACTAAAATACAAGTTCATTCTTTGATAAAGCTACTTGATTTTGTTGATTACACTAGAAATTAAAATGATTATATAATATAATATTTATTAAATAATTAATTGAATTCATAAATATAAGGTATGGTGTTTTATAAATTTCATGTCTTTTGTAAATAAACATACATGCCATTTCCCACTCCCTTTCTTGACACTCTTTCATTTCTACTCAAGTGTACATAATATTCTTCTTTATTATTCATTTATATGCTTATAACCATTATGTTAGACATTAAAAAAAATTAATAGTAATGAGAGAGAATGATAAGATGAGATTTATTTTTCATTACAATATACATATCTTTGTCTGATATTAAACTTGTTAAGGATTAGCATTTACGTTGGTATTTACTATAGGGTGAATTAATTTTTACTAGATAGTATATATTGTATGGTAAGTTAGTAATTGGTTATTACTAATTATATTTTTAGCTATACATATATATTATTTTAACAATATATTTCATACATAGTTTGGAGGTTGATTAAATGAGAGTTTATAGGGATCTCATGATACCCATATATAGCCTTTACACTTCCTATATAAGTGTTATGTAATGTCTCATTTTATAATTAAAGAGTTAAATAATATTATTGTGTTCAATTTATTTTCTATGTATTTGGATTTCTCTATACATACACTCTTATTAGAATCAATATCTAGTATCAGAGCAAGTCAATGATCTTTTAAATCTATGAAGGGGCAATTTTGTAAATCCCTTGCTTGATATGAGAAATAATTTTTGTATTTATAGGATAGATAGGTGAGTGTGAACTATTAATTAGTTTGTTCTCCATGTTTTTTGAGATATCTTCATAGTGTTGGGCATCTTTCTGAAGGAGACACCAAGCCATTGAGTGTATATGCATACGGCTTCATCGTACACTTATATGAAATGATTAGTTCAATTTTTTTCCATCTACTAGATTTTGAGCATCATGAAAGTCTACAGTCACATGTATTAATTCTTATATATCAAAGTTCAGTTTATGGTAGAGTTTCTAGACATGTGTGTATATATCTCATCCTTAATTCCCTCACCATACAACTTTGATTGTTCTTGCATAATATATTTTCCACATATTTTTGAGGCAATATTAGATCTGGAGTATATAGCTTGGATCATATTTGGCAAGTATTTGTCTCCTCACTACTCAGAGTTATAATGATGTTTGTGTTCAACACATTCATTATGATCTGTCACCTTTCGTAATCCTCAAGATCCAGTGAACATATTGTTCAGATGGAAAATTTTGAGAAAGAGAATTGCATTACATTTATTGACTTATTATTTAATATCAAAATATGTAGTCCCTTAATCATATGATTGGACTTCTCTAAATGTAATCATCCACCACAAAATCAATGTCTTATCTCAGCCATGACATCCTAATCTTAAATTTAGTATTTATTTGTATGTTGATATTTGTACCTATCAATGTTTTTGGATCCATTTGTATTCATTCAATAGGAATCAATCAAGGAGTGCAAATTGATATTCACATTTAGGACTTAGTTTTCATACAACTATATGATTATTTATCATGTAAGTTTCTTTGTATAGATACACCTTTCATAATTTAGTTTTGAATATATTTTTATCTTGTCTCCTAGTTTATATGTCAAAAGGTTAATTAGGTTTGGTATCAATTTAAAATACAATATTGTATTTTTTATGATTATAGGTTTATTTAAGTCATTTAGATTATATGTAGTGATAATCATTTTTTATCATTTCTCTCAATAATATATTGATTATCATATGGTCATTTTATTATTATAATGTCAAAATCAAAAACTCAAAAAGTGTCAAAGTTTCTTTTATGGTCAAAATATCAAAAGTCTAAATATGTATGTTGATATTGTTAAAATTTGTCATTCAAAGTCAATGACTGAGTCCTTATTATCAAAAATTGTAAAATTACATATTTTTAGGTGACCTTGATGTCCTCTTTATTGTTTACATTGAGAGGGGTAGTGATATACCCAATATGGAAACAATTTTGTTTTACATCCTCATTGGTTGAGTAAGCAACTTAGTATACTAGAGGATGGAGGAAATGGAGGATAGAGGTTTTAGAGCCTCTCATCAGTCACAAAAAATGGGGAATAGATGATTTTGTTACATCCTTTATGTGGTGTGCTTTTTCATTTTTTCAATATGGTGTGTTTCATTCCAAACTAGCTAATGCCAAAGATACTTTTCAATGATAGTGAAAATGTCTATGTTATTTTTGTTTAAGTGGAAACAAACATTAAAAAAGTCTTAAAAAGATGAAAATGAGGATTTATTCCTCATTATATTTCATTTTATACTATTATGTGTGTTTTCATTCCCCTATTAGATTGGATAAAATGAAAGTGTAGATATAATGGAATGTGGCAATAGTTGTATAGGAGGGTAGCTAACTACAAAAATCCTCTACCTATAGAAGTCCTCTAACTACTATACTTATTTATAAATATAATCAGATAATGAAAAATCCATTTAATTCACATGGATTAAATTTGGGATGCATTCTTTGCATAGTAGTGGTCATGTGTAGCAAGATCCAGATAGCAAGATTTAGATAGTAGTATGTAGACCTAAAAGTATGCATTGGTATACAATTCTATTTAAGCAAGTTATTGAAGATGTAAATTTTCCCCATGTAAATACTAAGGGGGGTAATGTTAAGTATTAACATTTCCATTGGTATTTACTATAGGTTAAATTATTATTTACTAGATAGTATGTATTGTATGGTAAGTTAGTAATTAGTTATTACTAATTAGATTGTTAGTTATACGAATGTATTGTTATAGTAATATATTTCATATATAGTTTTGAGGTTGATTAAATAAGAGTTTATAAGGATCTCAAAATTCTCATATATATCCTTTGCACTTCCTATATAAGTGTTATGTAATGTCTCATATTATAATTGAAGAGTTGAATAATATTATTGTATTCAATTTATTTTCTATGTATTCAAATTTATTTGTACATACACTTTGATCATAATAATTAAAAATTTCTTACATTGATACTTTTGAGAGAGTAAGGGATGGAGAAAAATTAATATTATCAAGTGATTTTGAAAATACATTTAAGATGATATATAAAAGTATATAATTTCATTAAAATTCCTTTTAAATAAACCATTATGCATTCAACCACTTAGAATAGGAATAAATATTTCATTTGTTTAATTCCATTTAATACATAGAACTAAATGCAAATTGCATTTCAAGAGAAAGAGGTGAAAAAATGAAATACCATTATGTTATTATATGTTTAATAATAATATTCAAGACTAAGATACGTTATTCACTATCATATTGTAGTCATTTTGATGCAATGAATGTCACTTGAGACCACCCTATCCTGAACTTATCCCTAGATATATATTAGGGCCTATTTTGATATTTTTCCAACTTTTTGCATGTCTATCCCATGCCTAGATATATCAAGAGACATACTGAGACATCACCTAGACATCCTTGATCCTTTTTCACACATGTTAGCCACCTAGATAATAGTGTGGCCCTATTAGTCTATAACATAGTGCTCTATTGATAAAGTGGGTAGTGGTATTGACCCTTAAACTATCTTACCTTGAATAGATATCTTTCTACTTCCTAAAGCATCTTAGGGTTAGCCTAAACTCATTTAATGTCTCATCAAACATCATGACACTATATAAATACCACCCTCATTCATTTATTAGATAGATGAAAATTATCATGAATAAGCTCAAAAATAGTTGTACAAATTAAGGTTATTAATCCCTATTTAACCCTATCTATACATATATCCATCTATAGTATCACAAAGCTTAGTTTTACTAAGGTTTTTAGTATCAATTCCCTCTCCAAACATTAAAATTAACATTCATACTTAGGTGTACTAGTATCACTCTCACTTGCACCATCAATTATATTGGGAGAACTACATTTGTCTTGATCCCATTTCAAGGTATTGGTATGTATACAATGCTTAGCATAAAGGGTGTTGAGGTTACTCCTAGCCTACCCTACTAATTCTACTCTTCCTCCACTTATGTTCATCAAAAAACTTAGAAAGCATGGAGGCTTAGGGTTTCATAAATAAATTAGTCAAAGTGGAGAACAAATAATTATCTAAGTCTCGATCATATAGTTACAAGCTTCTCAAAATAGAGCAAAGGTATGCCCAAAATTTCACTGCTTCACTTGCACAAGTTCATTAACATTGCATAAGGTCAATATCGCAATGCACTATTAGAAAATAGGGTCATGCTTTTATTTGAATATGGTTTTGACACTTTTTCTCTACTGATGACACTCATACCTACTCTTACATCAATTTTCAACCCACCACTTATCCATTTTGATCATATTTTTATAGCTAAGTATACCTTTTCTAATTCATTTCTATTTATATAATATTCAAATAAATCAATTATTGTTAAAATAAATGGTTATTGATATTGTAATATTTTATTCCCTTATTTATTACTCAGCTCTTTACCAATCTATGTTTACATTATATAATCCTAAAAATATAAATCATTTGGTGAACCTAACTTACTTTGAATAGTTCTCAAACCCAAGCCCTATATGATACTAGGGTTTGTATCCTTATTTTTCCTATTTCCATTTGTTGTGTTAGTATTTTCATATTTCATATATTCTATTTTATCATCACTCTTTAATTTTAGTTTCTATATATGATCTAAAAATATATATCCCTTCCTTTAAGAACAAGTGTTAGGCTTAGTGGTAATATTATTAAGCATACCTATATTTCTTCAATTTGAACTTATACCATGGATAAAGGACTATTTATAACTCTAATTGATCCTTAAAATATTGATTATTGGACCTCAATGATAATACATCAAAACATGAGAAATACAATCAAGATCATAATGATATACAAGATGGGACTCGGGACACACTCCCTCCACCTCAATGTTGATAATATTATAATCAATAAGGATGAGATATTACAAAGTTTTAGAGATATAATCAAACAATAGCCCCATGATCATGATAGATTTTTCAATATATATTATAAATAAATAACACATCACTTGGTTAATCCTCTAACCCCATAGATGCAAATATTTACACACATGTTAAGGGGGAAACTGAAATTATACAATAACCTACTATAACTTGGTAACTCTCACAAGTGGAAAACGTCTCATATATCTAGTAAACATCCCTCCTCTCTATATTTATAATACCTTAGGCATGAGATCCATTCTCTACAAGCCAAGGTATTATATCTTGAATAGGGTACCACTAGACCATCTCATACTTTGGACTCTCATGTTCTCTTACATACACCATTAGCACAACATATATTGACAACTCCTTTGCCATTTAGATTTGTGGTACCCAAGCTTAAAATAAATGATGGTAAGGGTGACCAAAATTATCATTTATGTTATTTTACTGTATCATGTTTGGACTGTGTCTAATGATTAGATACTGACTAAGTTGTTCCCTCACAGTTTAAAGGACTATGCATTACAATGGTTCTATGATATCCCTAATTAGTTTATTACATCATTTAATCCACTCATAGATATGTTTTTGGATTTTTTTTATCTACATTAGTGACAAATTTTCTTATGTTCAATTTTATTAACTAAATCAAAATTCTAATGAGCCAATAGCTGAATATGTTTTGTAATATATAACCATATTAGCAAATATTACTAGCCCCATGGAAAATAAAGAAATCTAAGACATATTAAAGGAAAGTTTATGACCAAAATTACATGAATCTATATTATTTTTAAAAAAATATCATTTATAGATCTATGCCATACAATGAAAGAATATGAAGTCAAGCTACTCTCCATGGATAAGTTAATGTACACAACCAGATTAGATTCCATTAATAATGTTTCAAATAAACTCCCATATAAGGTAAGGCCTAATGAAAAAAAGAATGAGAAAAAAAAAGATTTAACATATCCTTAGAGCTAGCTCCTCATTTGGTATTATTAGCTCCTCCAAGGAGACCTTTTATGAATCTTCCTAAATTTTCAATTCGTATTTTCCCATAACTTTTGGAATGTAATGTCATATCTCTCCCTCCCATCAAAGAGGTTGATACAACTAGGCCTCTTTCAAATAATTATGATTCTAATGAATTTTTCAATTATCATAGGGCCCCCATCCATACTACAAATAGATGCCTCAGGGGTTTATTATAGAGATTAAGACACCTTAGTGTACTCAAACATATTTTTTAGTAAGCAGACACATATTAGAAAGCTTAGACTCAAGGAAATATGATGAAATATAGTCATGGATAGATCAGTCTTAGTTTTTATCTTAAACAACACTTCTTGACAATAGTGTAATATACTCCCAAGAGCATAGTGTGCTATAGTCCACCTCTGTGTTATTCTCTAATAGTCTCAAAAATAGAAAATTCTATAATTATTAGAAAGTTACTAAAGGTATAGTTCAAATTTGCATAATCTTAGTCATAGATTATCAGATATGCTCAATATATATTCAGTTTTTACATAAAATTACATATGTTTACTCATATTATGGGCATCATGCATGACATGATCACTCCAATTTTAGTTTTAAATATGCACAAACATATATTATTGTAACTCAATCAAGAATCCATATGTATAGATATAAAAATTATGAGCATGTGTGTGGCACATTATTTCCATATGATTAGTTTTGCACTAGTTCTCTCAAATGGAATGTCAACTCTATGCTGTATACTTTAGACACCATGTGCACCAGGATTAAACTAGATTAATGCCTCATTCCATTTTTATTAGTTGGCATTCTTAAGTTCTTGAGTGTCCCTTGATCCATTTTACATTTCAAAGTTCCCAAGTGGCCCTTGATTTGTTATACATTTAAAAATTCCATAGTGTCATAGAGCCATATTTTATATCTTCATAACACCATAAAGTTTTAGTTTTATATTATTATACTACACATGGGTAGGTAATGATGGATTCATGACCTAATTGAGTTCTTGATCCACCTACACAAGAGGGTTAGATAAGTCATCAGTCCAATCTAAGTTATTCCCATATTATGATGCAATAAAAAGGGGTGGACAATGATAGAGTCAAGGCCATATTGAGTTCTTGATCCATCCACACATGGGTATTGGGAAATCCATTAACTTAGTCCAATCTAATCACTATTTGATTAGCATTTACATGAACACATAGGATTTCATAAGGACATGCAATAGAGCACTATTTGTAGAGTCAAATCCACATTCATGGGCTTTGCTTCATAGGTAATTCCAAGTACATTTCTCTTTCCTTTATCCTAGTCAACTCACTTTGTTGAATTTTAAAAAAAGGTGGGGAAATATAGTCATATAAAATGTCATTTTGATGTAATGAGTGTTACTTGAGACCACCCTATCCTTATCTTAGCCCTAGATTTATCTTAGGGCCTCTATTTATCCTTTAAAAAAAATTATGCTCATCTATCCCATGCCTAGATATACCAAATGCCACATTGATCCATCGTCATGACATCCCTGATCCTTTTTCATATGTACCATCCACCTAGATAATAATGTGTCCTCATTAGTCTATAGAGTAGTGTGTTATTAAAAAATGGGGAAATGTTATTGACCCTTAGCTTCTCTTACCTCTAATAGATATCTTTACCCTTCCCAAAGCATCCTGGGGTAAGCCTAGAATTATTTTATGTATTGACAAGCATTAAAATTCTATATTAAGACCACTCTCATTTATTTTTTAGATAAATGATAATTATCATGAACAATCTAATAAAAAGTTATGAAAATTAACGTTAGTGATCCCTATTTACCCCTATTTATATATACATCCATTTACAATAACCCAGATCTTAGTTTTACTTAGGTTTCTAGTCTTAATTCACACTCAAAGTATTCAAATTGGCATTTGTACTTAGGTATACTAGAATCACTCTCACTTGCACTAGCACATATATTTAGAGAACTAAATTGATCTTAATCCCATTTCAAGGTATAATTATGTAGGAAACACTCAGCATAGGGGGTGTTGAGGTCATTCCCAACTTACCCTAATAATGCCACTCTTCCAATTATGTTCATCAAAAACCCTAGTAAGTATGAAGGCTTAAGGTTTCATAGTGAAATCAATTAAAATGCATAACAAATGATGATATAGGTCTTAGTCATATAGGCTTAGGCTTCCCAAAATAGAGTGAAGGTTTTACCAAAATTTTATTGCTTTACCTACATAAGGTCATTAGTGTTGTATATAAGGTCAATAACACATCGCATTATTATCAAAAAGGGTCACACTATTGTTTGAAGAGGGTTTTAACACCTATTCTCTACTGATGACACTCTACCATACTCCTACATCACTTCCCAACCTACCACTTTTCTATCTTAGTCATATTTTTCTAACTAAGTACACCTATTCTAATTCATTGTTATTTATATAATATTCAAATAAATCAATTGTTGTGCAAATCACTAGCTATTGATACTATAGTATTTTATTTCATAATTTTTTACTTACATTTTTATAAACCTAAGGTTACATTCTATAATCCTAAAATATATAAATGGTATACACATATTATGCATTAATCCCTTTCACTATCCAATTTAATCTACTTCTCAAACCTACATTGTACATTCATCACTTAGGAGGAAAAGGGTTCTTCATTTCCTTTCATTTATAGGGATGGATAGAATACAATATAAGCTCCATCACCAAACATCACACAATTCAAGATTCACAAGGCTTAAGAATCATGGAACAACATAATCCCTCTTCAAATCCATTATAACTCTTTAGTGGGTTTATTAAAACAAGAACATATAAGCACAAGAAGAGGAAAAATGTTATTTTTAAGTGGTTCCCAAATAATAAAATAATTATCTCCAAGAATATATAAATTTCAATCAAAGAGGCTTAAAAAAAGTATCCAAGAAAACATAATCCAAAAAATCTCTTAGTTTATAAGCTCCACAAAGGAAACCCACAAAAAATATCCAAATTAAAAGTGATCCAAGCTCTCAAAAGAGGCCAAATGATGGTTACTTATTGTAGACACTAAATATAAATTATATAACACTTCAGTCTTGTATACTTAGCAAGTACTTCACATGGTTATACCCTTCATCTATAAGAACTTCCTATTACTAAAAGGCTTGCATCCAGTATCTATGTTGAATTTTTCTTATCTCTTAGTTTGACCATATATTATTTTGATGACTAGGTCTTCTATATTTTGAAAAAAAAAATTAAACTTGCTAATTATCATCTTCTATAAGTTTTGGACCTATGCCTATTTTCTATATTCCTAGACACTTGCATCCTAGCCAGACACCTACATCAATGCTAGTGTCATATTCTAAACTAAGTGTCTAATGCCCTGAAGTCATAAAATTTTTAATTATAGCATGTCCTTATGATCAGCCTAAGTGATTTAATGCAAGATATTCCCAAAAAGGATTGGTGTGTGTGTGTGTGTGTATATGTGTGTGTGTGTGTGTGTGTGTGTGTGTGTGTGTGTGTGTGTGTGTGTGTGTGTATGTATATATATATATATATATATATATATATATATATATATATATATATATATGTATGTATATATATGTATATATATATACATATATATATACACACACACACACATATATATATACATATATATATATATATATACATACATATATATATACATATACATATATATATATATATGTATATACATATATATATATACATATACATATATATACATATATACATATACATATATATACATATATATATATATATATATATATATTATCAATCCTCATTGATTCCTCACCTAACATAAACCTAGAAAATTATGACGTAACCTACCAAAGGCATTTAATCAAGAAATAAGTGAGTAAAGTTTCCCTATTATTTCATATATCAATATCAATCATAAGGACAACCCATCTACAAGTCTGAAGTATTAAAGGAGCATTACATGAGCCATATATTCTAGGTTACAATCTAGGTCACTCTATGTATTTGTTTATCAAATGTTGCATCCTTATGTTCATATAAGCCAACACATACGGTATAACTATAGAATTTTGAGGCCTTCTTCAAAGTATTAGTTATGTAAGTAGATCCCATTGATAGAGGGTTTCTTAGGGAATCTCAACACTATGTTCCCACTAAACCATTTTCCCCATAGTCACTCTAAGGGTGATAAAATTAGGGTTTGATCATTTGACAAAGAACAACATCCTGTGCATGAGATATGAACACACCAAAGTAAAGGTGATAGAAAACCCATAAGTTTCTAGGTGTTTGCACCCAAATTAGTTAATATTCTATATTGGACACCTATTCCTAAGTTATATATTAGCATCGATGACATTATATAGATCTAACACAATTATATAAGGCTCTAGAATGTAAAATTCCATAATTTTATGATTTTTCTAAGATCTTGATCTAGTATACTTCTATCTTGTTTCAACCTATAACTACATGTGCATAGTAAACTAACTAAAAAATCTTGTTTATAATTCATTTTAATATCAATCAATAGTCATACTTTCTATTTTTAACATATCTTAATGTTTAAATTCAAAATATTTTTTATCTAAATTTTATAATTAATTGGATAATTATAAATCTAACTCTGAGTGGAAGTGTCCCTTTTAGCCCATTTTCTCTCTCTAATTAAGCCTAATAAGGCCTCCTTGTCTAGAAACTAATATTTTGATCCAAATTTATCCCAAACATGTGAAACCTCCCAAAAGAGTTTGATTAATTTTACCTATTTTTCTACCGTCCTCCATGCCAAATTTTGGCTTCTATAACCTTGTGTAAGTAGGCAAACCAATAAATGGCCAAAGAATTAGTCCTTACTCAGCGTATTTTGGATTGCCTTAAAAAATCAAGTTCATTTGAGCACTTATAAGATGTATTTTACATTTTTTTGGTCTTAAATAGTTGAAGTACATCCCAAATAACATCTTGTAATTTTTTTCATCTTCTCATAGTCTTCAATACTTTATTTTAGGCTCAAAATATTGAAAAAGTATAGTTTTTCTTGAATCCATATAGGTGAAAGTAAAAAAAAATGTCATGGTAGGGACCTAATTAAATTTATACATTATTTTTATGTATTTTTAGAATCATTCTAGGTCATTTCATGTGATTTGGAGATAATTCTCTCTTGACTGGTCAAAACTAGTCTATTAGGCAGTGTATGAGTGCCTTATCATCTTAATGATGATTCATAAAGTACAGGGGGTTAAAAAAATGTCTAAATTTTTTATGTAATAAAACTTGATAACTACCCCTACAATATTTATACACCATATATCTACTCATGAAAGATCTAAGCAAAAGTTTGAGCTCCTGAGGTGGTTGAATATGCATTGTGTGAGGTTAATGGAGAAATTAGGCCTAAAAGTGATGTTTTGACACCTGATTTGAGTTTAAAATGTATATTTTGGTATTTAAAATCCTAATTTAACTCTCCAATTATCTTAATCATAAATTTCATTCATTATACCTCCTATAATGACTCTCCATCATGCATAGAGTTTATAGTGATGCTAGTGCAATTGACACTTGGACTGTATTTTCTCCTTTCCTTATCTATTGGAGGGATTCAAAAAATCATAACATGTTTCAATGAATTATATATCACCTCCCTTTATTATTAATTCACTCAAACTTATCATCTTTTACTAAAAAAATATACCAAATATCTAAAACATGAGCAAGCCTATACATGGCATGTTGACTATAGGTGAATGCAAGGTTCTAGTGTGATTATTCTGATAATCTCTTCTAAAATTTGTATTTTAGGTTTATTATAAATAAAATAAAATTTTAAAATTGTATTCTCTATAACCAAAAATCTAAGTTCACCACTATGCATTTGGTCTTCTCTTTTTAGACCTCAACTCTAATACACCATTGCATTTTCATATTCATGCTTGAACAGGGTTATAGTTTAGTTTGTACTCACACTTACTCAATTCATTAGTAATTTTATGAGATCACTATTATAGGTTATATTTAGGTAATTTTATCTCTTAATTAACTTTAATTCCTCACATGTACCTCTCAAACAATTTTCATACCAACTCAAAGTCTCAAAAAGCATCAACACTTACTCTTTAGCTTGTAGGTCTTCATTAGAGTTTAGTTATTTATTATTATTCACTATTGAAAGGATAATAACTCCATATAATTTTTTATTGAGGATATAAACACCTCTTATGGTCCTCAATTTATTAAATAACCCTCCTCCAAATAGACTTATATCACCAAATTGTACATATAAGATTGTATGTTTGATCTTAGTCTTAAATAAACCTAAATAAGCCTATTAACCTTTCCATCTCTTTTACTAATTTAAAGGACAATATAAGGTTATAATAGAATCATATAATCATTATTAAATTAATTTACTCTTCCCTAAAAAATTTTTAATGCAATTGTCATCGTATACATCTTCATTTGACAAATTATGCCTATAGGTTACATTGAACTTCGATACCCTCACCACCTGATTTAATGTTGTGTCTTGATAAATAGGATCCATCCTATCATCATGATGATATTATATAATTTATTTAAAGGTTTTTGAAACGTTTCCCTTATTCTAATACCTTGAGGCAACTTTGTCTAATCAAACTTACCTATGTCTTGACATTATCTCTCTTGACTAACTACAAGGCAAGCCTAAATGTAGGTGATGATTTAGGTATCAAGGCTATAGTTTGGAGTTTTATAGTATTTTTTTCATCTAAAATGACTCTTTTACTCTATCCATCTAACCAATTTACAATATTCAAATCCACTGCTATTCATTTATCCTCTTTTCAAATTTTAGAATAACTGACCACTCAAACAAATATGTAGGTGGGTAAATTGTGACTACAATATTGAAGTGCATTCTCTTTGAATTTTTGGACCTCATGATATTTTCAAGATATTATCTAGTCCCCCTTTTCTTATTTTGGATCCAAACTCTAATTTAAAACCTTGAACTAGCTTTTCATGGCATCTACAACTTCTCCTTCTTGTCCTCATAAACAGGTCTATGTGTGAATGTCTAGGTCTTCTCTTAGATCTTAGTTGATTTTCACCTACATTAGGATAGAAATAGCATATTATAAAAAAATTATAAAAATACAATACTAAAAAACTCTTATACAAATGTCTTAATAATATTTCATGCTTAAAATATAGCTGACTGTAGGTGATAGTGGACTATATGGCTCTTGAATACTAGCTTGAGATCAATCTTTTCAACTAAATTATTGATCTATTGATATCATTTGAAACCCTCTGAAGTCTCCCTAATGTTCATACTTAAACCTATACACACTTATCAACATTTAGTTTGTTTAATACTTGAGGTGGTAGTAGGCTTTATGTCTACAAATCCAAAGTAGATCTTTTTAGTTTTTAAGGATCCCATACATTCTGTTTACCAATTATAACTTCAATTCTTAATGTGAAACATTATTTATCTCCTTATAATACTTGAAGGTGAGTTTTCATATATTCAAGTGGGCTTGAATCTATAAATATAGGAATTTATTACTATAAATTGAAAGTAAGTTTCTTTTATGACACTTTCTCCTAAGATGAGACCCTTTTCCAAAAGAGAACCTAAAATTTTTGATAACTCCTAGATCTTATTGAAAATGTCCTCAATATCCTCTCAACATTATTTATCTCTTGAGTTACATGACCTTAAATGATTCTTTATACCTATCCATTAATTATCCTAAACTCCCATTCCATATCATGCATTGTATCATCTTCATCAAGTTTGAAAACTAACCCTGAGTCATTTAAGCCAACCTATAGGTGGTGATTCCAAATAATATCAACACTCTTACACATGTCTTAGGTATGCATTATTTCCTTTTATGCCACCTATAGGTTTTTTAGAATCTTTACCTCCTCAATACACTTTATTACTATATTAAAACACTATGATATTTAGATTTAGTTAAATATATCTTTAGGTTATCTAGGTCTTATATGTATATCCTTAGAATTTCCATAGTATGCCTTAGAATCTTAGCATTAGAAACTTACTAGTCTACCTCAAGGTGGTATTGAGGGTTTTTAGTAGTGGTATTTGAGATCATATTTTCCATATACCTTGGGCCTATGAAGTATTAGAACATTGTATTACCCATATGTTTGGATTTTTAAATTCCCACTTTAGATGCACATTTTAATCAACAATACAAACCTAAATGTCTGCAGACCTATAGGTCTTCATACTTATACTTTAGGCCTTCTATGGTGTCTAACTTGGTGTCTTGAAACTTTAAATCACTCTTACATTGATCTATAACCTTTATTATTATTTCGAGACCCTCATTCAACCTTAAACCATATATAATAGGGCTATTTAATTCACTTTATTATGTAGGTAGCTTTAAACATAGTCTTCAAGGTGAGCATGAATACCATTAGAGGATTTATACAAAAGGTACTCAGATTCTTGGATATCCTTGACTAAATAAACATTATGAAACATTCAAACATATCTCATATGCACTAAAAACCTATGAAAAACCCTGAAATCATGAAGAATAATGATAGATATTTTACAACATATGCATAAATGAAAATTTCTTGAAAAGTTACACTCACACATGCCAAATGGGTTTGGATAAACTTGTGAGATGATTTAATATACCTTACACATTCTCCTAAATTTTACTTATGCATTTACATTATTTCAAACTTCCATTTTAAATAATAAAATGAGTTTATTGGGTAGACTAGCTCATTTAGATTGCCATGCCTTCTTAGAAATTATTCATAAAGAAGAGGGGATGAATTTGATTACTAATTACACAAATAAAAATATAACTAATACCCCATATTTTTTAAGAAATTTCATGACCTAACTCTCTCTCCTTTATCCATATCGAGCATTTGAAAATTATCCTTGTGAGCTTGTGAAGAGGGTGATGAAGGAGAATAAACAGTTTGGCACTTTTAGGACCTGTGAGAGATTAAAAATCATGGATATTACCTATATAAGACCAAGAGACAACTTTAATATATTTTCACTAGTAATTGACCACCCAAAGTTTATACAAACTCATAACACTACCCTTTTTGACATTGAAACTATCATACTGACCATCTTCTAACCTGCACTGACATCTCTAAATCATATGCACATTGTGAACTTCATTTATAATATTTTAAAATCCATTTTTATGTACCTTTTCTCATATTTTCTATTCAAAATAGCTTGGAGACTTATGAAGTACACAAAAGATCAACATATATAAAAACAACCACATAGAGATGGAGTACACCTTGTTAATACTTAATCAAGTTTGAAATTACCTCTTAATCTCTTGACTAAATTTTCCATGCAATAATGACACCTTGAAAAGGCTTATTTTAGTCATAACTAAAACCTAGGTTTCTCCAAAAACCTTAAACTTTGTTATAATACCTTAATTTCATCAAATGACTAATGAGTTTTAAACCAGGTGACTAAGTGAAAGGACTTGACCTGACAAATTATGTACTCTATTAACACAATATGGCATACCCATAAGACCCATAAGATTCACTCTAAAGGAATTTTAATTCTTGGTAAGGACACTACCTTAAATAATTCTTACAAGACCTTACAAAGACCACTTGAATACCATCAAAGCATGACAAACTTATGAACAAGGTTGTAGAAGCATGACAAGAAAAGTTTTGAATTATAGGGATGATAATTTGATCTATGAGGTCAAACTTGTCAACATTTTGGTGACTTAGTTGGGAAGCATGCCTACTATGCTTATGAACCAATAACTTAACATGTCTAAATTAGGCTTCTAAAATCACTCTCATTCTTTTAAATAAGCAAGATAAGACCTTACAATTGATTACAACTCTTGACATAAGACAAAAAATTATTTATACTCAAAAACAAGTAAATAAAAGATATGCAAAACAAGAAAATTAGACTAAAAAGACACATAATGTTATATAAGAACTTATGAAAGCAAATCAAGAGGCTACTAAACCTAACTAACCAAGACAAATAAATATCCACCTAGATCAAAAGGAAAGCTCTTGAAACTACTGTCTTCTATAGATATAAAGTGATGTAAAGTAAGATGTTCTTTGACCATGAAGTTTGACGAGTCATAAAATTTTTTTTTTGAACTCTATGGCATGATTTCAAGTGAAGTGACAATATAAAACTAGTCACCTATGAAAACATATTCATCCTATACTTCAAGACCCAATCCATACTATTTTTCAATTTCAAACTCATCCAATGATGATTCATATAGGCATGCTTCTTGGTCCATCATGACATCTTGAATGACATCATAATGATTATTAGCTAATGCAAGTTCATAAAGATTATCAAGGAACTTTGCATACTCAATCAAAATTCCATCATGGTCATGAATGGGTGTTTCTTGATCAAACTTGTCATAAGTATGCTCAATAGTAAATGTACCTTTGCAAAGGTAATCTCTTAAAGATATTTAAGTAATTGTTGGTAATCAATTTTTAGCTCCTCACTTTGGTCAACTTGAATGAGACTAGACTAAATGGTATCTTCATCCTTCTCCTCAAGAGCTATAGGGCCATCAAGAGTGTCAAACATGAAATAATGATGTGATTGGAAAACAACTTCTTTAAGTTTAACTTATTTCTCATTTGAAACCATTTCATATTTATTCATGACTTTAACTTGGTAGCTTTGAGAATATTCCACATCAAGACCAGTTGTAACCTCAACAAAAATGGACATAATTAGATCTCCTTCTTGAGGTATACTATCAAGACTATCTTCAAGAAACTCATCTTTGATAGCCATATTACTTATTTCTTCCTCAAATTTAGTACTAATGAAGATCCCCTCATCAAATTCACTTGAAGCATCTTCCTTAAATTATCAAAGAATATAACTTGTAGCTGCAACTTCATCCTCTATCCTCCATATGAAAGGATCCTCTTGAATAAGGGATATGGTGGAGGGTGATGAGTATACTCATGAATGTAAGAGGGAGTATTAGGCATTGTATATTTCTCAAGAATGGGCTTGGGAACTAAGGGGTATTCTTTCAACTTGAGGTCTTGGGAATAGTGGATTATTGTAGTAATGCTTCAAGAAAAAGAAAATTCATTTATCATTGAGTGCATCATCCTTATCAACAACCATTTCATTATTTTCATAGATTTTTTGAGGTTCATTAATAGTTTAAATTTTATTTCCATCTTTCTCAAATAAGACCTCTTTCTAGTCTTGACATCCTTATTAGATAGACCTCCAAGATGGAATAACTTTAGTTCTTGAGAAGGGAGAAAATTGGCTTGAATAAGCACAAGATATTATTTGGTTTCAAACTTCAAGGGTTCAAATTTCTTTTCTATGCTTTCTTTTAAAGGTTATTCTTGAGGAGGATTAATGACTTCATGAGAATACAGAGTGTAAGAAGGATGATAAAGAATACAAGAGGGATCTTTACATACCTTATCTAACTCTCTTTGTTGTCTCTCCCAAGAAGTCATCTTCTCCAATATAAAACTACACAACTCATTCCTCTCTAATGGATCATTATACATAGTTTGAAATAACCCACTCACTTCCTTATATTGAGAAGTTGAACAAACCTTTCTTGCACATGCTACTATCTTACTTTCCATCTCATCCATTCTTTCTTAAAAATAAGGTTGTTCATATGCATCATCATAGCCATACAGGGAAGGTGTAAGCTAGTTTTAAGACTGATATGACTCACTAAGAGGGTAATATTCATACTCTTGATATTAAAGATCATGACAAGCTTGATAAGGTTATTGAGACATATATTTAAGGTCATATAAAGGCTAATAAGAAGCACTATAAAATTGATATTACCCATCATACTCTTGACAATACCGATCATAGGACTGAGAAGACTCTTGGTAAGGTTGATAAGGTTCATGACAAGGCTGCTATGGTTCATTATAGGACTTGTAAGGAGGTATAGCATAAAAATTTTCTTTATATCTAGCCATAAAATTGCATCAATATAGTGAATTTAAAAGACAACTTACTTGGACCAGTGTCTATGTTGATATAACCATTTGATTAAGATTAGAGTTGACACTAATGTTTTTAATGCCTCCAAAGACTGATCTATATAATAACAACATACACAATCCTTCAACTACTTTGGACCTAAATCCCACTGGGCATGCTAAAAATTGTTCTCTCAAACTTGTACCCTTATGAAGGTTATTTCATTCCTTCACAGTTTGGAGTAACATGAATACAATATTAGGTTTTGGATATCCTAACAAGAGGATTGAATATCTAGATTCTAATGTCTATCTCCCTGTGATGTATTAGTTATGCTCTCTACACTACACTACCACCTTGCAAGGAAAAAGGAAGGAGGATAAATTGAAATAAAAACTATCTGACTGAGGTGATACAATAAAATGTCTCCTTAACTTGCCTAAGATATACTAATAAGTTTGAATTCAAACATGAACCTAATTACACTTCTCAAATGGAGAGTCTCCAAACATAAATATTCACATAAAGGCTTAGTTTGATGCATGATCTAATGTAGCTAATTAATAGGTCTCTTAGAGACACTAAGGAATGATTACACTTGCCAAACTTATAGAGATATTAAATAACACTATGTAACCTATAAGGATGAAATACCACCTAAAAATAGGTACATAATAGAGGACAAATGTGAGGAATTAATCACTATCACTTACATTAATCTATAAACCATAAGTATACACTAGTCACACATATTGAGGAGGCATGAATTCAATCTTATTCAGTTCATATAGATAATTAAAATTATTTTTTTGAGTAGGTATCTACAAAAACATAGGTTAAGTATCCTTAAAAATTCAAAAACTAGGCATACTTATATAAAAACTAAGAAAGGAGACAGAGAAAGACAAGGCAGCTCAAAACTAGTGGTGACTCATCCACTTGGTCCTTCTTAAAATCCAACACAGTACTTGATTTATTATCTCTTACTTCCTTTTAAAAATTTCATAGAGGTATATATTATATTTTATAGAGACTTGAAGAAGTCTTAGGCATTGATTGGAGGATTTTGACTAGCTGAAGTGCCTAAATTCTTGCTTGTACACCCTATAAACTAGCATGCTTGTCTTATTTAATGAATATTTATTATTATTTGAGAATAGGTCTTATAGTCCTCATCAATTCCTCAATTGAAAATAGATCCTCATATATTTATGAGGTATCTCAACCTTCAAAGGATTATTATAGGACTCTTCAAACTTGATTGACTTTGTCTCCTTGACTAGGCGTAGAAGAGAAAAAGGTCTCTTTCTTGATGTTGAGAGTCCTTCAAAATTTTAATCCTTATTAAAATAAACCTATTGACTTTTTATTATTTTAAATTGTATTATAAGATAAGGTATCACCTTAATAAATATTTTTTAAGAGTTCTTCTGTATTGATTTGGTGGTTGACTCCTTGAACTCCTTCCTTTATAATGAGGCATAGAAAGGTGAAATTTTATATTTTATTTTAATAAGGTAATTTTCCTCCATTAATGACCTCTCAACATGATAGAAGTCTTCAAAAAAGACAATTAGAACCATCAAATAGTTCAAAATATGTGATTTTGCACCAAAACCTTGATTTTTAGCCCATTTTTTATATCCCTCAAAATAGGTCAACCTCCATGTGTATAATAATGTAAAAACTATAATAAATAACTAAGAAACTAAGATTTTGCTCTGGATTTATCCCACACAATTTAAACGTCTCAAAAATGTTTGATTAAATTTATGCTATGGATTTTTTCATGATTTTATTTTAACCTCACCTAATGTTGCTAACAATTGACTTTCATGTCTTAAGTTATAGGTTTCATGGAGTTCTTTTATAAATCATGTGGGGATTTTCATAGATTATCTCTATTCATTTTTTTGCTAGCTTTTGGTCTATAATATTTCATAGTTGGAATCATGTCCTGAAACCCTCTTTTAGAAAACCCTAACTTAGACCTTTGATTTGAATTCAAATTTTGGTGGGAAGAAATTTTCCAGGAATGTTTTGAGTCAACTTTGGACTTAAGCCTAATTTTATGCCAAGGCTTGGTCATGTTTTTCAACACAACCAAAATTTAGCCTAAAAATCATGCTTGGTCCCCTTTTATTTTCCCCTTTTATTGATCATACTATCCTAAGCCAAATCCTTTCCAAGCACACCTATGGAAGTATAACTTGGCAAAGTTTGGGTTATATAAGTAAGAGAAGTTAGAGATGAATGGTTGAGGTGGAGAGGGAGTGGAAAAAACATTAAGTGTATTTTCAATTCCCCCATAGATAAAGTGGATTTCATAGCTTAGAGGCCCTAAGGGGGTAATGGCTCTAACATTGGGTTCATAACCTAGTTAGTGGTTAAGTTTCCCATACTATTGGGGACTAGGGAAAGAGTCGAGGGTAAGGATATGATATTCTCCAAGGGTAAGGCATTAAAATTTAGGTTCCAAAGGATCAATGATATGTATCTAGTCTATGGGAATAGATGAACTACTATCTAGTCTATGGGGATTTTCATAGATTATCTCTATTCATGATTTTGTAGATTATCAAACTTTCAAGATTAAGGTTCAAAGTAATCACAAGGATCCCTATTTTTCAAAAATGGGGGTATGTTGACCTCAACAAAACCATAAAACCATGAAGAATAATGATAATCATCTTACAACATATGCAAAAATGAAGCTTTCTTGAAAAATTAGGCTCACACAAGCCAAATGGGCTTAGATAAACTTGTGATATGTGTAGACACTAAAAAACCACACATATAGTCCTAGTTGTCAAAATGCCTTTGGGTTTCTCTTTAACCTCTTTTGACTACACCTAAAAGGTTGAAAAACCTACCTGACCTAACCTACTTACCTAACCCAGAGTTAATTTATCCATTTGACTAACTTAATTCACCTTTTCACCATTTTAACCCACCTATTCCTTAGGCCCTTAACCAATGATGGTCAAGGTGATCAACAATAATTAGGTTGAACCACCTAGACCTTTAGCATGCAAACCACCACATTGATTTTCTAAATATATCTCCCATAAATTACTACAATCCTTTTCATGGACAAATTATATTTGGATGGCCTAGTTACACCTTCACTTCCACCTCTTGCTTGTGTCTATAAGAGAGAGACGCCTAGGAGGCCAAATCCATCTACAATTATTATCAAGAGCTTCATGTATCTATAATATCTTTTTGTAAGTCAATCAACATCATTATCATTATCAAGTGCCATCATCCATATTATTGGATCTAAATTACCATCACCTCTCAACCAATCTTTTAAATACCATTACTCTACCAAAATTAGCCCAGATTCCACCAATAGGAAATCTATCTCAACCATTTACCCAACCAATTTATGGTAAGACAAGTATTTGATTTTTGGTATCTACTTATCATATTTCTATTTCAAGATAATCCTAGCCCTTATCTACCTCTTAGAACTTACCTTCTAAATCTCATCAATTATCAACACCAACCCCAATTCCACTCCTAGTTACACTGATAGACAACTGATGATAGTTACCTGACTGGTGATGGTTAGCCTCAACTAGAAATGATTAGATGACTAGTGATAGTTTTCCTTGACCGGTGATGGTTAGATTGGCAATGATGGTTACCTGTGGCACCAATAACTAGTAAGTCAATTCCACCTACTTACACCCAACCAAATCTATTTTTCTTTGTGCCTCCCTATTCACAAGCTTCTTTCCTATATTTTGAAGTACACCCTAACCTTTTAGCACTAGTATTAATTAGTTTATCACTAATTTGATCATTTCTAGTCTATTTTCTTAGCAAGCATCCTTGTGTTTAGTTTCAGTACCTTTTGATTATTGATGCAAGTATATTCTTTCTAATTTTATGAACTTAATTATTTAAAATGTGTGGATTGACATCCCTTAAAGAAGCTCTCGCTTCTAGGATCTATCTATCTCTAGACAATCCACCCAACTATATGTCTAATAAACAAGTTTACTTTAATGCTTTCTTATCTACATGTCTTCCTCCCAATCCAAAGAAGAGTTCTTCATATATTTTGATTCAATGTGTGTACAACCAAATAGGTTTTTAAACCATACCTGTATTGAGTTTATTTTATATTTTTATTATAACTTAAGCAAAAATCTACATGAAACATTTTGGCATGCCCGATGGGCTTTAGAGTCTTTACTCACACTTTCTTTGCATTTGTATGTTTTTATCTCTATTTATTCTCATAATTGAAACTTAAACATTTGTTGGGATATAAATCAACTACATCCATTGCTTTATTTCAACATTAGTTCACTTTGGATTAAAGCACAATAATCTTATCGTAGCACCACTTTTATTACACACACTATCCAAACCACTTTCATCAATCAAACATCAAAATAACTTGAGACAAGTCCTAACTAGGATTTCATCACCTAGCAATCACCTTACCCTTTCCTAGTGATCCTACTTAGAGGTCATTACCAAGGGGAAAACCAACTCAGCTCTCTAGTTGAGTATAAACTCTAGATATCAATATATATTAGCTAAGCATCCATCTCTCTTATCATTGTAGGACCATGAAGTGAGGGGGTAGGACTCAATACCAAGCCACATATTGATTCCAAGATAGATTTTTTCGAGTACCTCAATAACCTAAAACCAACCATAGACTTCTTCTATAATACCTGATCTACAAGCCAACTTCTATCACACATTCTCATAAACTAAGGCACAAGCCAAAAGTGAGATTAAAACTAACCTATAACCTTAATGTACTTTATAGTGTGCCTTTTTATTGCCTTGATCATTTTCTTGTCTTCTTCTTATTTGAGTGCTGAGTTTGTTCTTTTTTTCTCTCCCCCTTTCTTGTATGGTTCTCACTTGCCAGCAGTGAAGAGACCTAGTAAAGCAGAACCTATCACTTAAATAAACCTCTTCTACCTACTTATCTATGGAATATGTATCTAAGGTCAAAGATTCACGTCATCCATTAGGAAGCCCTATGTTTCCTCAAGTATTTACCCAAGGAGACATGGATTTTACCACTTTTTTAGACAACAATATAGTTTCCCTTCAACACTACCTTAACACCTCCCCTTACCATGTCCTAACTCCAACTCTACCTCAAGACCCTCCTTATGTCATGCCTCCCACCTTATGAGGGGTGTTCTTATCACCATAGTCAACTAACCTTCAACCACCCAAGCATCTTCATTTATTAACTCTTTTGATACCATAGCTAAAAACCAACCTATCTAACCAATTGCTACCCTTACAACTTTTGCCCTTAGCAATGACTCCTCTAAATTAGGAACAACCCATCCATTAACCCATCACATGCCACTTGTCATTGAAACACCTACCATCAACACTACCAAACTTCCCTCCATCAACCCAAACCCATTGGTTAATACCCCTTTGCCAATATTAGGGGTACCTATCCCTTTTACTTCACCACCTACTAGCATGAAGGCCACTACCTCTCCTTTCATTACCAACCCAACTATTATTCATACCCAATCCATAAGGAATCCTCATTAGTTACCCATTGCACCCAATATAGGATACATCCCTAACCTAAAAGGATATGTACCCATTAACCAACCACCATCATCTACCTACCCTAACCTTCCTCTATCATCCACATTCTAATATGTGGTAGCCTCTCAACTGCCAAACAATTACTAATATATTGCCTAACCTCAACCACAATATCAACTTTATAATACTTTTGGTGCACCACCTCAAATTGACCTAATGAAAATGCTCACAGACAAGATGACCAACCTTGATTCATCCATTTTAGGGGCTCATAACATCCTATCCTATGATTATATTTGTAACTAACCTATTCATCCTTTTGTCACCATTAAACCTTACCCTCCTCAATGGGAGCTTCTAAAACTTACTAAATTTCAAAGCAAGGAGGACCCACAACAACACCTTAGGGATTTCAAATACACATGTTACATTATTACTTATGATGATTCCCTTTTCCAAACCTTCCCCATGTCTTTATCTGACCCAACACTTGATTGGTATAGTGCCCTCAGTAAGCATTCCATATTTTCTTTCACCCAACTAGCACAAGTATTCTTAGATCACTTTTACATTATCATTTCCAAGAAAGTCTCTATCACCAACCTCTATTCTATCAATAAATTTGATGAAGAATCTATTTTTGAATTCGTCACTCATTGGACAAGCTTGATTAATCAAATTTAATTTTCGTTGCCTCAACCTAAACTTATAGAACTTTTTTCTCAAGCCTGTGTCAAACATATATTATCTACACTATGTGTCCAAATCTTTAGAAAATTTGATGAAGATTTTACCATGGCATGTAAGGTATAAAAATAGGCCATAGATGAGGGTAATTTGAATTTATGAAATAATAATTCTACCTTCAAGACTAATGAAACCTCCTCCTCTAAACTAGGCAACCAAGCCAATACCAAAACTAAGAGCAAGGGAACTACAAATGCATTTGTCCTTAAAATTTCCCCTCCACCCAATATCAATCAATAAAATTCTCCCATTACCTCCAAATAAAACATATAGAACCCAAACCAAAGAAACCAAAAATAATTCACTCCACTTGTAGAATATTATGCCTTGATTCTAGAGAAACTACTAAAAGCTAACCTCATATAGATTCCCCCCATCAAACATCCTCAGTAGTTTGATTCATTCCATACAACACTTATTTAGTATAAGGAGAATGACCTTTATGCTTTTCATTAGGTAATTGGATATGATATCAGTCAACGTAATACTTTCAATAATGTTTTTCATAGCCTTATTGACAAGGGGGAACTCACGTCGGATAATCCTAATGCCCCTCAAAATCAAGCTCTTGATATCTTCAAGAAGCCTTTTACTAACCATGTACCTAAAAAAATTTATGACACATAAGGTGAATATTATCATGATGTCCAAATGGTCAATATGGTCCTTGATACGCTTGTCAATAGGGAACCTATCATCAAACCTACCCATTTTCCCCCACTTCATCTACTAAGGTGGCAGAGTCACTTTCCCTTCCTTTGGAAGCCCAAATTGAGGAGGTTCCTTTTTCCTTAAATTCACTCTTAGAGACTTTGGAATCATCAAACACCCCTTTGGATAGCCTATCTAAACCAATAACCATTCCTAACCATCCATCTCCTCTAACTATTGGATTAACCACAACTATGGACATCATGCTTAAGAGAATAACTTGTTCACAAACACCCCTCATGAAGCAGACACTCAACCCAAACTTACCTCCTTTATTTGAATAAATAGATGAGGCTACCAATCCTCCTCCTCAGCCCATAGGTTTATCCTTAAGACCCAATACCCAGGAGGCTAGACTAGTATACAAACCTTTTTCCAAACTTGTTTAAAAGTTAGGTGTGGCTACAAAACTATACATAGATCAAACCACTTTCTAGAAATAGTTAGGTTTTCTTCACATCAATAAGCCTAAACCTTCTATCATACCTCTAACCAACCAATCCATCATCTTCCCACCACCTCTTAAACCAATCAGAACTACTACCAACCCCTCACCTTCTCAGTCAACCAAAATAACCACCTCTCCAACCACCACATCACCAACCAAACCTTTCAAAACTCTTAGTGCCTTCCCTTCTCAGAGTTTGGTTCACCCATCCTTAGAAGTGGAATTAGCCTCACCCAAGCCTATACCTAGGTCTCAACCCACACTAACCAAAGGGATGAAACCATTAAAGGGCCACATGACTAGGACTCTACCTCCCTCTACCTTTCCCTCTATCTTAGGGCCTCACCCTTCCACTTTGCTTAGAAATCAACCCCCTTTTAACATATGTCACCCAGTATCATTGGTTACACCAGCCCACTTATTATCTGATACACCAGTCCTTCCTAGATTTCTAATAATTAGACCTTTAAACTCAACCACCCCAACTACCAGCATACCCAGACCAAAACCATCAACTAGAAACACCACCTTACCCAAACCATCTCTCACCAAACCTATTACCACCAATATTCCCATTTTACCAACCAAAAATATGATCCCTAAACCTTTTAAACGTCTATAAAAATCCTATATGACCATTATTCAAATATTATTACAAATGTCCTACCTCACATTACCTCTTATCAAACCTTTTGATCTTCTTAGTTTGAAGCTAGCTTGGTACAATGACCATCAAATCTGCTCCTATCATATGATACTTTGGCATGACATAGAGAATTTCAAATCTCTCTAGTACATTATCCACCAACTCTATGATGAGGATGATCTTTTACTAGATGAACATCCATCCATTCCTCTACCAATACACCCAATAGCTAGTTGCCAACATATTCCTAATCACCCATTCTCACCTTAGAGTGATAGAGAATCTACACAACCTATCGTCACACCTTTACATTCTATCCATACCATTAATGTAGTCACATAATCACAATAAAAGGATAAAGGGAAGGCCAAAATGTCCATTATATGGACATACCCACTAACTCATGCTAAACCAAACTAGATCCAAACCTCTACATCTATAGCTAAGCCCAAAGTTACCATCTTAGGTACTTCAAAGGTTAACCCCTCTAAATCTATCAATAGGGTCATTCTTAAACAACTTCACCAGACCCTAGCTAAGATGAGCCTCTACGAGTTCATTTCCACCTCACCCCACCATCGTCAGGCCATGATAAAGGCTATGCAAGTTATTGAGGTTAGACCAGGAGACTCCCAACCTATAGAGGCCTTTGTATGTGCTCTCTAACTCTCCACCCTTATTACCTTCAAAGACTTGGAGATACCTTCTATGCATCTTAAAGACCCATATCCCCCTCTTTTAACTACAACCCATATCAACCAAACCCACATCGAATAGGTTATGATCGATGGGGGAGCTAGTATCAACATTATCTCTTCCCATGCCTATGACTAACTTAAGCTATCTAACAATGTCATATCCAAAACTTTATCCATCCTTAGATCATTTAATGACACTATGACCACTATCATGGGAACCATCATCCTTCACATTCACTTCGGACCACACACAATCCCTAAACACTTTTATATAGTTAAAGGTGAATTCTAATAAAATGTTTTACTAGGGAGACCCTAAATCTATGCCATGGGTTGTGTAACTTCCACTCTCCATAATTATGTCAAGTTTTAACATGAAGGTCAAGTTGTTACCATACAAGCTGACCCTAGTCATTTTATAGCATGCAATATGACTTTTTGACCTCATGATGTTCTCCTACCTCCATCTAAAGCACCATAAATGACCACTACCAAGCCCTCACCCATGGAAGACAAAACCATTACTTCCTCTTCCACTAAGGAATCTACAAGGTCATCTATTTCCATAGACTATATACCTATCATTGATCCTTTGGAACCTACCTTTCAATGCCTTACCCTTGGAGAATATCATCTCCTTACCCTCGACTCTTTTCATAGTCCCCAATAGTATGGGAAACTTAACCACCAACTAGGTTATGAAACCAATGTTAAATCCATTACCCCCTTAAGGCCTCTAAGCTATCAAATCCATTTTATCTATGGGGGAATTGACAAGCCACTTAATGTTTCTGCCACTCCCTCTCCACCTCAACCATTCATCTCTAACTTCTCTTACTTAGATAATCCAAACTTTGCCAAGTTATACTTCCACAGGTGTGCTTGCAAAGGATTTGGCTTAGGATAGTATGATCATGGCCCACACACATTGATCTCAATTGAGACTTGTAAGCCTCATCAGAAACATGGCCTTGGCTTTATTTTACCCAATAAAAAGAAATCCAAATAACCTATCGATACCATTTTTGAAGGAGATACCCCTTCCTCACTAACACCCCCTCTACCTGAGTGTGAGGATGAGGACATCATCCCACATAATGTTTTTTCATCAACATGATTACCCTTAGACCCTTGACTTATCAAAAGGAAGGGCACCCATATCCATCCCTTTAATCCATCCTAAACTGGTGGGAGAAGACTCTCCTACCATTCACATTGTCTAGTGCTAGGATGATGATTCTATTCTCACTTACCTTGGTGAACCTAATTCCTCCAACCACAAATCCTTACCTATGGATACCTCAACCATGCTGAATGAAACTACCATGGATATTAACATAGTCACTTTTAATAATCTCCATGTCGTCAAACTAGGCCAAAATCTCACCCCTAAGGAACTACATGACTTTTCTACCTTCCTCCAGGACCGTATTATTGCATTCACCTAATCATATGCTGACATGCCTAGTATTGACCCAACTATTTCCATCTAGAACATTGTGACTAATCATGATGCCAAGCCTATCAAATAAAAACTATACTAAATGCATCCTTGTATAGCTCTCCTTGTCAAAGAAGATCTCCTATGCTTCCTTTCTATCAACTTCATTCAACCCACTGATTATCCTCAGTGGGTTTCAAACATCATGCCTATCACTAAATCCATAGGGGGACTATGCATCTATATGGAATTTCATGACCTCAACCTCACCTACCCAAAGGATGAATTTCCTCTACCTAGCATCAACCAACCTATTGATCTTATAACAGGCCATGAGATGTTGTCACTCATGGATAGATTCTTGGGTTATATTCAAATTTTTATTACACTTGAATATCATCACAAGACTACCTTTATCACCCTATGGAGGACTTTCTATTATAGATTCATGCCCTTTGGTCTTAAAAATGTTGGTGCCTACTAATGTGCCATGACCTATATTTTCCATGACCTTATCCATACAATCATTGAAGACTATGTGGATGACCTTCTCAATAAGTCAAAAAATTTTAAAGACCACTTAACCATTCTCAAGATTATCTTTGAGTGACTTATCCATTATCATGTCTACCTCAATCCCAAGAAATGTATTTTTGGGGTCTTTTTAGGAAAAATTATTGGATTCATCATTTCCCTTCAAGGAATCAAGGTTTATCCTATCAAAATTAAATCCATCCTTAGTATGCTACCTCTAACCAATCTTAAGCAATTCCATAGTTTATAGGGGAAGTTCCAATCCATTCACTACTTCATCTCCCAACTCTTCGATTGGTGTCAACCCTTCCACCACCTCTTGAAAAAGGGACATCTCTTTCAAGTAGAATTTTGATTGTCAAAAGACCTTTGATGTACTCAAAAAATACATTTTATCTCCACTTGTCCGCATACCTACTAAGATGACCAACCTTTCTACCTTTATATCTCTACCATTGACCATTCCCTAGGGGAAATGTTTGCCCATTAGGATGAATAATGCAAAGAATAAGCCATATATTACATTAGCCACACACTTTTTGAGTATGAGACTCAGTACACACATACCAAGAAATTATGCTTAGATATAGTCTTCATGGATACCAAACTTCACCATACCTTCTTAATGATAAAACTTTTATCATAAATAATACCAACCCATTCAAGTACATGTACTCAAAGCCATACCAAAACTAGTGTATGGCTAAGTGGCTCACACTTTTAGCTAAGTTTGACCTTGAGTTCCTATTATATAATTCAATTAAGTGTTAAGTCATTGCTAATTAGTTATTAGATGTACCCCTACCAAACAACCAACCTCCTCCTCTTGAATTTCTAGATGAGTCCATCACACACATATCCCAAAAAAACTTCATCGATCATGTAACCATGTTCTTCAATGGTTCCAAATGTTAACATGGTGGGGGACATGGTATCATTCTTATCCCCCTTGTCAGTGAACTACTTCCTTTATATTTTAAACTAAAATTTGAATGTACAAATAATATGGGTGACTATGAAGCTCTAATGATAGGCCTCCAAATCGCATTAACTTTGGGAGTCAGAATAATAAACATCTTTTATGACTCCCAACTTGTGGTCAATCAAGTCAATGGCATTTACCAGTGTAATTATGATATTTTTTAACTATACAAATAGTTAGTCATAAAACTCTTGACATAATTTGAACACTACCATATTCAAACCACCCTATGATCTACTAACAAGTTTGTCAACACAATAGCTTCTCTTGCCTCATAGATCCCATCGACACCCTTAAACTCCAAACTTTCAATCTTTATCCATTACCTCACTGAACCTTACTATACTAAATTAGACACTCAAATCATCTTTAGTGTGGAGGATATTATGCCTAACCTTTGGTATCAACAAACCTTTGACAATCTCCACCTTGGCATAGTTCCCTCTGGCCTCTTTAGGAATGCCCATCAGGAGTTTATTTAGAGCACCTCTCATTATACCATTATGGGAGGAATCCTTCATAAATGTAGCTTTGATGGCCTCCTATTATATTGCCTCCATGGTCTAGAAGCCTCTCATCCTATCAAAGACATGCATGATGGTATCTATGGGGTCCACTTTAGTGGACTTGTTGTGGCTAAGCATATCCTCTGCCTAGGCCATTAATGGCCTACCCTTAACCAATTCTATTGTGATTATGTGAAAAAGTGTGTCAAGTGTCAACAACATGCTAATTTACATCATGCACCCAACAATATACTTTTCATTTTCATGGCCTTTTGGCCCTTCTCATAATGGGGTATGGACCTTATTGGTGAAATTAACCCCCACTCTTCATAGTGACATCACTACAACTAAATATTTCACCAAATGGGTAGAGGTTATTCCTCTTATCTTGATAAAAGATAAAAAGGTTGTTGAATTTATCACCCATCATATCATCTACCACTTTGGTGTTCCCCATAATATCATCATTAATAATGGAAAATCCTTCAAAAATACACAAGTTCAAAGTCTTTATGATGTATCACCTACAATCAAATGGAAAAGTAGAGACCTCTAATAAAACCTTTAACAACATGCTTACCAAAATTATCAATGCCTTAGGTTGGGATTGGCACCTGCACATCCCTTTCATCTTATGGGCATATCATACTAGAATTTGAACCCCTATAGGTGTTATACCTTTTTCTCTCATGTTTGGAGTCAAGGCTATATTGCCTCTTGAAATACAAATACCTTCTCTTCACATATCTTTTCATGATCTTATTTTAAAAGATGATTATCATCAAGAAAGTTTATCTCAACTTGAGCTACTTGATTAACGTCATTTGGCCACTCTTTTCCATTTTCATGTCTATCAAGAATGAATCAAATATGCCTATAACAAACACCTAAAATTCCAAGAATTTAATATTGGAGATCTTGTTCTCAAGGAAAATCAACATGTAGCTAGTATGGAGAAAATCAAAAGGGGCAAATTTGCTTTCAATTGACTTGGACCCTAAATCATAACTCATAAGTATTGATTAGGAGCTTATCTCTTGTCCTCTCTTGAAGGCAAACCAGAACTTGAGCCTCTCAATGTTTCACTTCTACATCCCTTTTATTTGGAAATAAGGATCACAATCATCATTTATCTAACTCAAGCTCATACCTTGCAACCATATTCATTTCCATCTTTTAGAAATAATAGACTATAGCTAAATCATATGATTATCCATCACAGTCGTAGCCTAATCTTAAACTATCATGTCTCTACCCATGACATGATTTTCATGGTACTTTCTATCCCTCTCTAGGATATATTCCCATGGTCATTATCACCTAAACCTCTTTTCACCTACTAAACCTTATTGTGCCCTTAGTTTTTCCATTATAAAGGTAACCCCTTGAGCATGTATAAGCAAGTCTATGTCAAGCAAAGGAAATATAAAAAGTCAAAAATAAATCATGGGTCATCCTTAACATTCACAGACTGCTCCCTTGAAGGATAGTTATTGAGAACTCAGCTAAAATTACAAAACATAAGGTGGATTTTTCCCTTGAAGGACAACTATCAAAAGCATTTAAACTAAGCATATACACTTAGACCACTCCTTCGAAGGATGGTTGAGTGAAGCATTTATCAAAGCTAGAAATTTCTTGGAAGCTTCCTACATTGATTAGCTTTTCTGACCCTAAAGAAAATTCCAAAATAGCAAAGACCCCTTAGCAAAAAAAAGTAATGAGAAAGTTGTAATCAGCTCTCATAAAAGCAATAATCTTGGGAAGCCACAATCAGGTCTCCTTAGTATACTTCCTACATCAATCAATCTACACCTTATATATGAGCATAGACCTTTTTATACTACCTCTTTGGAAGCCTATAAAAAAGGCATGGTATTCTCACTAACGGTTCTAATTTCACCCATTCTCCCTCCACATATCATATGCATAGGATTATGAGCTTACTTAACACAATATGATCAAGTTACCTATTTATCAACCTAAGTGTGCTAATGCAAATCATTTTAAAGGCTTACTTTCACTAAGCCAATCTAACTTTAGGTTTCATTTTTGGTCCTTACCAACAAAGAGGCATCATATTCCTTTTTTTTATCTTTTATCAATTCATGTAGACATACCTCTCATGATCTTCATCAATTTCCTAAACATCTAGTTTGTTCTTTACTTACTTCATGTATTCTTATCTTTAACCATATTCACATTTTATCTCTATGAGCATAAGCAATAGTTGTCAAATCAAAAGTGTGAACATCATCAACTATGTATATAAGTAACATCATCTAGCTATTTATGAGAAAAATGTAAATAAACATATAACAACATATCCTCAACATCATCCTATCGATTAACCATCATGTCATCATATGAGGATATAATCATACCATTACACCATCATAATCATAAATCAAACCAATGAGCAAGACATCAATCCATATACCATCTATCACTCTATCCATTTACCATGACATTAGCATAATTCATCTTATGAACATCAACTCATGCCAAGAACATAAACATTATCATGAAAAAAGATATTACATTATCACATTACATACATCCATCAATAACACATACTTTCACATCTATAAATAGAATTAAGGCATCATAGCTATCTTTCTAAACATCACATGCCTAATCTACCAAGATAAACCTCTCATAAAACATCAATCATAAACATGAACACCATGAACCATAAAAATACATCAATCATAAGCATAAACATCATATACAATACCATCATCCATAAACATCATATATACATCATGTCATCATCAAATAATATAGATAACAATGTATGGATTCTCTCTCTCAACATATACATCTCGCTACATCAACACATAGATCAGTATCAAAATGGTGTATACCTATCACTACCAATATGTCAAAACATGACCATGCATGATCATAAGGCACCTTCACCTACACCACTACCACTCACCCTAGTTTTACTTGAACCTATATCCCCATCTAGTGGTGGTCCTCTTGGGATAGCTACCTAGGGACCCATTATCGAAACCCATTGTCCTAGAGTCGTGAGAGCTAGGTCACCTACCAAGATAACCCTATACTCCCCCCATCTTGGCTCTACTAGGCATTGAGTCAGAAGTATGGCCTCATAATATCTTAGCTCCTAAATTGTAGCTAAATATTAGGCCTAAGGAATAAAACTAGCTGGCATTGCCACTATCCCCCTACCCTATCTTTGAGCATCTCTCTCTTATGTAACCATGCCAAGGGTACCCTATGTTTGGTCCCTCTAAGTCATCAATGATTGAACTTGCCCATGCAAAGTGGCCACTTTACCTTATAAAGTGGCCACCTACCCCTATAAATTATTGATTTGTGCCTATGCATATATTAGTACTAATACTACCTATCCATCTCCCTATCTCAATGCTCCTATCAGATTAGTATACATGGCTTATTGGCACCCATCACCCCATCTGAAGTCAACCGTGACATATCTACCTTGATACCATATTACATAGCCATCAACAATACCTATATCATCAATCAAGACTCCTACTAGTAACTTCTCAAAGTCATACACCATGTCATATGGATATGGCTTAAGAAGTAAGAACTTAGCCTCCTCTCTCCTATACCTAATAACATCAGGCATAATCCCTTACACAAGACCAAACTTCCTCTACACTTGGTTAAACAAGATAAACTCCATCTCCCATCCACTATAGATCCACTACCAGTTCTGTATCCCTAGGGTATGATACCTGTATCTAGTCTACTATGGTCATCCAACATATGGTCACCATATCATAGCTCCTAACACTAACCCTTCTAAATCATCTGAGAACCACTTAATATCTCTAGCTCCTCCACCTTCATTTATCATTGTTCCACCTCTCCTCCAACATAGGAGGCCCACTATATAATTAGTCAATAGATAACCTTCCACCAGCAACCCTAAGGGTCTTAGTACCCAAATGTGCTCAAATTCCTAGTAGTGAAGAATGAAACTAACACTAATCCCATACCATCTATGTGTTTGGAATCCCCAAAGCTCTTGATATATTTGCACTAGTAAACTTGGGGCCCACCCAAACACAATCCTCTTTAGTAACATCTCCACTAAACCACTAAGAAAAACATGTGAAAACTACCCCCCAATTGAATTAGGTAGTATGAAACTCATCAAGGCCATCATCATCATCATCATCATCATCATCATCATCATCATCATCATCATCATCATCATAATGAAGCATCTATCCTTAGGAACCATCTAATATAATGGACCATAACTGAACCCACCTACATGAAACCATGGATGAACATGATCCTCACCATATATCATCTCCATGTAGTAGTCTATCTCATCACTCTCTATCTAATAGACTGTGTCTCCTTGAATTAGTAAATGAGTGATCCTATACACATCTTCTAAGAGGATGGTGATCTCTCTGGTAGGCAACCAAAAGGTATTCATCATGCAGTCTCATCTCTTGATAAACACAATGATCATCACAAGATCTTGGGGTAAGTACTGATAATGGCACATCATACCTAATCTAATGGCCTCCATATGCCACCATTCATCATCAGTCATTGCATCTTGAATCTCTACAAAGAGTATGGAAACCTAGTCCTTCAAGTGAATTTGTTCATGATCCTATAAGTGTAACATAAAACAAACATGCATACTTAGTTTTCCACCTAAAACTAAATACTAATTCATGCCTTCCTTAACCTATTTTGATTCACCCCATTACATCCTTTTGTCAAAACCACACCTATTCTATCCCCCTATTTCCCTAATACTTATCATCTAAGCTACTACTAACCTCACTAAATAACTATCCTTCAAACTCTACCCTCATCAACTCAATATATAATCTATAAAACACCTTTGAAATCAAAACCCACCCCTTTTTAGCTGGTCCTTTGATCATTGATAGTTCCTAAAACCATCACCAATTCCTTAGGACTGATTATCTTCCCTGGGGTCAACTAGCATTGGTGAAGAAGAACCATCACTGATCATTATCTTCATCTAGACCGTAGAGAGACCTAAACCAAGAACCTCTATTACATCCCTATCTCACTCTTAAACTACCTAAAATGCTTAAAATACAACAACATTTTAAAGCTAAATCCTCCCCCAAATTAATTTATAGCCCACCCCCACCAATTCTTCATTACACCCATAATTTTACCTACACCTTACCCAAACCCTAAATACAAATTTCATAAGAAGCTAACCCAAATCATTAAATCCCTTAACTAATTTCAAAATCAACCCTAGCTATCAATTTAAAACAACCCCTACCTCATTCTATGATCACTCACATGGTTGCAAGCCTCATCTCACCACTCTATTACATCCTCAACCACCCTCCATCAGCTCAATAATCACTCAAGTAAGCTAACCAATCATAAGCCTCCACCTCAGTAGCATCAGCACACCAATCAATAAAAATGCACTATTCACCTATAGCACAAATGCAAAAGTCAAATGTGAAAAAATAATTCACCTTTTCACTTTTTACCTTCTAGATTTTGAAGGTTTTACCCTAACCATCACTGATCAAGATGATCAATGTTGATTGACCCTTGGCGTACCTCCTAACCATCACTAGTCAAGATCCATATTCCCCTTCTTTTACCTTATATGGCATCTCACCTAGGTTCTTAGTATTTTATCTAGCCAACAATAAGAACTACATTTGGCCTAAATTTTTTATTGGATATTATTTTCATGAAACTATGTAAGTAATGTCCATGTATCTCATGCACTTAGATTCATCTCGTCCACTCCCACCAACCACATCACCTCATCACCTTACTATTAGTCTATTTTGGCCCATCTAGTGTGCAATTTTTTGACATTTTTTTCTTGGTCCCTTTAACCATAGTGATAATATTTCCATGTTGACCTTTTACATTTTATGCCACCTCACACATACTAACTTGCTTGTGTCTCATAGGGAGCACTTCCTACCTTAGATACCCATAACACTTGACCCATTTGTGTTTTCCCCAAGAACACTTCCTACCTTGGATACCCACCAAAAATACCATAATCATTTAAGAGACTTGCATTTATGAGTGTTCCCAACTGCCATGCCTACAAGCAATCACACAGTTCACTTATCACTTGTCCTACTTACCACTGACCTTTATTTTCACCAACATTAGCAATTTTAGTCTTTACATTATCTTGGCTATCCCACCTTTTTTTCACATTTTGTATGTAAGTTTGCAAATGAAATTCCTAACCATTCTTTTTTCACCTACCTCATGACCCACCATCTACCCATTATCAAACTTGTGCCCATTTTAGTCTTACCTCACCAACTCCCAATTTTAGGGAGAATACCTCATCCTACTCTTAGGGTAACCAAACCTTGATCCATTATCCATTTTTATTTTTATTTTCATTCACACAAGCCACATATCAAAAATGGGCAAAATTTAGACACTAGAAAACTACACACATGGTCCTAGTTGTCAAAATGCCTTTGGGTTTTTCTTTAACCTATTTCAACTACACCTACAAGGTTGATAAACGTACCTAACCTAACCCACTTACCTAACCCAGATTCAAGTTAGACACTTGACTAACTTAATTCACATTTTCACTATTTTAACCCACTTATTCCCTAGGCCCTCAACCAGTGACAACCAAGGTTACCGGTGATGGTCACCCTGATCAGTGATAGTCAGGTTGTACTACCTAGATTTTTAGCATGAAAACCACCATGTTGTTTTTTAAATATATCTCATCTAAATCTTGTTTCAATCCTTTGTATGGATAAATTATATTTAGATGGCCTAGTTACACCTTCACTTCCACCTCTTGCTTGTGTCTATAAGAGAGAGAGGCCTAGGAGGCCAAATCCATCTACAATTATTATCAAGAGATTTGTGTATCCATAATATTTTTTTATAGGTCAATCAACATCATCAACATTATCAAGTGATATCAGCCATTTTATTGAAGATAACTTATCATCGCCTCTCAACCAAGTTTTTAAATACTATTACTCTATCAGAATCAGCCCAAATTTCACCAACAAGTAATCCATCTAAACCATCCACCTAACTAACTTCTAGTAAGACAAGTATTTTATTTCCAATATCTACTTATCATATTTCCATTTCAAGATTAGCCTAGCCCCTATCTACCTCTCAAAACTTACCTTTTAAATCCCATCAATTAGCATCACCGACTTCAATTCCAATCTTAGTTTTCCTACTAACAGGCAACTAGTGATGGTTAGCCTCAACTAACAATGGTTAGATGACTGATGATGGTTATCTTTAATTGGTGATGGTTATATGACTAGTGATGGTCACCTGTGGCATTAAAAACTAGCAAGTTAATTCCACCTACATATACCTGACAAAATCTAGTTTTTGTGTATCTCCCTATTCATAGGCTTCTTTTAGATTTTTTGAAGCATACCCTGACCCCTTAGCACTAGTATTAATTAGTTTATCACTAATTTAATCATTGCTAGTCTATTTTATTATCAAGCATCCTTGTGTTTAGTTTCAGTACCTTTTGATTATTGATGCAAGTATCTTATTTCTAGTTTTTTAAACTTAATTATTTAAAACATGTGGATTAACAACCCCTAAGGAAGCTCTCACTTTTGGGATCTACCTATCAATAGGAAATCCACCCAACTATCTATCTAATAAATAATTTTGCTTTAGTGATTTATTATCTATAGGTCTTCCTCCCAAGCCAAAGAGGAACTCTTCACATCTTCTGATTCAGTGTGTGCATAACTAAATAAGTTTTTCAACCATACCCATATTGAGTTTATTTTTTCTCTTTCTTATAAATTAAGAAAAAATTTACATGAAACAATATGTTTTCATATACTATAAACATCCCCCTTAATTTTTCTTGTGCATTCAATTTTTTAAAGCTTCCTTTTCAAAGTATAAAAAGAGTTTATGGGATTGACTAGCTCATTCAGACTACCCTATCTTCTTAGATATTTTTAATAAATAAGAGGGGATTAATATAAAAAATGATGTCACAAATATTAATATCACTATGACCCCCTCCTTTGGAAAAAATTTCAAGACCTAACTCTCTCTACTTTGTTCGTAATGAGCATTTAAAAACTACCCTTATGAGCTTGTGAAAAGGGTGATGATGAAGAAGAAGCATGTTTGGCACTTTTAGGACCTATGAGAGCTTTAAACTCATGTATATGACCTATATAAGACCATGAAACATTTTGAAGTCATTTTCACCTATAATTGACCACCTTAAGTCCATACAAACTCATAACACTATCCTTTTTAGCATTAAAACTATCATATTAACCATATTATAACCTATGCTAATGTATCTAACTCATATACACGTTTTACACTTCATTTATAAGCTTTTAAAATCTATTTTTAAGTAACTCTCTTCATATTTTCTTTAAAATAGCTTTGGAGACTTATGGAGTGCATGAAAGATCAACATATGTAAAAATGACCCCATAGAGATGGAGTACACCTTGTTAAGACTTAATAAAGTTTTAAAATAGCTCTTGATCACTTTACTAAATATTCCATGCAATAATTACACCTTTAAAATGCTTATTTTGATCACAATTGAAACCAAGGTTTCTCTAAAAACCTTAAACTTTGTTAAAATATGATAATTTCATCAAATAAGACTAATAAGATTTAAAACAACTAACCAAGTGAAGTAAGTTAACCTAATAGACTATGTAATATCTTGACACAACATTACATACCCTTAGGACCCACAAGATTGACTCTGAAGCCATTGGAATGCTTGGTAAGGATAGTACCTTAAATAATGCTAATAAGACCTTACAAAGACCACTTGAAGACTATCAAAGCGTGACAAAACTTATGAACAAGGTTTTAAAATCATGACAAGTAATGTTTTGAAATATAGGGGTGATAATTTGAATTATTAGGTCAAACTTTTCAACACTACCATCTCTCTCAACAGGTCCATGATATCACTCATTTAAGGGTTAAGGTAGATGTTACATGTATGCATATTTAATACAAAGCACCTAGGTTTTATGCTTATGAATATCTAAAATATAAAGTCACCAACATGATAAAGTTAATAAAAGAATTATAAAATCATATTACATACATATGTAATATAAAATATGCTAGTGTTAATCATGTATTTGCATCTTCATCTAGCAATGTTATACCCAACAAGGTTTCTTATCCAATGAAAAGCTAAAATAGAATACATATAATACAAGTGATTCAAAACATAAACAAAAGGATAATAAGAGTCCAATTGAAATCCTAAGATGAATTGTTTTAAATAAAGTGATCCAACCACCTCCTCTACATTCTGTAAGGAGACCCAAATATGATTTTGCATATCACAGAATGCATGGGCATCATAGATTATTATTTTGAATTGAAGAACCAAATAAAAAATATAAATGTTAGTAATCATATCATTAATACATCAATCAAGAAAATAATTCCCATTATGATTACATATCATAAAGCATAAGTGTCAAAACAAAAATTATGGTTACTAAAGGACAATTCAAAACAAAAACACTTGCAAATGCAAAACTTTGAGCAAGAACATATTCAAAAGTCCAAGCTAGAGAAAGATATGTTACAAAAAGATCAAGAAGATAAAGAATAAATTACATCTTCTCCTAGTGTTCAAGTAAAGATACATGATTCTTATCTAGCTTATAACAAGATGGAGGTTCTTAACAATGATGAACATACTCAAGAAAAACAAACTTTCAAGAAGAAAACTCTAATCTATCGTGTAGTTAGTTTTCATACAGGGATGCTAAAAATGATATATCACAAGTTCAATAACCTAAGAAGTTACATTTTTCTTATATTAATGATTACATTGATGAGTATGATCCTAATAACATAAAATATTGGTGTGATTCTAGTGATACTAATTACACAACATACAAATATGATACACATGATACATAGCCTTCATATAGGCATCTCTTTTATGATTACATTGTCATTTAGTGGCACTGTACATGTATTCTTTGTTTATCCTTCCAAATAATTCAAAACTATAAAAAAAATTTAAAAAACTAAAAATTCAAAAATATTTTCATCATGTACATGTTCTATTATCTCCTTGGCATCTATGTTCTTAGTTTCATGTTGGTACATATCATATCATTTATTTCTTTATAAACATGTTTTGTGTATATTTTGAGTGTGATACAGGCATACTCAGGCACATGATCCATGCACTTTCATATGTTTGGCCTTCCATATACTCATCTCATTTAGATATTTTGGGCATCTTCTTATTTGATCATGATACACATAGTTATATCTTTCTATGATCATTTCCCATTATCATGTTTGAGTTTATATACTTACCCATGCCTTTATTTATACTTATATCTTTTGTAGTGTACTTTATATGCTATGTACTTAACTTTTTTTTCTAATACATATATCAAGGGACTAGTATGATATGTTTATGTTTATTTATTATGTTCCATGCTTTCCTTTTATACCCTTCCTTGAGTGTCTTATCTTCTATTATTTTTCTTGTTCGAGTATTTGAATGTGTTCCATTGATTATGTCCCCCATGCCTATGTTTTCCTATTGTGACATTTGCATATGTCATATTTTATTGTATGTGGACATTTTAACATGTATTTCTATATGTTTTAGACATTTTACTAAGTCATGTCCCTTTGATTATGTGGCATTTGACCATGCCCCTTATTTTATGTCTCCTTAGACCATTATCTTTTGATTTGATTTTAAATATTCTTGTGTGTGTGATTGATTAATTTTTGAGCTTGTACTATTATTGTGTAGACATTTCCATGATTCACATCATGAATTTTAGGCCTTTTTATGATTAAATGCCATATACCTCATTTTTATATCTACCTGGACATGTTACTCATATATGTTACATGATCCTTACATAGATTATATAGTTATCTTATCCTTTTCAAGTAAGGTAACTACCAATTTATACTTCCCTCACCTTAAAAGGTGGGTCATGTCATAAAGGCTTGCCTTTCACACCTTCATAGTTTTAAATTTCAATGGTGGCAAGCCAAAAAGGCATGACTTCCACACTTATTCAGTATTTAGTATTTTCAGACTACAGTAGGGGCATGCCTGGAAACATTTTCTCCACACTTACACTAGTTCTCAAATTCTTTAAATTTAGTGGGGCATGCCATGGTAACATGTCTTCCACACTTAGTTTATAGATTATTCAACTTACATAGTTATATGATTCAGATACATATTGTTGGAAACATTCTATATATTGATACCATTATTACACCCAAATTTTAGATCAAGAGATATATGACGTGCATATGCCATGAAAAATATAACCTTAAATTATAAAATCAAATCAACTTTCAAATTTCAAATAATTATATGGACTTTAGCATACACACAGATGGACTTTTATGGATTGTTATTGAGCCAACCTATTGTAGTTGTTGGTTCACTTTTTGTAGGTTTGAGGTCATTACATCACTCAATATTACCAAGTTTATAAGATGGAGTGATCAAATCATCTAACCTCACCAGATTTATAGTGTAGTTGACTTAGATCACTCATGCTCACCAGGCTATAAGTATGATTGGTTTGCATTATTGAGCTAATTTTAACTATCTATAATGTTAAAATTATCTCTTGGACACACACAAATATATGCCATTTTTTTATCTTCCTTTGATTAACACCTTAGATCATTACCATAATGGAATAAAAGAGTGACAACCGACATATGAAACTTACAAAAGGATTCATAAGCATACATGAGATTCTCTTCATACTATCATCTAATATGACCAATGTAAATTGAGTTAAGAATCAAGCCCTACTAGATAGACTAAACTATAAGACTGGCACCAATAGACCACAACACCACTAAGTTGATGAAAAGAAGGTTAATTCTAGAATAATTAAAATATGCTCTTCATAACTCAGTAGAATACCAATAATACTTTAGTCTTGATTTTACCTCACTAACTCCAGAATCACATCAAGATAAAAACATATTTCAAGAATAATGGAAAGTTATCAAGGTGAAACTATCTCATTGATTCCAAAAGAGTGAAGAATATAGGTTAAATCATGAAGACCCATACATTCAAATAGGTCTATAAGAAGACCTTAGAATAAATATTTTAATAATGAAATAAGATTATCTAAAACCAAATTAAAATTTTTGTATTAATAACCTCTCATTTGAGTCATAAAAGTGGTTAAAAGTGAAAGACGCAAAAGCTAAACCACCAAACCAAACAAGGCTTGATGGCAAAACACAACCTTTCTTATAAAAATTTAGATAAACAAGGTTCTAAATGGACCTTCTAAAAATAGTATACATCCAAATATATCAAAACTAATAGTCCCTAATATTATATAAATCAAAATGGATAAGGTTACAAATTTAATTTCCATAAAAACCAGTCTCCATCAAATTAAATGATGTTATTTCTAGAGTGACTATGAATGTTAGAAACATAACATAGAGAAATTATGTTACAAAAGCCTTACAAAAATAAGTTATCAAACAAGGATAGAAAAGAACTAGATCTCTCTTGGTATTGAATACCCATTATCATAACCAAAGAGAATTGGTATTAAGGTTTAGTTTTGGCATAGAACAAACTTAATTATTTTTCAAAGTTGGATTCCAAGACAAATTTAGTTGAATTTACACAATTATTAATTACCAAAATGAAGATTTATTTTACCAAGATTGATTAATAACTACATACTATTGACATGTTATCATATATTTAGGATAGGTATAATCATTATACTTCCATATTCTTCATTGATGACATAATGAAAAAATGAGATTTCAACTGGAACATACAACATAAAATAGCCTAACTACAAGATTGAATTGACCTAGTATCAGTCAAGTAAGTTTTCCCACCAACTTCCATAGTGACTTTTTTTGAGTATTTATTTTCAAGATTAATTCTTTACTATGTCTCTAATTCCTATCTTATTCTGACATCACAAAGTTAGGTAAATTGTCATAACATTTCCTTACACTTGCATTTGGATAATTGTATAACCAAGTATTGATTTCTACCAATATAAGCTTAGTTAGTGATATTTTTTGAGCTTTAGATTACTAAAAATTCAAATCTGATTTTACTTTTTTATTTAGTTTTTAATCTTTTAGAGAGTTTCATTCGTAAACTATTGTTAATCTATCAAATTTTACTTAACTTTTATAGTGTTCACGAAGCCAAAAAAACTTTAGTTAATTTTAAAAATATAATATGATGTGACAACTAAGAATATCAACTTAATCACATGAAGGCTATTACCTAGTTTGAAAAATCAACAAGGAGTTCCAATAGTCTATTCAAAGAACCAGATAGTTCCATGAAGAAGTTTACATGAAGGACTCTCTTAATTCATCATAATTACACTATCATTGAACCATTAATACCAAATATTGTTATATAAGTGTTTTAGAAGGATGTCCTATCTACTTACACAAGTACAATAAAAATGCTAACAATAAAAAAAAGTAATTTCATGATAATAACTGCTTACATCAACCAAAATATTTTTGGAGTATAATATAATTCTACTTGTTTCAAAGTAACAAACAATATCTATTTTCCTTAAACAAGTAACTCTTTCAACATATAAACATTATATCTATGTACTTTATCTTTCACTGGTAACTCTTTCTCCTACACTAAAACATAGGTAGTAATGTTTCAGCTTACGTTGAGTAAGTGAACCCTTCATATCAAATCATCTCATTATAAAAAGTAGTAAACATGTTCATCAACATATTTCAAAAGTACAAAGACTATTTTAAGGGTTTTAAACACAATGAATAACTAAAATATAAAAATACATTGCACTCAATGTTAAGCTAAGATGAGGTTCATTAAGGTGTAAAGAGATTAATAATCATAAACAAACACACATCAACATAATATTATACAAGATAAGATAAGATGAATTTTGTTAGATGTACAAGTGCTTTTGTCAATAAATATAAGATTATAACTTCACCAATTTAACATTGTTAGAATAAAATCATAAATTAACCATTTTAAAATAATGAAGATATATTTTATTTTATAACCACTATCATTTAGAAATTTTATAAAAGATCTACAACTTACTCAATATGCCTATAAAATTATATTTTTATCTCAACCAAATCTACTACTAAAATGGTATTCTATTTCTTTCATTAAATTTAAATATTATAAGTGGGTTTTATTTTAAAAAAATTAATTGGAGACCATGATAAATTTGAAATCCAAATATAAAATTTTTAGATACTCCTAACTGAAGTAAAACTTAATCAAATTATTTATGGGTTTTGTTTCTCTCTCCATTAGCTTCGAAACACATATAAGAAGTACTTTTTTGTTAAGTGAGGAGAAATGAAATTAATTTATAAAATACGTATTTAATGATATATTAGAGGGTTAAGATAATAAATAAATTTTTCAAAGTGATGTTATATATAAATATCAAATTATTTTATTAGATACCCCATTTTGGACACAACTAGCTTCAAACCGGAATTCAGATTGATTTCTACAAAATAGTGCAAATTAAGCCTAGAAATCTCTAAACATCTAAATTTCATCCATGCATCATTCATAAATTCTTAAAATCATGTTGAGGCATCCCTATTTATGGTATTATCCAATACACAATATTAACCTCTCATGGATTCATCTCAAGTCACCTTGCAACCTAATAATTGGTAGTTTAGCCTATGGACCCATTAAGTGGGCTACTTGAACAATTATTAAAAGAGATAAAATGATAATCAAAATGAATCAACTAATTAAACTATATTGAATGCTCAGCTAAATTGTCTATTTAAAATTATTGAATATATAAAAATATAAATTTCAAAATTCAAAATATCAATCCTTTTCATCATTGCCTTTATGAGTTGTCAAGCTCTCCTAAAACATATCAAAATATCTAATTTGAGATCCATTCCTATTAATGTAAAATCATAATTACATGAAATATTTTTAATTAAATTAGAGTTATCCTTAACTCACCTAGGGTTAGTTTGAACTCATTCCATGTTTAAACTTAACCTTAACTCACCTTGGGTGAGAGTTAGTTTTGGAGGCTATAAATACAAGGCCTTACCTATTGATCAATGAGTTTTTGTAGTGAAATGTTATCATGCCAAAATACCTCAAAAAATCTCCTCTAGTAGTGTTATCATGCCAAATTCATAAGCCAAATTAAGCCAGCCAAAATTACCAATGTGCCAAGGAGAGGTGGAGCAATGGAGATTCATTAATAAAGATTTCTTGAGTACATAGCTGAGAAAGCCAATTCAGCAAGCCATTTTGGAGATATAAGGTAAAAGGATAATTTCCTTTGTTTTCTAGTTGTATTTTCATTGTATGTTTGTTACATATTCTCTCTCTAGTGTTTAGGCTAGAGGTGTTAGTATTTAGTGTGTTTATTTTAATTAGATTTTATTAACTAACACTATACTAACCTCCCCTCTATGGATTCTTTATTCACATGATGGCATGCTTGGTGGGACTCACACCACAAAAAGTTTTTCCCATGAAATTTTATGACCTTTTTCTAACAATTTTCATGTCAAAATCCTAAATTGATGACCAAAAAATGAAAAGTGGAAGCTCACAGACATCCTACATAAAATCATATTTTTGTTCTATGTAATCATGATTTTTCTCTTTGAAAATAATTATGGTATTGCATGAAAGAATTGAGATATTGAACTATAATATCATGACTTTGAATTTGTGGTTTTTCCTTGATAAGTAATGATATTTCTTTGATAAGTAGTGATAGTGTTTGATAAGTAGTGATTTTGCTTAAGGAGTTTCATTATTATTATAGTCATGATTTTAGTTATAGATCTATGATATTACTTAGGCATTTACAATCTTGTACTATATAATCATAGTATTGTTATTGAAATATATAGTTTTGTACTATAGAATAATAATATTATGTTAACCATTTGTGTTGTAGGAGAGTTATGATATTTCCCTATGGACTTGTGATATTTCCTTTGAGAGTTGTGATATTGCCTTCAAAACTTGTGGTATTACCTTCAAGACTTGTGATATTGCCTTGAAATTTGTGATATTGACTTCATTATTTGCATTATTTCACTATGTAATTGCATTTTTGCTCTATATAATTATGATATTGCTCTATAGATCTATGATATTACTCTTTAGACTCTCAATTTTGCCCTAACACTTGCTTTGTAGGAAATTGTAGTTTTGTGCTACAAATTTACGATTTTGCATGCAAAGTTATGGTATTGCTCTATGTTTATGTGATTTTACACTGTGTGAAGAAAATTTGGAACCCAAGAGCTAAATTCCAAAATTCATTTGCTCACCTGATTTTTGATTCTAATCATAAGGACCCCCTAACATCTTTTACAGGACATAAAAACCAAGAAAAGACATTTTTAACACTCTAAGATTCAAAACTCACATCTGCATTTAGTGCTTTAAAATATTTTACTTGAGTTTTTTTTTTTTTTTGTCTAAAGTCCTCAAGGAAATGCCAATGGGGTAAAATTCATGTCATATTTCATTTGGTGCTATAAAAATGAACTCACACTCTAGTTAAATTTTCATAAGAGTTTTTCATTTTTATGATTGTTGTTGTGTGTTTTATTTTGCAAGTCAAGTATAGTGTGTATGCTCTCTCCCCATCCCCTTTAGGGAACTTGGGTGATAAAAAATTCTTCACTTTTTTCATTTATCACTTTGTCTAAAAACATGTAATGAAATTTGATAATTCCCTCCCTAAAATTTGAATGATTTGGGTGATTCCAAAATGACCCTAAAGTCCTTCCACATTTTCTATTTCATGCATTTTGGCTTGTGGATGGGAGTTCATCACCTCACCATGGGTTCTCTAGGGAAGTGTTAACCTAAGAATTCATTTTATGACATCATTTAAACCCTGCTCTATGATATGGGTATATAAATTGAGGTTGATTTATTAGGATGCTTATTTGAGTGGTTAAACAAAATCCATTACTAATAGACTGCCTCAAAATTTATGTTTAACTTAGACATCACACTACACTAAGTACTTGATGGATATAGTGGTTGTAAAAAGGATAAGACCTTTTCAAAATAATCTAGTTAACATGGATCTAAATGAGGTGTTGTGCCCTAATGTAACCATACACATGGGATCATTTATAATATACAAAAATTAATAGTTTAAACAACCCCACTTGTCATGGATATATTGTCAATACAAGGCAAGTAGCCCAAATTTCCATGTTGCCATATGAACTCTTTAAAGAATAGGGGGCATAAAAACCCTAATTTTCATGCACATTTTAATTTTTTCATTAACAACATAATTTCCTTTCAAGATCAAGTGTATAGATGGAATTTGATAGTATAAATTCATGTTGTCAGTTTTAAGGATTAGGATGATACACTTAGGAATTTTTGTTGTTTATCTTTTTTACTTGCATTATCTTTAGTCAAAACTATTTTTTTTAGACCACATCCAAAACAAGTCATGTTTGCACATCACTATCTTGTTTGAAGAGGTGTTATGTTATTTGTTTGACACCACACTTTTCCTTAGTCATTTATCAAAACTTTTATGTGTGTGTGTCACTTTTTTGAAAGGGGCATCATTATGCTACCCATTTCATTCCAATTTTTGTGCTTTATAGTTTTTTAAACAAATAATTTGTCATACCTTTAAAGCATGATAACATTATTACACTACTCTCATTATTTCAAAGACTTATTGACTTGTTTCTAATTATAATTTAAAAACCATGTGTACCTTATTGGTCTAGGCATAATATCATTTTGTCATCCATTTTGGTATAGCTTGTTGTCCATTTAAATACCAAGCCTTCTAAATTGAGTTAAAAATTGGTTTTTATAATTTAAAATTCAAACATTGATTGATTTATGCCTATGACTCACATAATTTTTGCTTTGATATTTATCTTTCCCTTTTGGGTTGTGTAACTTAGACTAATTCCTTGCTTAATCTAAAATCTATTTTTGTGCCTATATTTGGGAAGCAGTTTACCTTCCATGTACCTAAATTCTAATGTATTTTACTAAAGGTCAAGTTTATATTTAAATTAAAATGTTTAGTTTGATTCAAAGTGTCTCAAAAAAATTAGATTAATTATCTTGTCTTTTAGACCTAGTTTGTGCCAAGTCCAAAAGACTTAAAAATTCCCTTCTATTTTGTTTCAAAGTCTAGATTTTGTTCCTTGTTTCCAATAGACTTAGAATTATTACCTTATATCCTAGACCTACTTATTTAGAGCCTAACTTTGTGCCTTATTACCAAATACCTAGCAATATTTTTTTCATTCTTATACATAGATTATAATTATTTGAAACACTTCTTTATTGAGTTTGGCATTCATATTTATCCATTTATCTTGACCATTTATGTAAAACATTTGAAATTAGACCAAGTTTTGAAACAAGTTTTCCCAAGTTTGGACCATTTGTCTTTTAAACCTTATTTTTAAGAGTTTATATAACTCCATACCTTCTTCAAATAATCCTAATAATTGATTTGGATATGTCTCAATACACTCATAGTGGAGCCATATACAATCCAAGTTATGATAACATAGTCATGAATGATAACTTTGTTCAAGACACCTATGGTGATGATGTGGTTTATAAGATAGATCCTTATCCTCATTATACTTCTCAATATAGGGAAGAAATTCAAGATCCATTAACCCATTATTTGGTTAACACACCTCCATATTTAGAGCAAGACCAAGATAAAATCATGAAATACCTTACTAGTGTACCATCGGTAGTAGAACAAGCTCAACAATAACTATATTAAATTACCATGCCATAGACATATGATCCTTATTTGTTTTATCATTACTTTCTTGAAAATAAGGATGAATCTTTAGTTATATCCATGGAGGTAGGGTCTAAGTTTCCAGTATACTTCCCCCATGAAAATTTATCTAGTCTAGTTAGAGTGCCTTTAAACATGCCATATAACCAAACCATTGAAAATGCCTCTACTATGCATCCTGAAACACTCATGTCAATGTCATATCAAGACCTAAATATGCTTGTAAAAGGAAATTGCCTCATGGAGGACCACTTCATACAAATTCAATAATAATATCAAACCTATTTGAATATAACATGCAAATTTAATGCCATAGCCATGTCTAACACTCCACTTATAGAGCTAGCTTCTTTAATAGGTGTGTTAATTGATTTGATAGGTTAAGATAATTTGGGTATAGACCCATTTACACAAATAACTTTAGTAAGTGACATGTACAATGTCTCATATATTGAATAGGTGACTACAGCTTCTACATAAAATAATGTGCTAAACATGGTGGACAACATGCAAGCGTCTTCCAATCTAGAATAAAGTGGTTTAAATGCACCAACAAATAGTCCACAATAATAATTAACTTTAGTTAATACCATGAGTGGTTCACAACATTAGGGGAAGGAACTATTGCATCCTATCCATAATAGGCTACTTCCAATCCTTAACTAATTGCTTCTTCAAGCATGCAACCAAAGGGATTGAATAATCAAGCTTTGACTAGTGCTTTACCTCAACAATAAGTGAAAAATGATATTCCACCTCAATAGGTAATGACTAAAATTCCAAAAAAAAATCATAGTCTAATATACCACTGTAATAGAGGTAGAACACTATGCCACCTCAACAGGGGGTAAGAAATGTTTTACCTTGACATGTAGTGACCAATGTACCTCTATAGTTGTAGACCAATGTACCTTTATAATAACAAACATTATTTAATCAAAAAAGTGTGTCTATTATTCAAAGACAAATGTTGAACATCGTAGAAGCATATAATTCACAAACCATGTTTGTGCAACAAAGAGGTACCACTATCCAACAAATACTAATTAGGCAAAAATTATCGTTTACTTAACATGTGCCAAAAATCCAAAGATAGGGCCTTGGTCTATAGTAAGTTCCCCTTATTTAGCCATATTTGACTAGTTAGTTACAAGTCCCTACTCAACCTCAGTAGGCATATTATTTTACCCAAATCCATATACTTCCATATCAACCTTAATTCACTCAAAACCAAGGTTATATACCAAATTTGAACCAAAATATAACACAAAAACATGTGTAATTTCAACAATTACATCTTTATCTATGAATGCATATTCTTGGTCAGCTCACTCATTAAACTAAAATTCCACAACAAACCATACCTCTATTATATGTTGGTCAATTTAATCCACCTTTGACCATCCAACCACCACCTCAACCAAATTTACCATCCATTTTCTTGGCATAAGAACTATAAAAAATGAAGGATGTGATTGTTTCCATTACAGTAGGGAAGTAGACCAAGAAATTTAAATAGTATGACATGTGTTCATACCCATTCAACATTGAGTATCTTCAAATACCTTTTCCTCTAGGATATGAACCACTAAAATCTAATAAATACAATGGTTAAAGAGACCCTAAGGCCTATTTGACATAATTATTTTTTGATTTCCAACTAGTGGCCTATAGTGACATTTACTTGCTCCTTTTGTTTCCTTGAAGTCTAATAAGATAGGATTTAGAGTGGTTCCTCAAATTTCCAAAGAATTTTGTATCTTATTTTGATGACTAATTGGATAAATTTGTGCATCTTTTCTCCTATAATATTGAGCATGAGATTTCATTAGTAGATTTGACTTAGGCCAAGAAAAAGGTTGATGAAAGTTTTTCAGGGTATCTACATAGATGGAGAGTGATTTCTAGTCACTTTACCCATAGTTTACTAGATACACAATTGGTCATTGTGTTTACTAAAAATTTACACAGTGAGATATCCTATCATATGGAGATTCAGTGTGTGTATACTTTAAAAGATATCATTGACAAAGGTTTGTAGATTTAAAAGGCTCTTATTAAAAAAGGGAATATCAATCTAACCTCTTCAAACCAAAACCAAAACCAAAACCAAGGTGAAGGCCCAAATCAAAACCAAAACCAACGTGTAGGCCCAAATTAGAATAAAAAACAAGGTGTATGCTCTTTTGTTTCCTCAAAGTCTAGTAGGACAAGCTTTGGAGTGGTTCCTCAAATTGCCAAACAATTATGTATTTGATTTTAATGACCTCTCAAACAAATTTATGCAGCATTTCTCTTATAATCTCAAGCATTAGATTTCATTAATGGATTTGACTCAGGCCAAGAAAAAGGTTGATGAAATATTTTAAACTATAGACAAAGATGGAGGGTACTTGTTAGTCACTTTACCCATAACTTACCAAATAAATAGTTGGCCATTGTATTTACTAAAAAAATTCATAGTGAGATATCCTATCATATGAAGCTTTAGTGTGAGCATATTTTAAATGATATCATCAACAAAGGTTTATAGTTTAAAATTCCCTTATTAACAAAGGGATTATCAAGCTAACATATTCAAAGCAAACTAAGGCATAGGCTAAAATCAAAACCAAAACCAAGGTGTAGGCCTAAATTAAAACCATAACCAAGTCTAAGTGCAAGCATTAGCACCAACCCAAGCTAGTAACTATGATAAATATAAACACTAAAAATATAATAATAATGTTGTTGGAAATGGAATAACTAAGTCATGTCATGTCCAAATAGTTCAAACACCATCTCTATGACCTACACTACAAATGTAACTTAATCCTCATCATCAATATATTCAATAAGCACAGTCTTTGTATTAACCTAGAATAACTCCATATACACATCAACCACCACCTTTTCAAACCCATCCTACAAGAATAAAACCCACTCTTCGAGTATTTAGTGATCTTGGTGAACCTATCTGAGTAGTGTTTCATGAGCTAGCTATAGCTAATATGATTAGTTGGCCAATTTTGAAGCACTATCTTGAGGGTATTCTATATCTAGACTGGTATGAAAAACATGAGTTATATGAATACCATCATGTTCATGGACATAATCTATGTCATTGTGTGTAGATAAAACACCTCATAAAAAATATGATGGACAATGGGGAGATTACATTAGATAATAAAGCATCTATGTATAATCAAAACCTAGGTATCTACCAAAACCCTTTTCTATATCATAATAATAATAATTAAAAATAACCATAATAAAGGATATAATAATGACAAAAATATTAATATTATTATAAATAAAAACAACATCAACCAAATGGGAGGAACCAAGGCCAAAATTATTCCAATAACCAATAGACTTACCACGTAGTTGCACACAACTACACCAAAGTTGTAGGTTATATTACAAGAGGTCATGATTCAACCATCACCATTAATCATAGACCAATTGATAATAGATCAAGGCTATTTCAAAAAAATTCCAATAAACTCACCTCTACTAGTAATCCTTCCTTGACCTGGGATTGGAACCAGGTGCAACAATAACCAAGGATTATTATTTTAGGACCTTATACTGATAACTCATCATTACCTCATGACCATAACCAAACGTACTAGAAATTGAGACTTATCCTATCTATCCCATCTCTATCATCATCAAGTTACAATAATCCTATATCCAATCTTGATTGTGTAATCAAAACTCATTGGTTTAAAATTACCATTACAAGCCTATAACCTCCTCCCAGCAAACCAATATAACCCACTATGATAGATAAAACTAAGTTGTTGACAATTTTGACCATAATTCAAAATGGTTTAACCCCCTAAAATCTAAAACATGATATAGGGATCCAATATAATGTCATATGTTGTAATGGTGTTATTTTATGTCATTTAATGTGTCATCACCTTGGTCATAGTCATTTTCCTTCCTAAGTCATTCTTTGTTACTTAAAGTACATATTTGGGACATTTATGATGGAGGTATGGTTTTAAAAGCAAGAAAATTATTCCAAATTATTTCTCAATGTTTATGTGTCGAGTATACATTAGTAATTTCAGTCCCTAATTGAAACTTGTAGGTACTATGATGAAACAAGAAGAAAGGTGGTAGTTTGGGTAGTTTTGGAAGTTGTACGACCTCTAAAATAAGGTGGCACATGTGGAAAGATTATAATTTGTTTATTTATCTTCCTTAGACTCATCTTGATGTTTTAACTACTCTGGAAGTCTTGAAAATAGTCAAAAACCATTATGCTCTTTCATTTCCCTTCTAGACATGCAGAACTGGTCAGCAAGTTTCTTCTTGGTACAGACAGTAGGAGAGGTTTCAAGTAAAATGCCTCTATTGTAGTTATTAAAATTATTATAATTAATTTTTATGGTAATATTTCTATGATTGATCACTTTTACTTTATGAACCATCTTTTATAAGTTAACTGGTCTTTTTTACATGTTGTTTCCCACACCCTATAGTTTTTTTCTTATATGGGCATGTTCATATAATCTAGCTGATGAAATTGATTAAATAGGGATTATTCATCCTTATCTCATGATTCCCATATTTTTTTTCATGTTTTAAAGTGTTTTGATAGGTCAAACATCTTAGGTTGTAGATAAGAGCACCTTGTTCTATTATAGGCAGGTTTTCACCACTTTTAAAGTTTTCATGCCTTGGTGATGGTTTTAGAAGATGTTTATAGGTTTTATTTTATGTCTCTCATGGCTTTACATCCACTTCTCTAATCACAAGCTTAGCCTCAAGTGAGATCATCAATGGATTTGTAGTCAACCTCTAACACAGTCAACTTTCATGCAAGTGTACACTCACAGTCATGTTGAGTCACATGTATGAAGATTTTTTATAATTTTCGTGGAGGTGTAGTGAATTTTTTAATGTGATTAAAATACTATTTTACTAAATAAATCAATATAAACTAGTCTAAGCACATGGGTTTACATGTGATAGTTATTTCTCCAACATACTCAGTTCTCTACCATTAATGACCAAATACAAGTTCCTACAATAGAGTAACCACATGAAGTGAGGGAATTTGATCTTTTTTAAAGTATATAAAAGTGGATAGGATCCATTTAAAGAAGTTAAAAATGTTTAAGTGAACCATAATACCATTCACTATGCATACGTCCATATTCCCTTCTCACTACCTTATGTATTGTGCATCCACCTTCAAGTGCCTCATAAAGAATTCAACATGTTATAATGGAAGGTATAGGATGGGTTTTATGTTTCAATATGTGGAGAAGTTCAAACTAGACTGATGGGATCCCTAATATTGATCATAAAATCAATTCATAAAGTACACAGTAATACATCATAATTCTACTACCCTTGCCTGCTACTGCAAGTGCACCTATAGGTGTCCTTAAGAGTTGATCATGTGAGTTAAAGACATCAATAATATTTTTAACCTTTTCAAAAAAATGAGAATATAAATTGGATTACCTTTGTGAAGATTAGAACTAAGTGAAAGCCCATACACTATGCACATTGACTATCTCATTTTCACTGCCTTGCCTACAACTGAATGTCCACCTACAAGTGGTTCCCATAGAGACTTGATAAGGTTTCATCAAAGATTGATAACATTTTTTGAGACCTACATGAGATTATGGAGTTTTAAAATATCATGATAACCTTGTTTAAAACATTGGATTGGCAGGCAAGAGTGAGAAACCACTTTAAGGGAAGAGAACTAAGTTTCAAAGACTTTCTTCCCTTAAACCCCAAAATAAAGGCCTAAGCACTTTTGGTAATGTCATGTAATAGTGTAACAAGATTTTTAGATGAATCCTAAGTGTCCTATATTGTATCCCTATCTTAGGGATATAACCTTGTAAAATATAATTGATGTGTGACTTAAGGTACATGGTGTTTAGAGGGCTCTAATTTTGATACTTGTTCACTACAATTTTTCAATTATTGTCTACAAGATTTGAACTCCATGTAACCTTTACACATAAAGATGTAGTATGGAGGCATATATTCATTTTTGAGTGGTCTTATTGAGTTGAGAGATCACAAATGTCATAAATAAGGAGTTTAAATACAAGGTTATGACTTGACCATCACCTACAAGTGCCTTGCCCTCAAAATATCCACCTACAGCCTGACTATAGGTGCTCATAAGTTCATGAAGTGACTTATACATTGGAGAAATACTAGGCCTAAAAACATGAAAAATCCTCTCATTATATATTAATACAATATTATAAATATCCAAAAGGTGTTAATCATTGTTTTCTTAGTGGATACACACCTATATGATTCCTGTTTGATTCAATAAAGATCAACTACAATTGATTGTAGTTGACAATGCCTAGAGGTAGGATTATCTTGGTGTTTGTCCTTAAAAATACATGATGATAGGTGAGATAAATTAATATGGGAGGTTAGTGATGAATCAAATAATGTCTCTAGTCATTTCCTATAATATCTAAGACCAATATACACCTACAGGCATGATGAAACATAGAATATAGTTACAGATAGTCATCACCTCTATCAAGTCAAATGTAAGGTATGTAATGAGGGAATTGGCAAGGAACAAAGATATTTTGGTATGTTTTAGGTATAATTAAAGGTGTTTTATATAATATTATATTATAAAAAAAAATCAATATAGAAATAAATGTCTCAAGGACAACCCACAATCCACACACATGTATAAAGCCTACACAGTGAAATTCTCCTTGAGTCTGTCTTAGGTTTTGAGATATTTGGAGGTGCTAGGGATGAAAAAAAGCCTTAAAATTAAAAATATATGGTCCCCAAAAAATTTATAATCCCCTCATATGTTTAATTTTGATGAGATAATAGGGTAAGCTCCCTATGTTTTGTCTCAAATAGAGGGCACTTCCCAAGGGTGCAAACCAACAAGTTTTAAGAAAATGAGATGACAAGGTGAGTTTAGGGTTGGTGAGACCTTGAAAAATGACGTTTAAAGTTGTGTCACACATGGAAAAACATGAAAAACCATGCATAGGGTGTATAAACAGGTCAAGTTGATCCAAATTCACAAGTATGTAGGAAGACCCATTAGGTTTAATCTAGGCCTAAAGTGCTCAAGGGGGTATTCTATCACCTTGAACACTAGATTAACATTAAAATTAATTTTAATATGTTTATAGGTAGATATAAGGTGTGTTAAAACTTTTTTAATGTATGGGAGATCATAGATAATCCTCATTTTGTCTCAAAGCCAATTTAGGCCTATACAAAATGAAGAAAGGAGCTTGAGTAGGCAAGTTTGAGAACTCACACCCAACTTGGAGGATTAGCATGGGAGTCTAAGGAATTTTTTAATTTTATATAGGTTCATTAAAAAATATTTGTTTAAATTTTTTGAATTATTTAAAATCACATCATCAATAACCATTAGAGGCTAAAATTGCATAAAACCCTCCAAAACCCTGGTTAATTACCCGATGGAGAAGATGAAGTTATAAAATAACATATGAGGGATAGTTTGACTATTAAATTAATTTTAAATTATATATGACTCCCAATAGATCCTTACCATCAATTTGAATCTCACCCTACTTGTATGGACAGTACACAAAATTGGTTTCTTTGATAGTTTTATGTGTTGTGCAAGTATTGAAGGTTTTCAAGAGATAAAAATCACTTGGGTGGGTACATTGGGACCTAATATATCATATAATATACATTTATTTCTCTATGAAAACACACAATTTATTTTTAAATTACCTTCATCTCAATCAGTTTAAACTAGCATAGTGAACAAACTAATGAGAGGGTAAAAACTCTAAGTAGGGGGAATTTTAAGGTCTGCCTAAGGAATATAATGGAATGAAGGGTCTTGAAAGTTGTCATAAACTCATTTTTATGTAATATTTTTGGAAAGTAAAGGTATCTTTGGTGATAAGCATGCAAGGTGAGTGAAAGAGGAGTTATTTGGACTACAAGCAGTGATAACTCATGTCCAAAAGAATCCTAATGATTAGGGATGAAACCAATGCATTTTCAATAATTACAAAAACTTTCCCTCTCATTTAAATCATCACATATGTACCTAATCTATTATGAGATGTTCCAAGAAGGCCAAATGATGAAGGTAATTTTTTGAGCAAATAAATGAGGTATTCTACACCACATTTCATGAGTTTCATATCTTGAGGGACATTTATCCATGTATAATTTGCATGGTTTGTTCCATATTATTATTTCCTATATTTGTAACTCATTTTCTCAGCATGACACATGTTCTAGTGACTGTTAAAATTCATTCTCTTCTCTTCTTTTTCAAATTCTATAAGTAGTAGCCATTTTGGCTCTTGTAAAAATAATACCACGTGATGTATGGTGAATCCCTACTAGTTTTGACATTATACTTTGAATTAGAACAATAAATTAAATCTATTTTGAGTTCATATATCATATTTTCAAAGTGTGTGAAGAGATGTATAGTGAATAGTTAAGAGATGTCTATATATCCTTATTTTCTCTCAATCCTTCCATGTTTGATGTGACTCCACTATAGAAGGTCATACAAAGTGTTTTGAAGTTTATGGATATGTTCTCAAGTGTATAATGAACCTTATTATCTAAAATTTATCTATGGTTTCACTTAACTTGGCTTTGTGCATATCACCTTCATATTGAAATACTAATCCTAGAGCATTCTAGGACTTTTAAACTAGGATTGTATACCTTGTCTCTTAGTGAAATAAGTATGATGGTATTTTGCAAACCCTTATGGAGTATCACCCCCTTATATTAGTTTGTTTTAATTAAAACTTATATCCCTTTTCCCTCAATCAAAGAGTTATTTAGGTGATAATAACTTCAAGGCATATTCAAGGAGCTATTCTATAAACCTAGAGGTTAAATTTTTCTATAGGTACACCCACATACCTAGAAGTATTCCCATGTTGCCCAAATATAGAGGAGGCTTCAACACCATCCTCTAAGGTTTCATTTTTGGTGACAACACAAGCCATATACCACTTTTAAGGAGAATACATATGACATTATGGAACAAATCTAGAAGACACCCACATAAATCTCCATTCTAAATTTGTTACATATGTCTACTATCCACAATAATATCCTAATAGAGCTCTTAGGCCAATCCCAAGTTCCAAATGACATAACCTAAGATGAATTCCAAGATTTATTTAAACATATAGCCTTAGGCAAACATTTGACCTTTTACCAAAGTGATATGTCATCCCTTGGCCCTCTCCATAACAATCCCCTATACATTTAAGTTGTCATAACATGGCACAAAGTCAAACATGTCCTCATAAATAATGAATCAGGCCTAAATATTATGTCTTTGAATCTCATCAAGAATCTCATATATATGATAGTCGATCTATATCTAGAAATAATAGCTATCAAAACCTATGACAATGAAGAAAGGGAATCCCAAGCCACCATAAGTTTACCACTTATCATTGGTCCCTTAACCCATGATACACTTTTTCATGTGTTAAACCTCAACCTATCTTAAAATTTGTTTTTAGGTAGACCTTGGATACATAAAATTCATGCAATAATTTTGGCATTGGACTTATGTCTCAAGTTATCTAACTTAGTAATGAAGGTCACCATAAATGGATATTTACAGTGCTATGAATATTACAAACATTTGGAGGTTGAGTATGAAATCTATAACTATTATTTTAACCTAGATCCAATTCCTAAAATAGACAAAGATAAATAAATACTTATAGAATTACTAGAGGATAATTATATAGACCCATATACCCTCAACTTATCTTCATATATGCCTCCTATGGAAATGTTTAATCATTTTACCATCTTCACCAATGGCCCAAGAGAGTATTTGACCCATGACATGTTTCACATTTCTAAGATTCCACAGAACCCTAAGTCTTATGGAAGACCTAAAATTAGGCTACCTTATATGGAATGGAAATTAAAAGGAAAAGGTAAACTTATAAGTCCAACTCCTATCATTTTCACACTGGCCACTAGCCAAGAAGAGGGCCCACTTGCTAATGATGAAACCTGGTTGTACAATGACAAGTTATCTGATTGCTAAAAAAATGTCAAATATCCCATTCTTAATATGATCATGGAGAATCAATCATATGAAGGTGGAGGACTCAAGCCAAATCAATAGGGTACTCTTTAAATCAATTTATATAACTCAGTATAAATGAACTTATGGCCTTATATTTAAACCACATGGGGGTGACCCTACATATCTTATTCATGTCCCAACACTAATGTCTAGTGATGACAATGCCAATAGTGAAGTAGAGTCCAATCACAACATTTATGAATACCATATCAATACTAACATGTTTCACCCACACACCATTTGTACCATTACCCCAATTATCTGACATAACCCAATTCTTCTATATCACCCTCAACTTATATCCTAGGACCAACAAAAATCCATAGTGCCTATAGATGAGTTTGATAATGATGAGGTCATTTAAAATTTTATAGGCCTAAGAGACAATGTTGTGTTAGGAGACCACAAATAAGGGTTCTCTATCAAACTAGATCCTACCACCTATTTTGGAGAATGGCTAAACACCCTTAGCCAAAAAAAATTAAAACATTGAGGTCCCAAAGTGAAAACCTCTTTGAGGTGCTTTTGGACTAAGGTAAAAGAAAAGAGAAAGGACAGTCTCTTGGTGAAAACATGTTTCAAGTGCCATTAGATAAGGTTGTTCACCTTTCCTTGAATAAATCTCAAGAGACCACCAATGATGAACTTGATTTTGGGTCCAAGTTTAGTTCATGAAAATAAAATGTCTTTGATCCAATTGCCCAAGAATTTATAATAATATTTATAACCTAGCCATAATTACCATTAGAAGATTTAAATTCATCTTGTTCAAGAGAACTTAAAAAACCAGTCCAACTAGAGGACTTTGTATTTATAGGCTAATTCACATCATTATCAACTATTCTAGAATATGGCTCGACTCTCCCCATATAAAATACTATATAAGTCAACATTGAGACCTAAGATGACCCAAAATGGATCAAATTAGGTGTGTCCCTTATTGAGGAGGAACGTGAAGTATTTATAGCCCTTATGAGGGAATTTATTTGCATCTCTTATTGGGCCTATTTAGACATGCCAGGTTTGGACCCCACCTTGGTTTTACACCACCATTTTGTACACTTGATGCCAAACCTGTGAATTATAAATTGTACAAGATGCATCCTTGTATTGTTCTACTGGTAAATAAAGAGTTGGAAAAAATCTTAGAATTAATATGCATCTAACTAATCAACTATTCATAGTGGATCTCCATTTTTTTTCCTATTATAAAGAAACCTTAAGGAATAAAAATCTACATTTAATTTAGAGACATTAACAAATCATTCCCTAAGGATGACTTTCTTCTACCAAATATCAACATGATAGTTGACTCCACAATAGGGTACGAAATGCTTTCACTTATGGATGGATTTTTAGGATACAACCAAATCAAGATTTCACTAGAAGAACAACACAATACAATGTTCACAACTCCATCGGGAATATTTTTTTATTATTGTATGCCTTTTGGTCTCATGAATGCTAGGACCACATACCAAAGATCCATGGCTATCATATTTTATGATATGATGCATTATATAAATGAAGATTATATCAATGACATATGGGGTAAATCAAAGACTCGTGTATATCATCTAGCCACACTATAAATAATATTTAAGTAGATTCATAAATATAAGGTCAGAATCAATCCTAAAAAGTGCATTTTTGGTGTCACTTTAGGAAAATTTATTGGCTTCATCATCTCTCTCTAGGGAATTACAGTTGATCCTACCAAAGTACAAGCCATTATCGAGATGCCACCACCTTCTAATTTAAATCAACTCCATAGTTTACAAGGCAATATTTAATCTATAAGATGTTTCATTTTATAGCTGACCAAAAAATGCCATTTTTTAACTCACTTATTGAATAAGTGTGTCACATTTCTTTGGGATTAAGACCATCATAAAGCCTTTCAACACCTAAAAGAATATCTTGCCAATCACCTATTCTTTTACCACCAATTCCATGAAATCCATTTATACTATACCTATTTTCCATAGACAAAGCCATGGGGGTTCTTCTAACTCAGCATGATGATAAAGGAAAATAACATGCTATGTATTATCTAAATTGAACACTAGTTAATATAAACACAACTATATGCCAGTAAAAAATGCTTGTTTAGGTATGTTATTTTCAGCCAAAAAGTTACAAAATTACATGATAAATAACAAGACCATAGATATTTCTAAAGTAGATCCACTCAAGTATTTGCTATCTAAGATAGATTTACAAGGTCGCATCGCTAAATGGATCATGTTCTTGCACAATTTTGAGATCGAGTATGTCATTCAAAAAGCTATAAAGGGAAAAGTACTTGTAGATCAAATTTTTAAAGCTCCTCTTGTAGATACTAAACCTCTAATTTTTTAATTCCTAGATGAGTCCATAATGACCATCATAGAAACACCTCCTGAGGAGCAATACTAGAAGCTATATTTTGATGGGTCATTTACATCACATGGATCATGGGAAAACCTATTATTTATTACACCATAGGGGGATATTATCCCTAAATAATTATGTATTATATTTACTTTTACTAAAAACATGGCCAAATATGAATCACTAGTTACAGGGCTTAGTCAGGCAATATAATGGAATATTCAGCATCTTAAGGTTTATGATGATTCTTAGTTAGTCATCAATCAGGTTATAGACCACTTTCAGACCAAAGATGAAAAGTTAGTCCCATATAAGGCCATAATCAACATTCATAAATAGTATAATGATGGCATATAGTTTGAACACATACCTTAGGTTAATAACAGGATAATGGATGTTATGGACATCATTGTTTCTTTGATCCTTCACATAGACAAGGCAAAAGAATATCAATTCCTCATGGAAAAAATTTTAGTGTCTGCTCATGAATTTTTGACTATTGTAATGATCTGTGATATTTTTGATCCCAACTCTATATGGTACTCAGACCTCTTTTACTACCTTTATGACCATATCATGCCACTAGACCTATCAAAAAAAATAAGAAATAAAAGGCCTTTTACTCACCAAGCCTTATGTTATACCTTACTTAGCCCAACCCTTTACCACCAAAGTTTTGATGGAACTCTAATTCATTATTTAAATTTGGTAAAAGCAACATTAAAATTATGGGAAGTTCATGAAGGATTATGTAGAGCCCACACTACCAAGTTCATCCTATCTAAAAAGCTCCTATGTACTGATTATTATTGGCCAACTATGGAAGCAAATGCAATTTCTTATGTCAAAATGTGTGACAAGTGTCAAAGGTATGCCAATTTGATTCATGCCCTAGCCAAAACACTAAAATTAATGATTACACTATGACCATTTTCAACATGGGTAATTGATCTCATTGGGAAGATTAACCCAACCTTATTTGATGGCCATAAATGCATCTTTACCACTACCAAATATTTTAGTAAGTGGGTTGAAGTTATACCCCTCACTTACAAGACTAGAAAATATATTTCCAAGTTCATCTTCAATCATTTCACTTTTTTCTATGGTATCTCATCTAACATTATATCTAATAATGATATATTTTTTAAAAATAAGGATGTCAAAATGCTTTGTGTCAAGTATTATATCACCCAACAATTTTTTACCGTGTATTACCCACAAGGTAGTGGCCAAGTAGAGACATCCAATAAAACCATTGTCAACATCCTTAAAAATATAATCAATGATGTTGGCCATGATTGACACCTCCAAATATTTTATTCCTTTTGGGAATATCACACTAATTACCATACTCCAACTAGAGCCACTCCATATTCCCTAATCTATGGAACTAAGGCCAATCTTCCCATTGAGGTTAAGTTACCTTCCTTTCGTATCTAATTGAAACATGTCCTAGATAATGAAGATTATAGATTAGCTCATCTATAAGAAATAGATTTACTTCATGAAAAATTCATGGTTTCTATCAACAACCTTTAATCATACCAAAAAAGACTATGTGGTTAATATAACTGGTGGGTCAAACATAGAGAGTTCAAGCTTGGGGATTGTTAGTAACCCTAATTGCACCCTACTAAAGTAGATTGCTTAGATCTCCTTCAAACCTTGACTAACATTGGATTGGTTTATAGGCTATGGGATACTTGTACTTAGACCAAACCTCTATATTATGAGGTTAGCTCCTCTGATATATCATCTTTGCTTAGTTTACTAGATTCTACTATGCTTTGGGAGTGAAAAGAGTTAGAAAGATAACTGAAAGGAAAATCTTATACTAGTGATGGTAATGCACCTAATTCAATCATTAATCCACTATATTTGAATTCCAACTAACACTAATAAGCAATGAAAATTATATGATTAGATTACAAAGGTTTTTAGTCAAGCACTAGTCAATAAATCCATGGAAATGGATAATGAACTCAACAAACTAAGCCAAACTATTCAAACAGGGTTTCTAATGATAATGAAAAACAAATTGAAATAAATAAATACATATTACCTTCCCAAATATATTCCACCATTGAAGAGAAGATCTAAGCATGTTCTCCCCTTGATCTAATTATCTTATCTTTGTCAACAATGGCTTATTTTCTCCTCCATTGCCTCATGAACACTATGCATAACCTAGGATTAATAGAATAAATATATAATCTAGCCTATCAAATGAATCTTTCAAATAAATCACAATGATCAACACAAAAGGATGTGGAGATAATTCTAAATTATAAGTTTATAATAATTTAGCTTTAAAATAGTGATAAGAGACCTTATATTTATAGATTTTAAAAATGGTCTAAGATCAACCATGACCATCCATCTCAAGATTGAGATGTGTGGCCATGGATTAAGAAAATATTTGTAAATAAATCCATAAATATCTCCATGATTATTTGGAGGGAAAGGCATTAACTAGGCATGGGTGACCCATAATCTAGATATTTTATGCATTTATGGCTTATGGATGCCACCCTATAGATGATGTCATTAGGTGATGTAGATATTAAGAATCAATTTCTAATATGGAAGTAATCAATAACCTCCATAAAAAATACACTTAAGCTCTTGATTTGAATTAATTATCCTTAAACAAGATTAATCAATATTTGTGTAATTATTTGGAAATTGGTGCTCAATTAATCAAAATGGTCAGAAAGTCATATTACTAGGTCATTATTTGACTCAAGAAGAAATGGAAGGTGATGTTAGATGTGTTAGAACCATATTCCCATTTGGGATGTTGTCAACATAAAATAATAAATGTATGTGATGTGTACTAACATATTAGAAGAAAAGAGTGTCCCAAAGTATAAAAAGGTGAAATCATCATTTTGACTCAAAATGAATTGATCCAAGTTAGGTATCACATAAAATGTATTGCCCGATTAAAGGATACATTGGCCTAAATTATCACTTATATATAACAATATTGAATCATTTATCATGTTTTTAGTGATTTTTTCCTAATTTGGGAATTTGAGTGAAATTTGAGTAAGATTGACAATTTAAACACAAATGGTGCTAAGAATTGGATATCTACACAAATCATTAAATCTTAAAACTCCAAGGTAATCCTATATAAAAGTGTTTCACATAAAGGTTCCATCAAGTGATCAAATCATGATTTCAATGATGGGAGTCTTGATTCAAAGAACTAACTAGTCAATATCTCCATTGTTAGTTCAGTCACTCAACATCAAACACTATATGTGACCTACATAAGATGATATACTAGTAACTAGGTGAGATTAGGACCTGCCAAGGGAGAAAACACTACCATATGTAAAAATCAAACTAATATAATCACACTAAACCTATATCAAAGAATATAAAAGCAATCATTTTATTCACTTAAGAGGTTACAAAGCTCAATTTTGGTAGAGTTTTTTCATGCCCAAGAGAAGGATCCTAAAATAAGTCTTGAAATCTTGAATATATAGAACATGATAAGAGAACTAGACAAGGGAATAGAATATAAGAGAGAATAAAGAGTCATCTATGAAAATAAACCCAAGTAATACTTCCATTATCACTCATTCTAAATAGTTCTCTAATAATATCCCCATGTTTGATGGTGTTGCATGATCTTTGCATGAGTTGTTTGGCATTGAAAACAAGGTGGTGGGCCATCATAAACATATAACAACTTCTCCTTCTTTTAACATAAGACCAAGTTAATTGAATGAATCTTTCTTTCATGAATACTACGGAATATGCATTTATTTTATTTAAGGATCATTTATTTAGAGTGATTGTCACTTAAGATCAATCAACTCATTCATCGACACTTAAGACTAATTGTGCATGGAATTTACCACTTGAAAACTAGATATGCATGTGGTTGGTATTTTAAGTATAGTTATGTGGAATGAATATTAATTATTCGTTTATTATCACTTGATTTAACCCTTTCAATAGTCTTCTACATCATCCTCAACTTCATTTGATTAACCAAGTAGGTCTTTTAGGCCAATTACGCCTAGTAGCCTAACTATTTCTATTGTATGGCCATAATAACCTAAATGAACTTTTAAAACCTAAAAATATAGTGATTTTGAGTCCTTGAACAACATTCCATATCATGAAATAGGTCTTCTTGGGAAAGAAACACCTAAAACTTGGTTAAACTAGGTGACAAGGTCACCTTGTCTTTCAATCTTGTAGACTTGATGATTTGAATGAACTCCCAAGGGAACTTAAAGGCATGGTTATAATCATCTAATTACTTAAAGAGGTATAAAAAGTGCCAATCTTCACTTTCAAATGATTTTAATTTTCTTAAATTGCATTATACCTCTTTTTATGCACTTTTTTCCCTTAAAATCATGTTTTCTACCATGTTCATACACCATTAATACAACAAAATGCCATGGAAATTAATCTTTTAGAGTTTACTAGATGATCTAAGTGGTATTCAAGTGATTTCAATCTATTTTGGTGCCTTTATTTTACTTCTTCTCCATTGGGTTTGTAGTAGGGTTTTGTAAGGGTTTTAGAGTGCTTAGGTCTCTTAATGATGATTCAAAAATATTGGGTGTTGAATTTATAAAATAATCCAAAAAAACATTATTTTATTAGTCCCTATACCTCTCCCAAAGTCCTTAACCTCCTATGCAAAATATATGTACCATGGTGAGCATGTGAAGTCACCTCTCTAGTTTAAAATAAGCTTTCTAGGTAGTGTTTGGTATCCTGAGGCCAAAATGATCAGTCATGCTACTTTTCCTACATCTAAAATATAACATACACCTCTATTAAAACATAATTATGATGTTCATGAAGACTTGGAGTGCCCTCATGACCTTATTGTCTCTAGTTACCCTTCTTGTTGGCACTATCTCATGAAGTCAATAGCTAGGAATATGTGTATGCAAGGTTATTCAATATTTTGACCTCATAATGAGTTTAAAGTCTATTATATAGTTTATAGGACCTTAATATCCTATATATAGTCCTTTGGAGCCATATTATTGGCTTGATAAAGCCATTCACTCTTTGTTTGCATGTACACAAATCTCTATTTGAATAACCTAACCTATCTACCTATGTAAATGATCACAAAGACCCATGAATATGGTTGATGTATGATTATTTAGGAATTTTAATACCTCATATTCCTTATCTAAATCATTGAATATATAATTACCCTTCATTTCTTTGATTATAAGCTTAAAATAACCTTATTTAGACTAGTTCATATATTATGGACCATACACATGCTAACCACCAAGTCTTGGAGAGGCTTAAGAGATCTTATAGGACCCCCAATACCATTTCATGTATAAAACAATCATTATAATTCAAAATTAAGATTCTTTACTCAATCAGGTATGTTTTAAGGTTTTATAAGGGTTTTAGGGATCTAAACTTTTTATCAATAGTTTATAGCATACAGCCCATGATAGAAAACCTCTTACCATAAATTTGAAGAAAATTTTCCCCTCCAACATCCATAACAAGTAATATATCCCTTGATAAATGTCCATGAAGATTTATACATGGTGAAGTGGTGCCTCAACTAGTTGTTTTAGACTGTGCAAGAAGAAAGGAAGGTTTAAGAGTAACAAAGATGAGGTTTATGTATTCCATCCACTCCAACACCTCCTAAAGGTTTTAAATGAACCTCCACCTCATTCTAATGATCATCAATTGAAAATAAAATACATGAATCAATTGAACATGGTGATAGCATCTCATAAGGGTTTATGGCCTATCTGCATGTTTCATCCCTCAAGGGCATATTTTTATGAAAACATTAGTATTATAACTCTCACCTAGTGTGTGAATACTTATACATCACCTTATATTGACTCATAAAACCTCTCATGATGTTCAAACCCTCTATCAAACCTTATATCCCTCCAAGGTCTCGTAGCTCAATCTTTGACTATCAATAGACAAGCATATGATTGTGATAAAATAGTGGATTATTAAACTACTAGTGTGACCTAAAAAATATCATGGTTAGTTATAAACACTCATGAACATAACTTCTACCAAGTTTCATAGTTCGATTTTGCCTATAGAAGCCTTAAAACTCATTTTTCTCAAAATTAGCCAGTGGGTTGCTTGTGTTTCTAATAGGTCTGTGACTGAGTCTTCATATCATGTTTGTATTTGGGTCTAAGAATGTTTATAAGGATTTATTAGGATATAAAAATCCTTGTTTCAACAATATATATCCTCCACTAGTCACCTCTTGAACCTATGCAACCCATCATCATACCATATCTCTTCAAAGATCTAAGTGTGACTATCTTGATAACACTATTGTAGATGATGTTTGGGAAAATGAAAGTGTTTGATATCCATTTCACCATGACTTATTAAATTTATACCTCCTAATTATTTTAAACCCTCCTCTAAACTCTTTTGGTATATTTTCTCTTAAAGGGTGTTTTTAGGCTCCTACAGTCTTTATTCCATACACAAGCTTATGTATTGTGCTTTCATGAGTTGGTAGTAGATGTCATGATCTAAGATAAGGTATGAATATATAAATTCACCATTTCAATACATAGGTTAATTCACAAATTTCCTCTTTGAATGAATGTATCTTAAACTACACCTATCTAGGGTGTGTGAATGTGTCAATACAATTTACCCTAGTATGGATATAGGTGAACATTTCAAGTTTGATCTTGGAGAGAAAATTTGGTTAGGACATTATTCTTCATAACCTAAATTTATTCACATCTTAATTTTCTTTATGAATCTTCCATTTTATCATGGGACTCTCCCATTAGACCACTTTGATCCCATCTTCACAATCTTAGAGATAGGCTTATCTTAGCAAGGCTTTAGATGCCCTTTGATTGTGTGTATAGACTAAGATAATTTTTTACAATTTATACCTGATTAATTGTCATTATTTATCATTCTAATTGATTCTCAACCTTATTCATAAAACTTTATTGAACTTAAAGTCACATTAATTGTCCCTCACAGTCTTGGTTTGATACAGTATGGGTATGCTTCAAGAGGGATTCAATCACTACTATAAGTGAGTATTTTCATGAAAACATGTCCTAATTTTATAGTGATACATAATTATGTTATACCTTTTATCTAATTCTTATATCCATCACTTTATAATACTATGTTCTCCATACTCATCACTCTACCTTCTAGACATAGAACTTTATTCATCATAGACTTGATTGTGTATGAGAATTTGATCATTGTATAGACTGAGCACTGTTTTATGTCTTGAAACAACACCAAAACCTCCAATAAATCACTCTAATACTCTCACCTTGTTTTAATTTCTTATTATCTCAAATCTCCCTTTAATCATCCAAATCTCTGCTTGTTTGCATCTTTAATCTCACCTCTTTACTTAGCATGGTTGTAGGTGACTATGTAGGGTTGTTTTGTATGGATAAATGTGGATTTAGACCTTTATAAGGTCATAAAATATTGTTTATGAGCCTCTCCTTCATTCATTATAACTTGAGGATATATTTTAAACAAAGACCTTCAAGGAGATATTCTCTATTCCCTCCTTTCCTACAACTTTCCATGAAAACTCTTGACTATGTTTTCATTGGTTGTAGGTGATCACATATTAGTCTTATCATGGTTATAATATTTCATACCTAATTTAATAGACATGATAGTTCTTAAACAATTTTTAATCCTTTATGGCAATGGATCAATGAGTGTATAGGTAGTAATAGGTGATGGATGATGAGAAACATTGAATGGAGATGGAAATGGAGATTTTACAATGGTAAATGGCAATGAGAAGACTATGAGATGGGATGACACAAGATGGAGGTGAAATGAGCATGAATCCACAACCTTAATATTCATGAACACCATGAGTTAATCATAGGAATAAGCCTCAATTATACATACCACTTTGGAGGCTCTTAAATGAGGTATACACTATGTAAAAGAAACCTAGGATTTATTTAATAACATTAGCATATGCTAAAATACCTTAACATATGTTAAAATATGACTAATAGGAGGTTTTATGATGATTTATGGTGTTTGGTTTGGATTGACCTTGAATAATATTTTTTTCACTTGAATGAAGGATGTATAACAAGAATGAAATCCTTGTAAATAAAATTCCAATAAATCTTGATATTCTTTCTCTCTCATGAACTGTACAATCACTCTTTATTTACTTGTAGACTATAGATTTTTTTATGTATGCCTTCTTGAGATAAATATTCCCTCACACATTTGTAAATAATCTAAGGAATCATGGAAAGGTGGTTCATATTCTTGAAAATATCCACAAACTTTAATTTTTCTATCATGATGCCCAGATGAGGAGATATCTTAGAAAATTGGTTGTTTGCCTGAAAGAAGAAGGCATAGTGAGTACCTTATCTTGTTAAGGATTTTTCATTAAAGAGATAAAGAGAGGACTGAGAACCAATTTCCAAATATGTAATCTCTCTCAGACCCCTTCACCTACCCAAGGTTCTAGACCTTAATTTTCTCTCTCATGGCCATACCATCTACAAATCTAAAGAGCTCTCTTGATGTGCAAAGGAGCTAGGTGGATGAAGAGAATTTTTTTTGAGATTTTATAAGGTATTTTTCCCTTTAATATTATTATAAAAACCTATAATAACTTCAGCTTCAATCTCTTGACCTTTATTATATAGAAAAGTCCATACAAATTTGTACTCCCTACATGAAACTAATGAAAATAGACTTTCTTTTGCATATTATCCAAAATTAAAGCCTTAAACCACAAATTTAGGGAAAATTAATGAAACTAAAGATTCAAAGGACATGTGAAAACAATAATTAAGTCTTTTGAGATCTTTATGTGGCCAAAATTTCACATGTGGGAGCCTTTAGAGAGCAAAATTATGCTTAAACTTTCATGAAGAGATAATTCCAAAGTATGAAACTTTTGATTTGGAGAAATGAAATCAATATTAAGGTGAATAAAGATATTTATGGATGATTTTGTTTATTTTTACTCCAAATTTATCATTTAAATGCTCAAAAACCTCTCTCTTAGGCAAAATACACATAGCTTCTCAAAGGTGATTTGCCACTAAATGTCATAAAAAGCATATTATATCCTCCCAAAAGATTTGAAATAGACTTATATTTATTTTAACCACACTTAAAATATTATAATCATCTCCAAGTCTTTCATACACTAAATTGTGCTATAGAATCTCATGACAAGTTGAGATTGAGACAAGACCATGATAGGACATTGAAACTCACTCCATTCATATGCTAATCAAATACATCTTGTTGATCAAGAACATCACCTGAGGACCAAGGAAAACTAGGACATGAATTTTTTCTTAGTATAGGGGTTGGAATTTGGCCTTGGCAAGACAAAGTACCAACATTTTTGGTGACTCACATGGGTTGACCAACCTAATGATCAATGACAGTTTGGAATATGACAATGACAATTTGGAATATGACAACATGATTTTGATGACTCCCTTGTACTGACAAACAAATTTTTTACTTTTAAACTCCTCTCTTTGACTATAACAAACAAAAATACACAAACATAAAAAATAAAAGTAACACAACCTAAACTAAGAAGCACACCTAACCTAAGGAAATAACAAAACCAGACAAACATAACAACAAGGCAATAAACAACTACTTGTGATAATAAATTATTGGAAAAAGATTTAAAAAACTAAAATTACTAACCTAAAGTCAAAATCCTTCCTCTAGGATCAAATGGAAAACTTTATTGTCGACTATGGCAACTTGAATTATGATTACCACATCTGATAGCCCCTTCTTATAGCTAAGACCATTGGCATGTTCAGGGCCTCTTGGGGAAGGAGTTGGGTCTTTTAATTTCATTCTTAGGTGCATGTATTATACATGTGATTTTAATACCTAGTCATAATCCTCCCATATCCTTCTACTTTGAAATAACAATGTTAATTCTACTTCATTCATGCACTGTCAATGGTCTATCATGTCTTGATTAATGGTTTCACTCTGCTTCACATGGATGTTGACTTGTCAAGACTTTCATGATGGATATATTAAACTTATTTAGGCATAATAAAGTACAATAAATCTTCACTTGGTTTTTGCTTAAGATTATCAACTTAGGGCACAACCTTAATAAACATTTCATCATCTTGTGCTTACTCTTCTTGTGGATAAATCTTGATAGGGTCAGTAATTAATTGGTCTTCAACATGTTCCATAGGAAGTGTGAGTCCTTTAAAATATTTATATTCATTTCAAATGATCATTTATTGCTTCCAAATGTCACCATTGTCACTTTGACACTCATATTCATTGGTCGGCCTACACATATCTATGGTAACTGCTGTAAGTTTTTGAGAAACATGTTGATGGAGGATGGCTACCATGTGACCAAGGAGTTCTTGAGAAATAACCTTTTCTTTCTCAATTAAAACCTTTTCTTATTATGTCTCATCTTGTAATTTTATCTCATCATACATCTTAGCAACCTCTTAGAGTTCATCCTCTTTTGTATTGAGAAAGATTAAATCACATATATCATGGCCAATGGGTATTCCAATAGTGATTTCTTCTTCTTGATCACTCAAGTCACTTTCATATTCTATTAAATAAGTTGAATATTCTTAATTTACCTCACAAAGGAGAGGATATTTTTCAATAATTGGCATGGTGGATCACTAAAAATAATAAAATAAGATGAGACAAATCCAAAGGTGTTTCTATGGATGCTTTATTTTTCTTATGGTGCTGCTTAACTTTAAAAACTATCATCTCCTCTCTTTAATGTATCTATCCTTGAATATACTTCCATGATAGGAAGGCCTTTGGATTTTTAGGAGGGAGGAGTGTAGGATAAATAATTTTAGGCTTGTCCTTGACTTCAACACTTGAGCTTATACTTTACTTCTCATCTTTCTCCCTTAATAGTTGCATTTGTTTCCAAGTCATAAACTTAGGTTTAGGGACTTCTTATTTTTCACTTGTTTCAACCATGGGTATGAATGGATGAACCTTATAATGAGATGGGATTACTTTTGAAACTTCCATTGACTTATGTAGATGTTGGTTTGCATTCTTAGTTTGATTATCAAAGTAAGCCTCAAAATAATGAACCATGTCATTAGATATCTCTCCTTGTTGATTAGAACATGAAGGCCCTTTCATGATGTACTATGAAATATGTGATTCAACCTTCTCAAAACAAACTTATTTTACCTTTTGAGGTTTATCTTGGATATAATTCCAAGTAGGAAATCTTGGCAAGGATTGTGAGGAATTTTGAGGGATGTTACACACATTTGTTTGACACTCTTGAGAAGGAAAAAGGATTTCAATGGAGGACTGATGTGAAATGAAGGAGAGATCATGTTGTTGGTTATTGTGAACCTAGTGTCTCTCATGGACTACCAACTTCTCTTCAATGCCTATAATTAGACCACCTATGTCAAGGATATCACCACTAAATTTTGAATGACCTTATCTTATGAAAGATGCCAACTCTTTTTTAGCATGTTTCAATGAAGCTCTCATGATCTCAATCTCATGCTTAGGGATCTCCTATATATATATATACATATATATATATATATACATATATATATATATATACATATATATATATACATATATATATGTATATATATATATATACATATATATATGTATATATATATATATATATGTATATATATATATATATGTATATATACATATGTATATATATATATATATATGTATATATATATATATATATATATATATATATATATCTTTTGTGTGTCAATGCTCACCATGTGTTTCACATAGCCAAATAAGGTTTGTTTAAAGCTTGATATGGATTGTCTTAGAACTTGGTTGATCTTATTAATAATGTCATGAGATTTCCATGACTAATTAAATTGATAAACAAGTTACCAAGGAAGTGAATAAGGTTCACAAGGATGGATAGAGTGGTATCATTAGTGTTGAAATGGATCATAGGCCTGATAATGACTTTTATATTGTTGATCAAGGTAAATGTAGGATTGATAGGGGTCATAATGAGATGGATATGGATTATATTGGAATTTGGATAGATAATAGGGATATGGATAAAGAGTTAAATGATAAGAATCTATCCCATATGTAACCATCACTTAACATAATGCACATGAATATCAAATAACTTATGAACATGAACTGTTACTTCTTATGAAATGATGACCAAGATGACTAATTGAAAATGCTTATCAAGACCATAAAGTTTAAAATGAATACTCCAATGACTAGATCTTTATCCCACTGAGCATACCAAAACTATTAGCAACCCAAGTTGTACCCTGCTAAAGTAGATTGATTAGATCTCATTTAAACTTATTTTAACATTATATTGGTATATAAGCTATGGGATACCTATACTTAGACCAAACCTCTAGATTATGAGGCTAACTCCTCCTATAAATAAACTTTGATTAGTTTAATAAAATCTACTATGATTTGGGGGTGAAAAGAGTTAGAAAGATAATTTAAATGGAAATCCTATGATAGTTATGGTGACACACCTAATATAATCATTCAACCACTCCATTTGAACTCAAACTAACTCTAATAATCAATGTAAATCACTAAATATTATAGCTCCAAGGGACTCCTATCAAAAGTGTTTCACATAAGGTTCCATCACGTGATCAAATCATGAGGGAAATGATGGGAGGCCTAATTTAAGGAACTAATTATTTCATATCTCCAATGTTATCTCAATCACTCAACATCAAACACTATATGTGACCTACATGAGATGATATACTAGTAATTAAGTGAGATTAGGACCTGCCAAGGGAGAAAACATGACCACATATGCAAATAAAAGTAATATAAACACACTAAACCTATATCAATTAATTTTAAAATAGTCATTTTATTAACTTAAGAGGTTATAAAGCTCAATATTGGTATATTTTTTTCATGCCCAAGAGAGGGATCCTAAAATAAGGCTTGAAAGCCTGAATATATAGAACATGATAAGAGAAAAAAATAAGAGAATGGTGTAAAGGATATAATAAAGAGTAATATATTACCATAAAATTAATTAATAATTTATTTATCACTCATTTTAAATAGTCCTCTAAGAATATTTCCATGTTTGATGGTGTTGCATGATCTTTACATGAGTTGTTTAGTGTTGAAAATAAGGTGGTAGGCCATCATAGGCATATAACAACTTCTCCTTATTTGAACACAAGACCAAGTTAATTTAATGACTCTTTCCTACATGAATAATATGGAATATTCATTGATTTTAGTTAAGGATCAATTATTTAAATTGATTGTCAATTAAGATCAGTGAACTCATTCATTGACACTTAAGACCAATTGCGCATGGAATTTTCCACTTGAAGACCAGTTATGCATGTGGTTGTTAGTTTAATTCTAGTTATTTTATGTGAGGATTAGGTATGCCTTGATTATCACTTGATTTAACCCTCTCAATAGTCTTCTACGCCATCTTCAAGTTAGTTTGATTAATCAAGTAGGTCTACTAAGCCAATTAGGCCTAGTAGCCTAACTGTTTATACTTGATGTCCATAATAACCTAAATTAACTTTTAAAAACTAAAAATATAGTGATTTTTATTCCTTTAAAAACCTATCATATCATGAAATATGTCCTCTTGGGCATAAAAACCTAAAACTTGGTCAAACTAGGTGACTAGGTCACCTTGTCCTTCAATTCTATAGACTAGATTATTTAAATGAACTCCTAAGGGAAATTATAATAATGTTTATGATAATATAATTAATTTATGAGGTATAAAAACTATCAATATTCACTCTCTCATGATTTAAAATTTATTAAATTGCCTTGTACCTCTCTTTCTACACTTTTCCCCCTCAAAATCCTATTTTCTACCATGTTCATACACCATCCATATAATAAAATGATATGGATATGAATATATAAGAGTGTAATAGATTATTTAGGTGGTATTAAAGTTATTTCAATCTATTTGGGTGCATTTTCTTTTAGTTCTTCTCCATCAAGTCTGTAGTAGGGTTTTAGAATGCTTAGGGCTCTTAATGATGATTCATAAATCTTGGGCATTGAATTTATAAACCAATGCCATAAAATATTAGTTTATCATTCCTTATACCTATCCAAAATTCCTCAACCTCCCATGTAAAATATATATGCTATGGTAAGCATGTGAAGTCACCTCTTTGGTAAGAAATAAGCTTTATAGTCAGTGTTTTGTAGCTTGAGGCCAAAATGATTAGTCATACCACTTTTATAGTAGATAAAATATAAAATAAACCTATATTATAAAATTATTATGATGTACATGAATACTTTTATTTCCCTCATGACCTTAATTTGTCTCTTGTTACCCCTTCTTTGTGGCACTATCTCATGAAGTCAATAGCTAGGCATATGTGTATGCAAGGTTATTTAGTATTTTGACCTTATGATGAGTTTAAAGGATATTATATAGTGTATAATACATGAATAAAATTTATAGGATCATTTAGATCCATATTATTAGCTTGATCAAGCCATTCACTCTCTATTTGCATGCACACAACTCTCTATTTGAAAAACTAGACCTATCTACCTATGGAAATGATCACAAAGACACATATATATGGTTTTTTTATGGTTATTTAGTAATTTTAATATCTCATATTCCTTATACAACTCATTTAATGTGAAATTACCATTCATTTCTCTGCTTACATGCTCAAAATAGCCTTCTTTAGACTAATTTGTACAATATGTATCATACACGTGCTAACCACCGAGAAATGGAGAGGATCAATAAATTTGAGAGGACAAAAAACACCATTTCATGTCTCAAAAACATAATTATAATGCACATTTATGCCTTTTTACTCCATCAAGTATGTTTCAGGGTTTTGCAAGGGTTTTAGGGGTTTGAACTTCTTAGCAATAGTTCACAACATACAAAACCTTGATATAATTTTTTTTCCATAGATATGAATTAAATTTTCCCATATAAAAACCATTAAAATCATGATATCCCATGAAAAATATCCATGAATATGTGTACATGGTGAAGTGGTGCTTCGACTGGTTGTCTTAGACTGTGCAATAAGAAAGGAAGGTTTAAGAGTCAAAAAAGACAAGTTTTATATATTACATCCACTCCATAACCTAATTAAAGGTTTTAAATTACCCTCCACGTCATTATAATTATCATCAAGTGAAAATAAAATACATGAATCAGTTGAACATGGTGACAGGGTTTCATAAGGGTTTATGGCTTATCTGCATGTTCTAGCCCTCAAGGGCATATTTGTATGAAACCATGAGTATGATAACTCTCACTAGGTTTTTTAAGACTTATAAATAACCTTAAATTTCTTAATAAAACCTATCATTAACTTCAAACCCTTTTTCAAACCTTATATCCCTCCAAGAAGGTCTCTTATCTCCATCTCTGACTATCAACAGACAAGCATATGGCTGTGAAAAAATAATGGATGATTCCTCTACTAATGTGACCTAACCAAGACCAAGGTTAGTTATAACCACTCATGGCCTTAAAACTCATTTTTCTCAAAATTAGCCAGTGGGTTGCCTATGTTTCCAATAGGTCTATGACTGAATCTTCATATCATGTTTGTATTTATGTCTATGAATGTTGATAAATATTTATTAGGCTATAAAAATACTTCTTTAAATGATACATATCCTCCACTGTTCACCTCTTGAACCTATATAACCCATGATCATACCATATCTCTTCAAAAACCTTAATGTGATTATCTTACTAACACTATTGTAGATGATGGTTAGGGAAATATAAGTGTTTGCTAGCCATTTCAACATTAATTTTCACTTTGAGACCTCTCAATATATTTAAAACCCTCCTCTCAACTCTTTCTTTGTTATATTTTCTCTTCAATGGTGTTCACAGGCTCTTATAATCTCTATTTCATACACAGGCTTGTGTATTATACTTTCATGAGTTGTAAGTAGAGGCCATGATCTTAGTGAAGGTTTGAATATATTAATTTACCATTTGAATGCATATGTGAATTCAAAATTTTCCTCCTTGAATTAATGTTTCTTAAGTTGTACCTATCTAGGGTATGTGAATGTGTCAATACAATTTACCCTAGTATGGCTATAGTTGAAAATTTCAAGGTTCATCTTGGAGAGAAAACTTGTTTAAGACAATATTATTCATACCCTAACCTTATTCACATCTTCATTTTCCTTATGAACCTTCCATTTTATCATGTTAGTCTCCCATTAGACCACTTTGCTCCCATCTTCTTCATAATCTTGGAGATAGGCTTGTCTTATCAAGGCTTTAGATTTTCTTTGATTGTGTGTATGGACTATAACAAATTTCTGAAATTTATACCTGATGACTTATCATTATTTATCATATTAAGTTACTCTCAACATTAGGTATAAAAATTTATTAAGTTAAATTCATAACAACTATCCCTCACAGTCTTGGTTTGATATAATATGGGCATGCTTCAAGAGGGATTCAACCACTACAGTAGGTGAAAATTTTCATGAAAAAATGTCCTAATTTGAGAGTGATAAATAATTAGGGTTTTCCTTTTATCCAAGTCTTATATCCATCACTTTCCAATATTGTGTTCTCCATACTCATTACTCTATCTTCTAGACATAGAACTTTCTTCATCATAAGCTTGATTGTATATGAGAATTTGATCATTATATGGACTAAACATATTTTTAGGTCTTGAAAAAACACCATAGACCTCTAAAAGTCACTATAATGATCTTACCTTACTTTAAATTCTTATTATCTCAACTCTCCCTTCAAACATCCAAATCTCTCCTTGTTTGCATCTTTAATCTCACCTCTTTGCTTAACATGGTTGTAGGTGACTATGTAGGGTTCATTTGTATAGATAGAGGTGGAGTTATAACTTGATAAGGTTAAAAAATAATGTTTATGAGCCTCTCCTTCATTCATTATAACTTGAGGAGATAATTTTAAAAATACCTTCAAGGAGATATCCTCTAGTCTCTCTTTTCCTACAACTTTCCATGAAAACTCTTAACTATGTTTTCATTGGTTTAGGTGATCACATTTCAGTCTTAGAAAGGGTTTTAAGATTTCATACCTACTTTCATAGCCATGATGGTTCCTAAACACTTTTTACTCCTTTATGATAGTGTATCAATGACGTGGAAGTGAGTGTATAGGTATTGATAGGTGATGGATGATGGGAAACACTGAATGGAGATGGAGCTTTTACAATGGTAAATGGCAATGAGAAGATTATGAGATGGGATGACACAAAATAGAGGTGAAATGAGCATGAATTCATAACCTTGACATTCATGAAGACCATTTTTGAATCATAGGCATAAGCCTTAATAACACATACCACTTTGGAGGCTACTTAAGGATGTATACAATATGTAAAAGAAATCTGGGATTCTACTAATAACCTTAACATATGCTAAAATACCTTAACATATGCTAAACTATGACTAATATGAGGTTTTAAGATGATTTATGGTGTTTTATATGGATTGACCTTGAGCAATATTAGTGTCACTTGAAGGACATATGACATGAATGAAACCCCTACAAACAAAATTCCAACAAATCTTAATATTCTTTCTCTCTCACGAATCATACAATCTCTCTTTATTTACTTGTAGACTGTAAATTTAGTAGTGTATTACATATTGAAATCCATATGACCTCACATTAATTTAAATAAGCTAAATAATATAATTGAAATAATGTTCATATTCCTAAAAATCTCTACAAACTTTCATTTTTTTATCACAATGCCTAGATGAGGAGAAATCTTAGAAAACTAGTTGTTTGCCTGAATAAAGAAGGCATAGTGAGTGCCTTAAATTTTTAAGGATGGTTCATTAAGGATAAAGAGATAAAATTATAACCAATTACCAAATATGGAAGCTCTCTCAGACCCCTTCCTCTACCCAAAATTCTAGACCTTGATTTTCTCTCTCATGGCTATAACATCTATAAACCTAAAGTTCTATCTTGATGTGCAAAGGAGTTAGGTGGATGAAGAGAACTAGTTTTGAGCCTATATTAGGTATTTTTCCCTTGAATATCATTCAAAAAACCTATAATAAATTTAGCTTCAATCTCTTAACCTCTGTTGTATGGAAAAGTTTGTACAAATTCATACTTCCTACATGAAACTAATGAAAATAGCTTTTCTTTCACATATTCTCCAAACTTAAATCCTTGAACCAATAATTTAGGATAATATAATGAAAATAAAGATTCAAATGACATTTTAAAACAAGAATTAAGTATTTTGAGATCTTTAAGGGGCCAAATTTCACACGTGGGAGCCTTTAGAGAGCAAAATTATGCTTAACTTGCATGAAGAGATAATTCCAAAGTATGAAACTTTTGACTTGGATCAATAACATGAATATGAATGTGAATAAAGGTATTTATGGATGATTTTGTGGATTTTTAATCTAAATTTATCATTTAAAGGCTTAAAAACCTCTCTTTTTAATTCAAAATACACATAGCTTCTCAAAGAAGATTTGTCACTAAATGTCATAAAAAGAATATTATATCCTCATAAAAGGTTTAAAATAGACTTATATGTATTTTAACCACAATCCAAATCTTATAATCATTTCCATACCTTTCATACACAAAACTATGATAGAGAATCTCATGACAAGTTAATACTAAGACAAGACCATGACAAGACATTGAAACTCACTCCCTTTATATGACAATCAAATACAACTTGATGATCAAGCACATCATCTGAGGACCAAGGACAACTAGGACATTAAAAGTTTTTTATTATGGGGGTTGTCATTTTTCCTTGATAGGCCAAATTTCCAATAGGTAGTTTATTCTCAAATAAAACCAAAAGAATAGCATGACTAAGAATAATAATAAGGGAAAGTTCAAACCCAATTGGATAGGACCACATGCCATTATTAAAAATTATGGCTCTAGAGCATACAGGGTCACTAGACTAGATGGAGATGAACTTGATGAGCTGATGAACATTATACACCTCAAACATTATTTCACTTGAAATACCTAACATATTTCCTTAGAGGCTCATTTATGTTTTAGCATATTTCCATCTTATTTATACCAAACCCTATACCATTATACCATACCCTCACTATCGACCATAATTAGTTTTGCCATCCCTACCCAACCCCTTTTAACCTTGGTTATAATCCATTAGTTCTTCAGGAACCTTCAATAAGGGGATTCAGATGAAATTTTAGAATTTGATTTAGTATTCTAGACAAAAGTAGTATATGGGACTAGTATAAGAGTGGCTTGGCAGTTGCATCCTTCATTTCTTATTTCATTTCATTGTGATTTTTCTTGATTATAACCACCTTTGGGATAATTAATATCTCACTCTATACTACTAATTATAATCACCTTTGGGAAAATTATTATCATTGACATATGTTGTTTTTTCCTAATTATAACTACCTATGGGAAAATTAGGAACACCACCTTTACCATGAATTATTAAATCACCTTGTCATTCCTATGTTGTACTATGTCATTTGCCTAATTCAATAAATTTATGGTACCTAGTCAAATTCTTCCACTATAAATTAGAACTATAGTGACTTGAGGTCCTAATGGGGCTATGTAGGCAGCACTCAATTCACGTTGAGGTTAGCTCAGTCACCCTTTTACCATGTTCTCACTATTTTATGAGTTGGACCATTTAGTATGTCATAATTATCAATCAAGTTTAGATGATTTCAAAATTATAAAAACATTTATAAAAGATACACAAAATCCTAAAAATCACAAAACCATGAAAATTGGCTTAGACTCCCCACATGAGATATAAATTGTCAATTTTTTTGAGATGGAACATATTATTTATTTAGTTTATTTATAGACCAATTTGGTCTTTTTCCTCTAATTTCTGGGAGAACTATATTGGCTTGAGGTTCACATGGACTATGTAGGCAACACTTGGATACATGAGGTATCACAACTTAGCTCGATCACACCTTCCTTTCTTTTTAGCTACTTCTTTGCCTTAAGGATTCTAGGACCCCTACCTATTTCATAAGTAACCACTTATCCTTTAGTTTCCCCATCCTTATTTAACCTTCACCTTATTCTCTTATTGTTTTGAAATCACCTTCAAATCTATGATCTCATTATTTTTATAGATCATTCCCCTATCTCCTCTACCACATCAATCAAGTTTCTTTCTCATTATTTTCTTCTATCCCATATCCCTGGATAACTACATTTGGCCTGAGGTTCATGTTAGATCTTGCATCCATGGAACTATGTAGGCAAAGTCCACTTGCCTTGTGCATCTGGAGTCAGCTCAACTACCCCTTCCTTTTCTTCTATTCTCCTCCCCCCCCCCCCCCGCCATTTCATTTATTTATTTCATTGTCTCCTATATCCTAGGGGCAATGTTTGTCATCTTGTGTGTCATTATTTCCTTATATCCTAGGGGAAACCTTATGCCATTATTATTACATTGTTATACTTGCAACATTGTTGTTTAGCTTACAAGTTACCCTATCACCAAGAGTAACACCTCCATTACACATGCATGAACAATTTGTTTTATATTTACACTAACATTATGATTAACCATTATTTATGTTTGTTTCATTTTTGTTCTCATTTTTGTCTTATTGTGTCTTTCTTTTTATTTCTTAGTGTTTTGTTGTGTATCTTGTTTATTGATGTTTTATTTTCCTATTTGTTTGCTTTTTTTCTTTCATTGTTTGCCTTTACTTTGTATATGTGTTTATTGGGTAATTCCTTGTGCATTATACTTAAGTCCCTCCATATTCATATGTCAACATTGTCATCATGTTTTTTATCATTGGTGCATTATTTTTAAATGTTTATTAGATCACATGTCAGTCATTATGCATATTTTGGATAAGTTATCATGGTGTTCTATATCATAGTGTTTACCATCATTTTGTATAGCAAAAATCAGCTTGGTACAATTAATGATGCCACGATAATTTTCCTATATCACCTAAAAAATTCTTGATCTATCCAAATCATTTACCAAATATAGAGTAATTAAATCATGAAATAATTTTAATCCTTGATAATTAGGACATACATATACATACTAGAAGGTTTCCCAAATTCATATTTCTCCTCTGTACTAGCTTACTCTTACTCTTTGAGTATGAGTTTAGTCCATAAGCCCCCTTTTCCAATTTGCAATATTGTCCCAAATCATAGTGATAATGATTATAACCACCTTTAGGGAAATAATTATCCTTTTCTTGCCCTATTGGGGCATGTTTTAATTATGTTAATGATTATAACCAACTTTGGTCAAATCATTATCTCTATCCACCCAATTAGGGCATTTTTTTATTGTGCTAATTATTATAACCACCTTTAGGAAAATCATTATCTTTAACTGCCCTACTAGGGCATGTTTTCATCTTGCTAATGATTATAACCACCTTTTGTCAATTCATCCTTTTTTATCTACCCAATAGGGGCATCTCACTATACCACTAATTTTAAATACCTTTGTGAAAATTAGTCTTTTACACTCCCTTTACATTTTGGTCCCATCATTTTACTTCTTTTGAGGGACTGATCACCAACCTTCTTTGTCGATTTCTCCCTCGAGGGGGCATCCATGGCCCTTCTATTACATGTTGGGGAATTAGGCATACATGACATTTTTATTATTTGATAAGATGTTACTATGCATATATCTTTCAATGCCTTTCTAAACAAGGGTAAATTATAGACACCCCATTCTAACCATAACTAGCTTCAGAATGAACTTCAAACTAATTTTTACCAAATAGTGCAAATTAAGCCTAAAAATCATTAAAAATCCCAATTTCATTCATGCATCATTTATCAATGCTCAGAATAATGTTAAGGCATCCCTATTTAGGGTACTATCTTGTACACAATAGTAACCTCTCACAAATTCAACCCTAATCACCTTAGGATATAACAAATGCTAGTTTAGCCTATGTATCCATTAAGTAGGGCACTTGAACAATTCTTAAAAGAGTTAAAATGCTCATCAAAATGAATCAAATAATTAAACTAGATTAAATGCTTAGATAAATTATCCATTTGTAATTAATGAATATCTAAAAATGTAAATTTCAAAATATCAAGCCTTTTCATCATTGCCTTTATGAGTTGTCAAGCTCTCCCAAAACATCTCAAAATATCTATTTTGAGAGCCATGACTATTAATTAAAAATCATAATTACATGATAATTTTTTAACTCAATTGGATTTAGCCTCAACTCACCTATGGTTAGTTTTGCTTAATTTCATGTTTAAACTCAACCTTAACTCACCTTGGGTGAGAATTAATTTTAGAGGCTATAAATACAAGGCCTTACCTATTATATACACATAATATTTTCAAACTTTTATCAAATACTAATGCTTTACTTCTTGCTTAAACCCATTGAGACTCAATCTCTCTAAGTGCACACACTAAGGGATTTACCTAGAAAGGGGTGGGTATACCTTTGGTTCTTTGTAGGATTGTTGTCCCTTTTTACATCCAACTAGTTCCTAAAACCTTTCCCTAAGTTATTTTTCCTTGCATAGTTTTCTAGTATTTTCACTCTTTTCATCCTTTATTTCCTTTCTTAACACCCTTTTGACCTATTCAACATATTATATCAACACGGTTTACCTAGTACAATTTAGGAACCCTTTTCTCTCTTTTGGTTTGTTAGCCTCCTAATCGACCTAGCATAAACCTCATGATTTAGCATGAAAATGTGCTAAGTCAAATGGGTTGACCTAACATAGCTGACATATCCAAATTATTTTAAGGTAAGTTCTACATATAAATACAAGGTCATTTTTATCATTATTATGATATGCAATCAAGAGTTATTATTCTCTTGTGTTTCTTCACAATTTGCTCTTCCACCATTCTACTTGAGGAAACTTAGCTTAGGTTTCTTATTTTGGAGAATCTAGTCTCATGGATAGGTCTTAGATGTTTTGGCCTAACAAAGTGATCCTTAAAAACCACAACAACCTCTTGAAAATCCCTATTGGCTAAGGGAGATATTGAGTCTTGACAGGTTCACATTTAGGTAAGTATATTCTAACTTTATTTTCCTCTCTTTTGATAGATAGAAGTAGCATAAGTGTTGGCTTGAATAATATTACTCTTCATATTCTATGTATTAGGGTATTACTGATACTTAATTTATTTTAAGTTCCCTATACATGTTTTGATTTATTTATTTACTAACCCCCACTTTGTGCCATAAGCTTTGGTGTGCACTAGATTAGATTTAATTTTCTTGTTATTAGATTAGTGAAGAATTAAATCATAGGACTCTTTTAGGGTTGTCGTGTGATTGTGTTAGACTATAGGATTTGAATCCCTACCTCACATAGTGTGTTATGATAAGTGATCCCCTAATCAATTCTAGTGGATCCTCACATTTGTTATGCTCCTACTCAACAATTATATGCTCCCCAATCAAAAGTGTAGGTATGCTCTATCCCATTCGATCCAAGATTGATTTATGGACATGATGCATTTTTAATTACATACATTATGGTGAACCTGAATGAAATTAACCCTTACAAGATTTATTTCATTTTTATTCATCACTTTTTTATCATATCTTTACTGTGTTGGATCAACCCTGTCAACCCAACTATTTATCTCTATGCATAGGTTTGTAGGAACAAGCAACTAGATTGACCAGCTTGACCTAGTACAAGTTTTCAAAACTTATATAATTTTTTTCAGACAACTAGATCAACCAGCTCAACCTAGTACAAGTTTTTAGGTTTTTATAATTCTTATTCAGCCTACTAGGTTGACTAGGTCAACCAAGTGCCTTTTTAGCACTTTTTCAGTAAGTTTCTATATAGTTTGATCAACCAACTCGACCTAGTTTACAAGTTTTTGATAGTTTTATCCAAGGTCTTAGATCAAAAATCTTCTCCTTTTCATCTCTAAACCATTTAGGTCAGTTTATATTTATTTATATCTTTCTTTTTCTATACTCTCCTTTCAAGTTTTCAATCTTCAAAATTGTCTCCACATAGTTAACTAGGTCGACCTTGTGGACCTAGTTCTATGTTTTGATTTTTATAAAATAAGTAGGTTGATATAATTGACCTATTTTACTTTATTAATTTGCTTCCATAGTATAGGTTTGACCCTATTGACCCTATTTTATATGACTATCTATATAGTTTATCAATTATACCTTGTTTTAAAGTTAGAATGAACCATATATGTTAATCACATATTTCTTTTAAGTTGTTTGCATGCTTTGAATAGTTCACATAGTCTAATTAGGGGATTTTCAATTAATCACTTAGTTTAACTTTTTCTATTCTTTTGCACACATGGCCAAATCACATAAACATCAACAAACATTTAAAAATTTAACTACCTAGGCCAACCTACTTGGATTTCATCACCAAGGGGGAGGCTAACTTGATGCTCTGGTCAAGTATAAAGCATGTTTTATGTTATATTTTAGCTAAGCACTCATTACCCTTATTATTTTGGTGTGTGAGGTGAGGGGGTAGGACCCAATACCAATCCTATATCATTACCACTATAGTCCCTTTCATCCTAAACTTACCTAAAACTATTCATAGATTATTATCTATTACCTTGATTATAGCCAATCTCCTTCACATTTCAAATCATTCTTAATAATCTAATCAACATTCTAGGTTGACCAAGTAGCTATATTTACTTTCAAGTTATTTTCTTTCTCTTTAATCAATTATGTGCAAAATATTTCATTAGTTAGTGTTAGTGCAATATTTTTCTTTATGTGCATCAATTGAATTGGCCAACACCAATTTAATTGATTATGTGTTTCCTTTCTACACTTACTTTCTTATATTAGCTACAAATTATATTATTTCATTTCCAAGCTTGTTATCAATATTTTCCTCTTTTTTGTTCACTATACTAGGTCAACCTAGTCAACCCTATACTTTTTTTGGATTTTGTACACTGCACTGGATCAACTTAGTTAACCTAGTATAATCTACAAGCCTTATTTCCTACACTTGGTCGATCTAGTTGACCTACTACTATTTCCTACCTTTCCTATTTCTCAATCTAGTTTCCTATTTCTCCAATTTTGCATTTTGTTCATCTCTCTTTAATCATAATGAGGTCTCCTATTAGTATCTTTTTGGACAACCTAAATCCATTTAGATACTATATGGGATTTTCATTCCTTCCTCTCTTTTCCTCCTAAGAGAACTATCATTCTTGGGGCACTTCCTCTCCTCTTTCATCTATGAACTATAACATGGTGCAAATAACACATCAAGATGAAGTTGATGGATCTAATCCTTTCCATACTTATCAAGACACTTCTCAAACTCTCCAAACTAATGTGGGAGTAATTTATACAAATCTCTTTAACAATCCCACTAATAACCCTCCTTCTAATAATCCTCCCCCTAGCATTAATTTAGGAAGTGCTCTAACCATCACTAACTCACCTCTCGATATAACCCAAATCTTAGCTCAAGTCATTTAACAAATGAACATCATGCAAAACTCTAATACTAACCAAATGATGCAACTTCAACAACATTTAATCAATGTGACTAATCAACCTCCAACTATTCATCCTTAAGCTAATCCTAATTATATTCCTCCACCTCTTAGGGATACCACAGGCAATGTTATCCCTCAACCCATAATGAATAACAAGATGCTTCAAACCATTTAAAATGAGCCTTTAGCTCCCTTCATTATATCTATTGATATTGGTAACATAACTCTAACTATCAAATATGATGGGAATAAAGACCCTACTTCTTTTCTCAAAGCCTTTGACAACCTTTACAAAGAGTGGATCCAAACTAATACATTTTCCACAACTAAACTATTAGTCAAACTTTCACTACTGATGTATTAGAATAGTATAATCAACTTCCTCAACATTCTACTTAGAAACCTAAATATTTTATCACTCCTTTGGTTAAAGAGTTTCAACATAATGATCATTCTAAAAATTGTCTTAGTCACTTTATAAATGCCAAAAATCTCCTGCTGAATCATCTCATAACTTTATTATAAGATGGAAATATTTATCTCATAAAGCTGATCATATTATGGTTGATGATAATTTATTCAAACTCTTTATTACCTCTTTTACTCCCACTCTTCAATACAAAGTTTGAACCTTTGTTCCTCAAACTCTTAATGAAGCTATTGACTAAGCTAAGTGTCAAGACTTTCTTATGGATAAATTTGAACCCAATCATAAACTTCTTAAAGGATATTTTCAAACATCTAATGCTATCACTAGTAATACTCCCCAAACCAAACCTGGAGTTTCCAAATTTGATGTGCCTTTACCATCTCACACACCTCTTTGGGTTTAGCAAATGAAATAATTTTTATCGCCCTCAAAACCTTTCATTTATCCTAATGTTATTCCTAAGTGGTATCTATTATGTTGGTTCCATGCCGACATTTAGCATTCTCATGAATATTTTGGAGGGTTCACTAAGTATGTTGTTTCTTATATTCTTGGTGATTCATTCAACCATGAGACTATGATCAAATTTAATCATCAATAGTATGCTACTGCATCTTAAAAATGACAAACCTTTAAATCTTCTACTTCTCATAATCAAAAATATTCTTCAAACAATAATCAATCAATGTCAAGGATGTTTGTGCCATTGATGCCAATTATGACCTATATTATAACAAATCTCAATATGCCAACACTACTAAGTTTAATTATCATCATAAACTGGCTCACAAAGACCATGTTACCAAACCTAAGAAACTATCTTTAGAAGAACAATTACTTAAAGATGTTATTACCACTCATAATGATTAGGAAGAACCTAATAAATAACTTCCTCCTTCTAATATTCCTACCACATCTATACCTCCTAAATATAAGTTTCCTTCTAAACCTCATGTTATTTCTTCTAAATCACATTACAATTTTCTTGAACTCAAATCTATGCCTTGTAAGATTCCTCTTATGGAGTTGGTTCACACTTCACCCTATCATTGTAAATTTCTTATGTAACAACTTAAAGAAATTAAAGATCCATCTTCCATAGATGAAGAACCACCTTTTATCAATTCTCAACCAACTAATGTCAATACCATTGAGACTATGTGTCCTTCTTTCAAGCCTTCATTTGAATTTCTTGAAGAGGACATGATCAATGATGAAATTATTTTTTTCATTGATATCTACCTCTCTTTATCAAAGTAGCCATTAATACCACCCTTATCTAAGAATTTCTAGTTGATGAAGGTTATGGTATTAATGTCACATTATTATAGCTCATTCAACAACTTGGTTATAACTAAGATCATCTTAAATGAACCCATCTTACCCATCATGACTTTGACAAGACTAATAAAAATTCTCTTGGTTGAATTTGGCTTCCATTGACTATTAGACCTAAGACTATTAGAACCAAGTTTATGGTCCTTGATCTTCCTTTATTCTATAACATTCATCTTGGTCATCCATAGACTCTTCGAATGAAAGCCATTGCTTCTTCTGGTAGTTAATGTATTAAATTCTTACATAATGGAAAATAATACAAGAATTAAGTTGATCCCAATCCATGGAGTATCTGGATTCTTAATCCTAAACCTCAATATCAAATTCTTACAATTTCTAAAATCAATAGTGCTCTTTTATCTAAGTTCATCAACATGAATCTTGATCTTCAAGTTACTCTTTTGGATTTTGATGATGATGAGCCCAATGAGTTAAAATTCACTTGAAATACTAAGATGCCACCTCCATATATTTTAAATTGGCTTCCTCATTATCTCTTATCTATAGATCATACTATTTCTATCATGGATGAGATTACTAATTTTTGCACTCCATACAATGCTCAAGAGCCATCTTTATCTGAAGATGCTTTCAATTACAATGATTTTAGAGTGGCTAAATTATTCCAATATCCTCTCACTATGTCCCATTGTACATTTAGCAACATTGGAATTTCACCTTCTGAATCTCCCCCCAATTCCTAAGCATGTATGATTTATCCAACATATGATGACAATTATATCATGGCCCAAACTCACTCCATATACTTGGATGTCTAGTACTATGAAAATATTTTATCCCAAATTCATGCCTTGAATTGGGATGTACATATCATATCTACACATCATGACTTAGATCATAAGGTTCATGTACCTCCCACCAATTCTTCACTTACTGATACTCATTGGGTGGTAGAACAAATTACAACTTTTGAACCTACGGTCACTCCTACATCTTCTCTATGTCCTATCCTATCATTTCTTAAAATTATTCTCCCATCATTTAATCTATCAACACTCCCATCTCTTTGGATCCATCCTCTTCATCTACTTTCAAAATTACACTAGATGCCAAGGCAACCAATGTCTATCAGATTCATTCTAAATATGATAGCCATGGTAATCAAATTTTAAACCTTGAAGTAGATGTTTAATATTATGGCCCTCTTCCTACCTTTCCTAGTGACAAAGTTATTCTTGAGTTACTTAATACTTTAGAACCTCAACTTCCTAGGTAGCATCATAAACTTGGAAATTTCAAGAATAAAACTCCTTACTTTAACAACTTAAAATATTCTAGCATTGATCATAAAACAAATCTAATTTTAGCCTTGCCTAATGCACCTTACCATTTTCAAGATGTCAATGCCATGCTTATCAAAGAAAGAACTCACATTGAATATGGTACCCCATCTTCTCCTCAACTAATCATGGTTTCTTGAGAACTCTCACCATTTGAGCATGACAACTTTAGCTTATTCTTTGATAAATATCAAGAGGAATTTGCTTGGCCCTACCAAGACATGCCTGACATTAACCCTAGTATTGTGTTTCATAACATCATCACTTATCCTAATGCTAAGCCATTGTGTCAAAATCAATGAAAATTCCCACCTAAAGTCACTAATATATGTCATAAGGAAATCATTAAAGTACTTGATGCTAAATTCATTAAACCAGTGGATTATTTTTAATGGGTTTCTAACATTGTTCCCATTTGAAAGAAGGTCACTATGGTCATCCACATTTGTATTGATTTCCACAACCTTAATCTTGATTTTCCTAAGGACAACTTCCCCTTACCTTTAATAGATGCCATCATCCATTCCATGGCTGGTTATGAAATGTTGTCTCTTATGAATGGCTTCATAGGATATAATCAAATTCACATTGCTCCTGAAGACCAACATAAGACTAATTTTAACATAGAATGGAGCACCTATTTTTATGTCAAAATTCCCTTCAGCCTTAAAAATGTTAAAGCTACCTACCAACATGCTATGACTCACATCTTTCATGATCTCATCCACAAAATTGTTGAAATTTATGTGGATAATCTTATTGCTAAATCTAAACATTGTAAGAACCATATTTTTGATCTCACTATTATTTTTTACTAACTCCTTGAATACAAATTTAAACTTAATCCTTTCAAATGTGTTTTTGGAGTCACATTCAATAAATTGTTAGGATTTTTAGTCTCTCTCCATGGCATCGATGTTGACCCAACCAAAATTAGTGTTATTTTTAACATGCCCATTCCTCAATCTATTCCTAATATTCATACTTATTTAAGAAAACTTGGGTCAATTAGATGATTTATCCCTAAAATGGCTTATCGCATTCACTCCATCAATTCCCTTCTCAAGAAAGGTACATATTTAGAATGGATAGATCCATGTCAAAAAGCCTTCAATAATATGAAATAGTTATTACTTCATCCACCTATTCTTCATCCACCTTCCAATGATAAACCTTTGATTATATATACTTCTTCCACACCTATTTAAGTTTGGGTAATGCTTACCCAACAAGATGATATAGAAAGAGAGTATGTTATTTACTACATTAGTTGAGGCCTCATTGATTATGAAACATGTTATACCAATGTTAAGCATGATTGCCTCGTTATCTATTTTATAACTGAAAAGCTTCATCATTATATGTTATACCAAAGTACTTATGTCATCATTCATTTAGAACCCCTTCATTATTTATTCTCCAAAGCCTTTTTTCTTAGATATATAATTAGCAAATGGATGGTCTTGCTTATGGAATTCAATCTTTGCATCATCACTCAAAAAGTTTTTAAAGGGCAAGTCATAGTTGACCAACTTGTCACAGCTCCCATTCTAGCCACTTCTTCACTTAAATATGATCTTCTTGATGATAATAGACTTTACATTGAAGGTCTTAATCAAGATATATCCCTTATAGATTATTTTCATAGCTTTACTTATGATCTTGAAGCCAATGATATTGAAGAATATTCCCCTCCCTTTGGTACTACTAAACCAAAGGTAGTTATCAAGGAGCTCCCTAAAATTAATGTTGACTTGCATGAGGATACATGGACCCTCCACTTTGATGGTGATAAATGCCTTCAAGGAGCTAGGATAGGTTGAATTCTCACTATTCCTCTTAGTAAGATCATTCCTTTGTATTTTTGTTTTACCTTTGATGTCACCAACAATATAGCCGAATACAAAGCTCTTATCTTAGGCATGAGAGTTTCTCTTGATCTAGACACACAATATCTTCATTCTTTATGATATTTTTATCTCTTTTATCTTAAATTTAATGGTGATTATCAATGTAAAAGTGAGAACATTATCACATATAATCACATTATAACCACTCTTGATAAGGACTTTATCTCTTTCACTATCAAGTCTATTCCTTGAGACCAAAATTCCATTGTTGATTCACTTGCCTCTTCATCTTCTCTCTTTCATCCTCATTAGGTTCTCTCTAATCCTTCCTTTATTATACAAATCCAAAAATATCTATCATCTATCCAACCACTTGATTTACTTATCTTTCACATCAAGGCTATAACTATTCGACAAAGCCCTTGGTATAGAGTATCATTCAATTCCTAGAACATCAAACTTATCCTTTTGATCTAGATTTTCATGAAAATACTTGTATTCATAAACAAGATTTCAAGTATTCATTTTGACATAACATCATTTTCTATCACAACACCGAAGGTACCTTGTTCCATTGTGTTATGTAAGATGAGGTTCCTCCTCTACTCAAGCAAACACATGGGGGTATTTGTGGTGGTCACTATAGTAGACATGTTATAACATGAAAATGCCTATTTATGGGTTAATTTTGGCCTACTCTTAAAAAAGATACAATTGATTATGCTAATAAGTGTAATCCTTGTTAGCTTCATAATTATCTTATCCATCCACCTCCTACCAAACTTCAAACTATCAAATCTCCTTGGCCATTTTCCATATGGGGATTTTATCTCATTGGTAAAATTCCTCACTCCCAAGATGATCATGTCTTTATCATCACCACTACTGAGTGCTTTACCAAGTGGGTAAAATCCATGCCCTTTGTTAATGTTACTAGTCCTATCATATCTAAGTTCATTCTTAACCAAATTATTTTCCACTTTGGTGTTCGCCATACCATCATTTTAGACAATGGTGGTAATTTCAAAAATAAACATGTTAAACAACTTTGTACCAAATTTAAGATCAATCACAAGTTTTCCACACCTTACCATCCATAATGCAATGGTTAAGTTGAGGTCACCAATAAAATTCTCAACAAAATTATCCAAAATACAATTCATGAAACCCGCATGGATTGGCATATTCATCTTTACCCTATACTTTGGGCCTATCAAACTAGCATATACACTACCACTGGGGAAATTCCATTTTCACTAGTTTATTATTCTGAGTTGGTTCTTCTATTAGAAGTTGAAATTCCCTCTCTTTGTATATCTCTTCATGGTATTATTCCTAATGAATAATTACATGAAGTTGACTTCATGCCCTTGATATTTTTGATGAATGTCATCTTTCTACATTACAACGCAACCATTAATACAAGGCTTGCATCACCCAACAACATAACAAACATGTTAAAATTCACACTTTTAATGTTGGTGATCTTGTCCTTAAACTAGACTATACCCATGACAAAGAAGGCAAATATGCCTAAAAATGGTTTGGCCCATATTTATTCAAAGACATTCTTGGTCCAAGCACTTATTACCTTCAAACTAATGAAGGCCATTTTTTCAAAGATCCCACCAATTCCCAATTCGTTAAAAATTACTTTGCCTAAACATTTCCTTCTTGTCATATTTTCTATCTATATCTTTCTAACATATTTTTATAAGTAACTTAAGCATGGGTCTCTCCCTTTATATTATTTCCCTCTTTTCATAAACCTTTGGTCCTCCCTTTTGGTCTTTTGGTTTCTTAATGTACCATAGTCTTACTTATCTTCTTGCATTTTCCCTTTTTTTTTCACACCCTTTGGGTCTTTCTTTTGTGAGTTTCTTTATAAGACCATGGATAGGACCTAACATTCCTCACAAAACCACCATAGTTTATCTATTTTTCTTTTTTGTTTTGTTAGTTACCAATGTCATTTTCTCATCCTTTAGGTTTTTCTTTTGTGAGTTACTTTATAAAGAAGTTCCCTCACTTTGATTTTCTTTTTCTTATTAGCACCCTCATGGGTCTCTCTTTTATGAGTTGCTTTGATAGACCATGGATAGGACCCAACCCTCCTCATAAAATTATCATATTTTCATGTTATTCATCCTTTTTCTCAAACTTTAGCTTTTGATTCTTTTACTAGATGGAATTTAAAAACAATCTATGTTATCATGTTTTCCTCCAGTTCCCTCTTTCTTATGATAAGGAATCACAATTTATTGTCATTATATCCCTCTTCTCCCTTTGCCACATTTTTTATTTGAATTAATTCAAATTTTTTCATGTGTCATTCCTCTTGATTTCTCTTTCCTTTCATCTCTTCATTGGATAAAACAAGGTCAAAGTCAAGATAGCACTTTTATTTCACCTAGAATTATGAGACTCTTAGACCCCATACTCTTTTAAGTTTCTCTCTCTTAGAAACCTTATCCCAAGTTTTTAAATGAAATTAATCTTTAGCACCCATGTTTGGTTTTCCAAATCTATATGGAGGAGGAATAGAAAAATCCATCAATAAGGTTAAAATCCAAATCACTTTAAAACAAAAGGCAATGATATCTAAAAGTCAACATACAAATATCAAAAATCAAAATCACACCAAAAGACATGATTACAAGCACATCTCCTATCTCCAATCGAATCTCAAACTCCACAGTCAACTTCACATAGAGTTGAAGTCTTTTGGGGTGTGGTAGGCTACTAGATTGGAATAGGGGATTTCAAAAAACTCTATGGTGATACCTACTTTCTCACACAAGTACCCAATCTTCATAGTAGACCAATAGCTCTGTAAGTGCATTAGAAGAATGAGAAACAAATCATGGAGAGGTAGGTCCATTTTAATTTTCATACATATAGCCATAATTGGATTATCTATATACTCCATTTATTTACCCAATACTTGTGTTTCTAAGAGAATTTATTCATAGTTCTTAAGGTCAAAAGTCCTTTTGTTTTGACAAAATGATTTAACTATTTTGAGAATATTGGAGTCTTATTCCTAATTTAGTTAAGGGTCTAGGTTGACTATATTAGTAAATAATATTATAATAATTTAACCATTAATTTGAATAACTTATTTGTATTTTTAAACTTTTTATAAATAGAAATAAATATGGATAAAATAAGACTTAGCTTAAAATTAATTAAAATAACTATTATAGGGTCTGATATTGGTTATGCAGGACTGGGATAGTGTCATAAATTAGGATCTAGCTTTCATTTTGTGAAAGGATAGGAGTGTTGAAATAGGATTCCCTAGATTTTGGTACTATTGTCCTCTTTTGCCACTATTATCCAAACTACTCATAGAGACCTAAGTTTTCTAGGTTTTGTTCATTGTCCCTATGTGAGCCTACCTATGAAATCTCAACTATTGAAAGTCTATTAAACTCTTTATAGAGTTTATTTAATCTTAAAACCCTAAAAATAATTATGATTTGATAAAACTTGAGAAAGAAGGGCGGGGTTAGTGTGTGTAAGATGCATTAAACATGTATCTACACTCTTTGTGTGGTCATGTTGCCTACATACTAATATTTTAAAGAGGGATCAAGCTCTATGTAATTCTCCCACTTAATGTGCTATGTGAAATAGTGTAATACAAATGAAAAAATTATAAACTAGGTGTGCTTGAGGTGTCTAGGGATTGGTGTGAGAATTTGGATATGCTTGTAGATGTATTGGATAGTTGTATGCAGAGAATAGGGAAATTTACCTAAATGTTTTTGATTGTATTCTTTCTTGATTTGTAATATTTGTCAACCTCATTCTAAATTAACTTTGAATGGGATTTTATAAAGATCTATTGATCATGGGTTAAATGTATTCATGATAGATTGACAAGATGAAGGCTAGGAAGTAGAAATAAATAACTATTGGAGCTTAAAATGTAATTATATAGGAGCACCAAAATAGGACACTTAGGGTTCAGTGTTATATTCCAAGTTGGGTGCTCCTGTCCTATAGGTATGAGATCTAGGGGGAAAGGATTGGCCTACAAAATGCTACTTGGCTGAGGTGGAATGACCATTTAAAAAGATTAGGATGACTAGGAATTAGCAAAAAGGTGTTTAAAAGGGTCATGAGAGCATGTAAGAAATACCTATGGGTTGGGTGTCACAAGCCAAATGAAAGCTACCAATTTTGACATTTTATATGAGTATACTTTCCCCCCTTTATTCTAGTAATACAAAAAATTGAAATATTATGATAAAGGAAAAGTAGAAAGCATACCTAAACTTACCTATAACGGTGAAGCTCAGGAAGCTAGGTGATATTGGGTGTGCATAGAGAGAGCACATTGTGAAGTGTAAATATGCAAAATAAAATTAGGAGTAGATAAATTCTTACTAGACACATTATGTCTAAAGTAAAATTGTATAAAAATTTGGGTAAAAGAGAGAGGAAGAGAAAGGAATGAATACACCTCACTGGGTATGTGAACCAATACAAAACCTATTATGATGTTAAGTGACGTTGAGTTATGTTGGATATGTGTTGAATGATGATGTACCAAAATTAATATTATGAATAGAGCTGAGTGATCAATTCCTTGAGAGTGGCTCAAGAATGCAAAGGTTGGCCCTTTGGCTCCATTATCACCCACTACGTGAAGATATGTGATAATGCATATGTTAATCAATGTTTGGACTATGTGTCTAATCCTTCTAATTAAGTGGCTTAAGAATACAAAGGCTAGATAGTCCTTTCGATCCATTATTGCCCTGTAAAGTGAAGCTATGAACTAATACTGGTATGAATGTATGTAGTATGAGATGACTCTTGAATCCCATGAATGTTCTATAATATGACAATGTGGCATGGATATCCAAATGTGTGATGGACATTAGGCCACTCTTGGCCACTCAAAAAAAGGTGGATATTAGGCTTGTATGAAAGCCACTTCAAAACTAGGCAATAGGCTTATGTAAAAGCCACTCAGGAATGATGCCAACCATTTTCAGATGGAATAAGGTATGCAACTACAAAGAATTCTTGAGTAATTCTATAAACTATAAAGAATAAAAAGTAAATATGTCACACATTTTTCCCCTAATCACTAGTGTCTGTAACATGGATTCTGATCTGGAAGTTATACTAACTACCGTATCTGAAACTAAAAGTGAGAGCCATCATGCCATGCATGATGCCCCTTATATCTAAATTCTTTGAGAAAAATTATATTGAAACTGTTGATTCTAAATTTAACTATTCCTAACAAAACTATAACCGGTCTTACCTTTTTATCTATTTCTAGAAAATCTAGTTTTTTTGTTGTTTGGATAGGAGCACCAAAATAGTTTACCCTGCTATTCAGAGTTGTATTATAAAGTTTGTGATATTGTCTTATGTTTATTCAGAAGATTATTTTGTATATATCACTATCTATCTAGACTATTCTACCTAGTTTTAAGTTTGAATACTATTCTAAGTATTTTGAAAGCTGATTTTTGACTAGCTAGAAGCTCTGATCCCTATGACAAAAACCCCTATTTTTTGTCCCCTCTTCTGAAGGTAGGAATGAAGACCCTAAAATGACTATCCTTAGAAGAAAGAGCCTTGTAAGTGTGTTATTCTATGAGAATATATGATATAACAACGATAATAAAAAATATATATCAAGATATAGCGTAGCTTTTAATAGAGATTATTAGATCAATAGGGGTATGCCTAGATAGATGTAATAATGTAATAACATGTGCAATATAGTGAACTAGAACTGGAAGTCTATTTATTTTTTAGTTGTTATTTTTTAGTTATTAGTTGTTATTTGTTAAGGAGGGATGGAATATGAGGTCCATCATGGTATCCAAGAAAGTAAGAGAATGCATGATGTAGATCATGGCATTGCAAACAACTAAGAATTAATCAAGAAATAAGCACATAAGGCAAGAACCAAGAATCATACAAGGGTGGCCAAAGGTCCAAGTAAATAAGGGAGATGGGCTCATGTGACTCAAACTGGGAATAAAGCATACAAGGCATGTTCAAATGCCACATACACATACAATTGAAATAAGAAAAGTTGACATCAGGGCCACAAGTGAATAGAAGAGTACAAGCAAAGGACATTGGCAAATGTCATGAGGAACACACAAGAATAGAAGAAAAGGACATTGGAAAATGTCTTAAGGCACATACAAGAGATAAAATAGGAACTAATAAATGAAATCACATCTATCTATGCAAATAAAGAAAGGAAAGCAAGTAAATGCTAAAAATACAATCGCATCTAACTAGTCAAAATAAGAAGTGAAAGTATGCAAGACATGCAGTACAAGACTAGGTATATGCTAAGAAATACATAAGTGTTATATACTAGTGAATGTTGATAAATTAATTTATGTAAGCTAGTAAATAATGTACATCAACATGATAACTAGAGTGTGTGGTGTAGGAATAACATAACCTCAATGGTGTAGTTATGTAGAAGATGCCCCCATGGAGTAGATATATAAATGTATGTCTTGAATGTATGAAGTAGGATACCCCCTCAATGGGTAGAGTGAAGCAATCAAGGATCTAGAAGTCACTACACATACTCAAAGAAGATAAAGTAAAGCATGGTAATGTAGATAAATCAATAAACAATAGCATAAAATGTTAGGATTGTGGAGCTAAAAGCTTCACTGATGCAAACAGGAGAGGAGGTCGCTGAAGGTTGCTGAGTTACAGAGAAGTTGGGGTCGGTCTGATCAGCCGACGTCAGCAGGATAGCAAAGGGAAGCAACCGACGTTGGTCATATATCAGCCAACGTCGGTCACCTCTAGGCAGACAGGGACCGACGTCGGTCGCCTGTGTGGTTCGACTGCGAGCTAATTACGGACAGTTAGCTAACGAACCAAGTGTTTGCATGAAGAGAGCTAATTTTAGACTCATAGCTGCGGATCTAATTATTGTAATTAGATGTCTAATTATTGTTTGGATGAGATCTATATAATAGACTCATGGTTGTATTGGAAAAGTGTGCTAGGGAGTAAGAGAGCATAATTATAAGCTCCTTCTGTGTGTGAGGTAGAGCAATGGTGCGTTCCTCCTAGTGCCTCAGTACCAGGTGTGTTGGTGCTAGATTGGAGAGCCAGCTGGGTTCTTCAGGAGTGTAGGATCTTGGTCACAGTTACATGGCCTATATAGGAGATCTACATGGTAAGTAAGATCGTTGATCTGCAGGTGTATGTGTGTGCAAGGTCGAGGTTCACAGGTGAGCAGAACCGTTGTTTGATTTGCAGGTGTGCAAGGTCATATAGACAGCAACACAACAGGGAGCAGTATCAGGCAGGATCTACTTGGAGTACAGGTGTGTACTCGGATAGAGCAAGAGAGGAAGGCAAGGGAGTTCCTTCCATAAGTATGGTCTGTTAAATTGCAGGTTGTTGCAGATTCATGGGAGATCTACTTGAAGTACCTTGAGTACTTGTGGAGCACGTGGAGTGCTTGTGGAGTGCGTAGAGCACTTGTGTTGTGCGTGGAGCACGGGAGGTGAACACCAACTCTGTATTTGAGTTGGGTGTTGGGACCTGTGAGAGGGAGAGCTTTGGGGAGAAGAAGTACTGTTCACTTGAGGTGTGGGAAACCTCTGTAAGGTGGTGGAGAAGAAGTGGCATCTTCTTTATTGTATTCTTTTCTGTATAAAGTGTTAATACAAGTTGTGTATTGTCTCTCATATGCTGTGTTATTCTGAATTCTAGTTACTTGTTGATTCTAGTTATTTCCGCATATTTAAGTTGCTTGAAGTTTGGTAATCAATTGTATGTTTCCGGTTTCGCATCCTGACAAGTGGGATCAGAGCATGTTTGTTGTTCTAGATTCTTGACAAGTGGTATCAGAGCCTTGGTTGTAGGTTCTTAAGCTTGATACCTGACAAGTGGTATCAGAGCCAGGTTGCAGGAAGCAGGTTGTGTTTGGTTACAGGGCACTCTCAGGGGTTTCTGATCGAGTGGGAGTAGAGCAACGACAGATCAAAATAAGCTAAGAATGGAGGAGTTGAAAAGCACAGACGGTTACTCACGGTCCGATGGAAAGAAAGAGCAGGTAAAAGAACATTGTTGGTTGGTAACAGATCAGCATGAAGAAATTGAAGATACAGATGTAGCAGGTGTTGTTGCACAGGATGTATTTGCAGGTTTCTTGGATAAAGTTGAATCTTGGATAAAAGATTCGGTTGCCTCTTTCCATGCAGCCCCAGGTAGAGGAGCTGGTAAGCCTTGCCAAAGAATTGGCAAAGGGGAAGTGAAGCTAAAATTGCAGGCGGCCAACACACAGGTGTTGATGAAGGTCATGCAGGTTCCAGATTTGGAGATATGGCTAATTTCTTCAGAAAGATTGGGTGATGAGAGATGCACAAGAACTCTCACAGCGGTAGCACTTGAATTAGCTGGTGGTAAGAAAACAGGTATACTTTATCTACTTGTTTATATTACTGATTCTTCTTCTATTACAGAGACGTGGCTTCGTAGGCTTGGTCACATGAGCAGGAAGGAGATGCATGTTCTTAAGCGGAAGACAGATATATTTGACATGCTTAAGAACTGGAAAGCCTTGGTGTTCTTGAAGGAGATGGCGGACAGAGTTCAGTGGATGAGGCTGGATACATCTGAGCAAGGTAGTTTGGACATGGAGATTGATCCAAAGGAGCTCGCGGGTAAAAATTCATCACTCACAGGCGAACACAGACACCGATGTCGGTCAGGAGGAACCGGCGTCGAACAGACAGGTGCCGATGTCGGTCATGTGCAGATCGAAGTCGGCAGTGTCGGGCAGAGTAAGACCGACGTCGGTCAAGGGACCGACGTCGGCGGTATGTAAGACCGATGTCGGTCAGGAGGACCGACGTTGGCAGAAGGGACACCAGCGCTGGCAGGTTGGTAGTCAGGTACAGACGCATGGAACCGACGTCGGTCGGATGCAGACTGTGGGGTGACCGAGGTCGGTCACTGTAACAAATTTTGGGTGGACAGCATGCTGTCAAGGAGTCTCAAACACCCATACGGAGGACTGAAGGCGTAAGTAGGCCCTCAAATTCGTGTTCCTCTTCTTCATACTTGTTGTTGATTATATAGCAGGAAGGATCCAGGAAACAGGTGTGAGCTAGGCAGGATTATGATGCAGAACCAAGGGAGAGATTTGGTAGGTTTGCCAACTGGATGAAAGCACAGAGACGAATGGATTCCTTAGTAGAATAATAGAGAGAACGGATACGTGAGACGGAAGACCAGGCATATGGTCTTGAGGAGCTGCAGGACAGTGGTACCAGGTTTGACAGGTGGAAGACGAAGCATGGCTTCAGTCAGTGTCAGGTAACTACTGTGGTTTGACTTACCAGGGGGATGATGATTGCAACATCATTCTGTTGCTGTATGTGAATAGTATGCTAGCTAGCAGGGGTGTACATACAGGGTTTTCCTGAACTAAGGGTAAGATTAGTTCAGTGGCATGTCATGAGGAGTTTGGAGCAGCGGAATTCTTTGACATGGGAGGCATGGAGATCACATGTTGATTTTGTCTCAAGTGGGAGCTGATGTGAATCAGGTGTTGGCGAGGTTCGGGATGCAGAACTGGAGCACACTAAGGGCTGGACAGGTACAGTGTCCGAAATCACATGAGGTCTGGTATAGACCTAAGTATTCCCATGCAGTGGGAGCTGTCAGAGTTAGGAGCCAATTCGGGGAAGTGGGTTCTCAGGTTTTTTGAGAGGGATCGGCAGCAGGTGTTGCTATGCAGGGTCAAGACTTCACTACAGGTGTTGTAGGTTCAGATGTGGCAGGGTACTCGGATGACAGGTGGTACATCACAGGTTGTGTGGTGTGTTGTCTTCAGGTGGGAGCTTGAAGAGGGATACAAACCAGGAAATAGATTAGACAGAGTACAGGTACATGTACAGTGCAGCTATTTATCTCCAAGTGGGAGATTGTTAGGATTGTGGAGCTAAAAGCTTCACTGATGCAAACAGGAGAGGAGGTCGCTGAAGGTTGCTGAGTTGTAGAGAAGTTGGGGTCGGTCTGATCAACCGACGTCGGTAGGATAGCAAAGGGAAGCAACCGACGTCGGTCATATATCGGCCGACGTTGGTCACCTCCAGGTAGACAGGGACCGACGTCGGTCGCCTGTGTGGTTCGACTGCGAGCTAATTACGGACAGTTAGCTAATGAACCAAGTGTTTGCATGAAGAGATCTATTTTTAGACTGAGAGCTGCGGATCTAATTATTGTAATTAGATGTCTAATTATTGTTTGGATGAGATCTATATAATAGACTCATGGTTGTATTGGAAAAGTGTGCTAGGGAGTAAGAGAGCATAATTATAAGCTCCTTCTGTGTGTGAGATAGAGCAATGGTGCGTTCCTCCTAGTGCCTCAGTACCAGGTGTGTTGGTGCTGGATTGGAGAGCCAGCTGGGTTCTTCAAGAGTGTAGGATCTTGGTCACAGTTGCATGGCCTATATAGGAGATCTACATGGTAAGTAAGATCGTTGATCTGTAGGTGTATGTGTGTGCAAGGTCGAGGTTCACAAGTGAGTAGAACCGTTGTTTGATTTGCAGGTGTGCAAGGTCATATAGACAGCAACACAACAGGGAGCAGTATCAGGCAGGATCTACTTGGAGTACAGGTGTGTACTCGGATAGAGCAGAGAGGAAGGCAAGGGAGTTCCTTCCATAAGTATGGTCTATTGAATTGCAGGTTGTTACAGATTCATGGGAGATCTACTTGAAGTACCTTGAGTACTTGTGGAGCACGTGGAGTGCTTGTGGAGTGCGTGGAGCACTTGTGGTGTGCGCGGAGCACGGGAGGTGAACACCAACTCTGTATTTGAGTTGGGTGTTGGGACCTGTGAGAGGGAGAGCTTTGGGGAGAAGAATTACTGTTCACTTGAGGTGTGGGAAAACTCTGTAAGGTGGTGGAGAAGAAGTGGCATCTTCTTTATTGTATTCTTTTCTGTATAAAGTGTTAATACAAGTTGTGTATTGTCTCTCATATACTGTGTTATTCTGAATTCTAGTTACTTGTTGATTCTGGTTATTTTCACATATTTAAGTTGCTTGAAGTTTGGTAATCAATTGTATGTTTCCGGTTTCGCATCCTGACAAGTGGGATCAGAGCATGTTTGTTGTTCTAGATTCCTGACATAAAACAAAAAATGTAAGTCTAACATGGTAGTAGAAATGTAAAGCATGGATAATGCATACAATTGAAATATTTTTATGTTTTTGGATTAATTTTAATGTTTTTATATTTTTAATTATTTTAATGTTTTTTTTATTTTTGATATATTTGAATGTTTTTGGTATTTTTGATATATTTGAATATTTTTGGTATTTTAGAAATAAACTATGTACAATCAATCATGAGGTGACTATGTACAAGAAATATTGAGAAGTTATTTACAAGTAAGCAAAAAAAATATGTACAAGTAATTGAAAGGAAGCTATATACAATTAATTTTGAAAAATGATGTATAATTAAGTTGAAAGGAAACTATGTACAAGCATATGTAAAAGATGACATAAAAGACTAGGCTAGAGGAGGTAAAGGGTTCAAGGATGGAGCCCGTTGGGGCAGAGATGGAGGAAAGAAACATGGCCATCATCAAATTCCTCAAGATCATCATCATAAGTGTCATCATATGCCACTGATTATGTATACATAGTGGCTATTTCCTTAGGTGTCAATAAATTTATCATTGGTAATGGTGTCATCCTATTAATGATTAATTAATGGCTACTCTGATGGTAAAGATGTTGAGTTTCCTCTGAGATGTATAGCTCTAGTAGTATAAATTTTAGTATAAGTAGCATAGTTATTTATGGTGGTGATGTAATCTAAATAGTACCTTGAACCTTAGTTAATCCAATCTATGTTGTAAAGGTGTACATGAGTTTGTATCATGGCTTATGATCCTATGAAAGAGACAAAATGGGTGACCATATTTTCATGATAACCTAATAATATATCTATGTCCTACTATAGGTAGTGTGATTAATCCATGATCAAGTAACATCTATAGTATAATATGTGGTTGATGTTTTGTGCAACCTTCTTGAGTCTAAATGACTAGCTTTATATCCATAGAGGTAACCATGTGAATTGTATGTGCCAAGTGATCTATCTATGGCCACGAATGTGGAGTATATCCTGAGAGTGTAGTACAAGATGATAAGAGTGATGTATGATGTGTAATGAGAGATTTAGAGTCATCTCAATACTCTCTTGGGCCAACTAGTGTAAATCTCAATCCACACAAATAGTAATATATGAGTGTGGGTGTCTTATCATCATCTAAAGTAGCTTAGTAATCTATATCAACATCATGTACATATGGTAACTCAAAATTTACCACAAGGGGTAACTATGATATGGGAGTCTCATCAACTATAGTAGTATAAGATGGCAGTGTTATGAGAGTATCTATAATTCTCAGAGTAATTATAACTTTCAAAGGATTTGTATCTATAGAATCAATTGGTACTGCTAAAACTATTATCAATGATTGTATAATTGTAACAGGTGTAGGAACCATGATTGATGGAGTAGCTAGAATGGTTGAAGTTACTATGATTGGTTGAGTATATGAAGCTAAGGACACAACTATAACTAGAGGAGTGTGAGATGTGTTAGTCTCTTTTACCTCATATGTATGTATATGATCAAGAGAAATATGATGAGGTGGTGATTGAACTATGATATGAGATGTTCCATCTAGAAAAATAGTTGAAGATGACTTTGTAATTTGATAATATTTGAATGGTTGGTTATCTACTAGGCATGTGTACAGGTATCCTTCATGGAGAAACTTAACACATCAATGAAGAGTAAAAGGACCTACCCCCATAGTGTGTATCCAAGGTCATCCAAGTAAAATATTATAATGAAGAGGACCTAGCATGACCCAAAACTACGTAGAGAGGGTTTTGGTCCCTATCATGATATCCAAAGCAATTATGCCTAATGTCTATTGTGGTATATCATCAAACCTTCTAATATTATTATATTATTTTTGCATGGATGCCATATCTATGCCCATGGTTTTTAAGAATGTAATATTGCATATATTATGTCTAGAACCACTATCAACTAAAACTCTCTTAACTATGATGGTTTTAACTTGAGATTGTATGAATAGTGGTAAATTTTGATCAATAAATATCTAAGAAGGCATGTCCTTATGATCAAAATAAATAACATCATCTATAGTTTTAAATGTGTTGACCACTGATGTAAAATAAAAAGGTTCTAAATAAATGGGCATAGAAGTATGAGTGAGTACCTGATAAATAATGTCCTTAACACATTGGCTTTTTAAAGTAGTTCTAACATGGAAATATTAGTTGGTGTGTTTTTCAACTAATCAATAATATCATATTCCTTGTGTAGATATACCTATGTAGGTGGGTTGGGCCTAGGATAGGTTGAAATAGGAGGGTGGTGTGGAATTTGACTAGGCAAGGGAGGCATGGTGTCACATCGACTAATAACTCTAACTGCATTATCTACTAGCTATATAGGACTAGTAGTAGTTATGACAGGAGAGCAAAGATAATCAATAGGTCAAGGTGGTGGAGGGATAAATGGTGTCAACTGGGCTCTCTAGTGATGGGTAGTGACCTAGGGAAGGGTGAAATAGACCATGTAACATGACTCAACATAGGATAGAGGCTCCAAGGGAGGTGAGGAAAGAGGTATCTTAATATGTTTATCAATGAATGTGATAATATCATCCCATACTAGAAAAAGTAAGCATGAAAAGCAAATAATGAAGCTATACATTAACATATGGTAAACTTCATCACTCATGTAAATGATAGGACCAAGTATGGTCTCCTTATTATTTGTAATAAATGCAAGATATGTTTTTAAATAAATGAGATCCATTTTTGTTTTTATGTGAAATCTGATTTTAGATGTAAGGTGATACCTCAAAAGCAATGGGACCTAATATGTGCAACTAGGGTTTTTGAAAAATATGATATTTTTAAAATTATGAAGGAATTTTAAAAATTAATGTGAATTTCTAGTTTAAACATGCAGGTAAAATATCAAAAAAATATTGATTTAAAAGGACCTAGTATATGCAACTAGGGTTTGGCAAAAAATGATTTTTTAAAATTAATCTGAAATTTTAAAAATTAATATGATTTTCTAATTTAACTATGCAAGTAAAAAATCAAAAAAAAAATTGGAAAAATTAGGAAGGAATTTTCCCTAGGGTTTCTAGGTTTTTTATACACAAACAAAGTTGAGTTCACCAAATGATTTAACAATTTTGGGAATATTGGAGTCTTATTCCTAATTTAGTAAATAATATTTAAATAATTTAACCATTTATTTGTATAATTTATTTGTATTTTTAACCTTTCTATAAATAACAATAAATATGGAAAAAATAAGACTTAGCTTAAAACAAATTGAAATGACTATTACAGGGTTTGATATTAGCTATATAGGACTAGGATAGATTAGCAAATTAGGACCTGGATTTCATTTTGTGAAAGGATAAGAGCATTGAAATAGGACACCCTAAAGTTTGGTGTTATTGTCCTCTTCTACTACTATTATCCAAAATGCTTGTAAAGACCTGAGTTTTTTGGGTTTTGTTTGTTATCCTTGTGTGAGCCTACCTATGAAATCTTGACTATTGAAAGTCTACAAAACTTATTGTAGGTATAATTTAATATTCAAACCCTAGACTTCATTGTGTTTTGAAAAAAACTTGAGAAAGAAGGGGGGGTTAGTTTGTGTAAGATGCATTGAACGTATATCCATACCACTTATGTGAGCACATTGCCTACATACCAATACTTTGAAGAGGGATCAAGCCAAATTTTGTTTTCCCACTTATTGTGCTTTGTGAAATAGTGTAATGCAGATGCAAAAATGCTAAATTGGGTGTGTTTTAATTAGTTAGGGATTGGTGTGAGGATTTGTATATGATTGTAGTTGTATTAGACAGTTGTATTTAGAGAATAGGGAAAGTTGCCTCAGTGGTTTTGCTTGTATTCTTGCTTTATTTTTAATATTTTCCAACCTCCTTTTAAATGAACTTTGAATGGAAATTTATAGAGATCTATTGGTCATGGGTTGAATGTATTTTCACTAGGCTAACAAGATGAAGGATAGGAACTGAAAGGAAATAATTATTGGAGATCAAAATGCAATTAGATAGAAGCACCAAAATAAGACACCCTATGGTCTGGTGTTATATTCCAAGTTGGGTGCTCATGTCCTACATGTGCAAGACCTAGGGGGATAGGATTGGCCTAGGAAATGTTACTTGGGTGAGGTGGAATGATCATTTGAAAATCTTGGGATGAATGGGAATAAGGAAAAAGGTGTTTATAAGGGTCATGAGAGAATGCAAGAAAAACATATGGTTTGGGTGTCATAAGCAACACTCAAACTACCAATTTTGACATTTTATATGACTACACAAACCTAATATGAGTGTTTTGACTTCGATAAAGAGTTTATGTACCTTAGTTTTTCCTTTATTCTCCCCTCCACTCATTTCATTTCCTCCCTTGATAGATAAATTTTGATTCCAAATTTGTTTTCCCTCTTCTTCTAATTCCTTCTTCTTCATCTCTTAAAAACATGATAACACTACTTTGTTTCATTTTTATCTATCCTTAGAATGAAACAACATGTTTTAATAACTATGGATTTCTTCTTTTTTTACATCGCAATTTTACATTTTCTAGTCTTAATTTACTTTCTCTTTACCATTTATCGTTATTTTACTATCCTAATGTTATGGACAACTGAGTTCATACACTTTTTCCATTGTTAAGTGAGATGTGGGTTATTACTATGCACTCATCAATGTTGTTTTCCCTTTTATGCATCCTTTTTCCATTGTTGAGTGAGATGTGGATTGTTCCTGCTCACTCATCAATGTTATTTTCCCATTTTTTCATTGTAGTTAGTCTTTTTATCATTTCTTTTTAATTTTACCATCCTATTTGACATGTATCCTTGGTTTGATTTGGTGAGCATGCATTTCTTACTTTAGGATAGCTTGTTTGAGTTTTTTAGTCTTTAGTATCCTTGGCTTTTTGGTTACCCAATTTACTCTTGTTTGTTTTTGACTTGGTTATTTGGTCTAACATAGTACCTATCACCCTAGCTTGAAAAATTTCCCAAGTAAATCCCATCCTCATATCACCAGCTATCTTGGCTTTTCTTGTGCTTATTTATTTTTGCTCTTTAGTTTTGTATTCTTGGGTTTGTCAAAAGTAGTCTCTATACCCTACACAATCAAAACTAACAACACAGTAGACAACCATACCATGATAAAAGGTAATTCAAGGTATGCATTGTATTTAATTTTTAGTTATCTAATTTTTTAGTTTCCTTTTTAGTCATTTATTTTTAGTTATTTTTTCTTTAAAATACTGTAACTTTTTTTAGCATCAACATTATGTGTGTCCTTATGTTCTTTCTCGAAGAACCATCCCCTATTACACCTTAATGACACATGATGAGATTCAAATGGGACATATGTATACACATAATATTTTCAAATTTTTATCAAAAATTGACACTTTACATCTTACAAGAACCCATCAAGACTCAATCTCTCTAAGTGCATGCCCTACGGGGTGCACTGAGAAAGGGGTTGGAAGACTTTTGGTGCTTCTCAAGATTGTTTTCCCTTTTTTCCATATTATTACCAATCCAACTAGTTCCTAAAAACTTTCCCTAAGTTGTTTATCCTCTCTTACATAGTCTTCTAGTCTTTTTCCTCTTTTCATCCTTCATTTCCTTACTTGGCACCCTTTTGACCTATTTAGCATATTAGATTGACCTATTCGACCTAGTATAGTTTAGGGACCCTTTTTTCTATTTTGGTTTGTTATCCTCCTAACCAACCTAACATAGACCTAGTGAGTTATCCCAAAAATGTGCTAGGTCAACTGGGTTGAGCTAGCACAACTGACATATTTGAATGATTTTAGAATAAGTTCTACCTATAAATATAACGCAATTTTGATCATTATTATGATATGCAATCAAGAGTTATTATTCACTCATCCTTATTCACAATCTACTCTTCCACCATTAGACTTGAGGAGACTTATCTTAGTTTTCTTATTTTTGAGAATCTAGTCTTGTGGATAGGTCATGTATGCTTTGGCCTAACAAAGTGATTGTTATGAACCACAAAAACCTCTTACAAAACCCCATTGGCCAAAAGAGATATTGAGTCTTGATGGGTTCACATTTAGGTCTTTTAGTAGATATAAGTAGCATAAGTTTTAACTTTAATAATATTACTCTTCATATTCTATGTATTAGGGTGTTACTCATACTTACTATATTTGAAGTTCTTTATACATGTTTTGATTGATTTTCTTTACTAACCCCCACTTTGTGCCACAAGCTTTGGTATACACTGTATTAGATTTAATTTTCTTGTTATTGGACTAGTGAAATATTAAATCATAGGAATATTTTAGGGTTGTCATGCAATTATGTTAGACTGTAGGCTTTGGAACCCTACCTCACATGGTGTCTTGTGACAAGTGATCCCCTAATTGGGTCTAGTAGATCCTCACATTGGTCATGTTCCCACTTAATAATTATATGCTCCCTAATTGGAAGTGTAGGTGTTCTCTATCCCATCTGATCTAGGATTAATTTATGGACATGATACATTTTTGATTGCATAGACTTATTGATTAACAACATTTTTTAGTGCAATGTTATTATGCCAAAATACCTATAAGAAGCTATTATAGTAGTGTTACCATTCTAAATTTATAAGCCAATCTAAGCCAACCAACACTACCAAGGTGCTAAGGAGAGGTAGAGCAATGGATATTCATTGATAAATATTTCTTAAGCACATAGTTGAGCAAGCCAATTTAACAAGCTATTTTGGAGGTAAAAGGATGATTTCTTTTGTTTTCTAGTTTTCATTGTATGCTTGTTACATATGCTCTCCCTAGTGTCTAGGCTAGAGGTGTTAGTGTTTAGTGTGCTTTTTTTTATTAGATTTTATTTAATAACGCTATACTAACCTCCCCTACATGGATTCTTTATTCACAAAGCTTGGGTATCATTTAATATAGTTTTAAGGATTTAAAAATGCTATAAAATATGAAATATACCCATAAATTAATGCTAACTTAGGTAATGCTATAGTTGGCTAAGTAAATTTGTTTAAGTTTTTTTTTGTTCTTAATACTTGCTAAAATGGCACTACAACTATGTAATAAAATTGGTAAGTCTCTTTATTAAATGTCAAGTGGTGATAAAGTAGTAATAGTTGAATAACATGTTCCATCTTTTTATCATGCTTAAGTGGTGCTTCAGTAAGTTATTCTTTCTTTTTATTCCTTTTTTCCCCCTCTTGAACCAAAAAAAATGAAGCTATAGTAGTGTATGCTCTTGCGAGTTATTTTTTTTTATTTTTTCTTTTTCCAAATAACAAAATCATGTTACAACTAGAATGGAAAATAAATAAAAATCCAAGATAAAATAACTCGCCAACATCTTTCACACTCTAGAACCCTCTTTAATAGGATGTTTCACCATGATTAGGCCAATTTACACCAAAAATATTATCAAGCAAAGATTTTAATTGTATTCAGGATAAAACACACAAGTTTCCCAATCAAAATTACAACTAAAATAATAAACAATTACGATATTTTTTAGACAATCTCTTGAAATAAGAAGATAAACTATGTTTAATCTTTTGAGTAGCAAGATGAAATCCATGAAAGTATTCACTTGCTCATATTTCTCTATTATCTTCTCTACTGCTCCAGGTGTGGTACCCCAACTATTTGAGTTGCTCCTTAATGGCACCCTCATGTTCTAATCCTCTTCCCATTCATATTTTCTATTTATTTCTCAACTGGTTCATCTAGTATGGTGCCTTAGAAAACTATTTTTTTCTTCCTAAACCCGGTTCTCTTTTAAGTAAAGTGAAAGTTGAAAATCTATAAAGAAAGTAAAGTTACATATTTAATTTGACTAGTGATGGAACAACAACACCCCATTACTAGGGATGGTACAAAAGGCTAGGAGGACATGTTTTTAGGTGATAATATTTATTACCTACCATTAAATTCATTATCCATTTAATTTCAAATGGATACCTTCACTAAAAATGGCATACCACCCCCATGTGGGTTTGCCTACCACCTAGGCTAAACATTGGATTCCACTTTCCCATTGGCAATATTAAATGCCACCTAATTTTATAAGTTATTTAATTTTTTTTATCTTTTTTTAATTACTCAGGCTAATAATCATAGATTCAGGATAATACTTATAATATCTTCAAATACAAATAGAGGTAAAATCAAGATCCAAGAATAATAATTAAACTAGAACTTCACAGGGCATGATGACAAGCATACATAAAAATCATAATTGGCTATTTCAATGATGGCCTAAAAAAACATTTACACAAGAATACAAGAGATAAAACCTATTTATATGTCTTACATCCTCTATTATCCAATTTGACTAGATCCATACTCATTAATATCTATGTTATATTAATATTCTAAAGGTATCTAATGTTATTAAATCACCAAAAAAGTTATGAAATGGAGAACCAAAACCAGAAGTCAAGAGATAGTTAATTGATGATATTTCATGTAAATTTTGCTTTATTTATGAGGAAGAAAGTTATAAAACTTAAAATAAGGGTGAGATCAGTATAACTTGGATTTGGTTTGCACTCTATGATCCAAACAATTGTGGATACTCCTCTTTGTCTGGGAGAAGAATGACCTAAAAATAAGAAAGCACTAGATAAATGGTTGATTAGTTAGATGGCATGGTGGATTGCCTATCAACTAGATCCAAGAAGCACAAGCTTCCTTGGAGATTATCAATCCATACTTTTAAATAATCAAGTTCTAAAAATGGAAGATAAATTACTTACATAAATAATAGAAGATCTAAAATCAAATGTAAGAAGTGCTTCAAAAGAGGTGAATTTGACTAATTATAGTAATAAATGATTAGTTATTAATTTTGAGTGAATCAAAAATGGTTCAAAAAATAGGGTCATGTTATATTCTTAGGTAGAAGGTTAGAAAGTGGGATTTGGTTAAGGTCTGATAGGTGGAATTAACTTGCTATTGGAATTGTCACATAGTGATCATCGATGGTTGGGTAAACCATCGATGGTTAGGTAACATCATTGGTTACGGGTAATATATTGGTATATAAATGATCATTGATGGTTATTTTTAGATCTAGCTTAGGTAAAGTGTAGGTCTAGTTTGGAAAGTGGCTAAGTAATTTTAAGAGGTGGGTTTAGGTTAGAGGTTAGTTACAAAATATAAACAAAATAACTAATTACTAAAAATAGTTACTTAACTCTTTTATGTGAAGAATGTCAAGGTGAGTGGATAAAAACTTGTTGTGGATCCTAGAGAAATTCTAGCAAAGTGTCAGTGTCTAGGCTATGATTAATGAATTACAGTATTTGTGCTCTCTATCATTCTCATTGGAATCTTTCCTAGTTTTTTTAGAAGAAAACTTGAAAAAGAAGTTCTAATACAAGAAGCTCTGATAATTATTAATTCTCTTTGATGATTATTTCCCTCCCTTTCACCTCCTCTTCCTTTATTTTTATATAAGGAAAGGAGAGGTGAAACAATAAGTTCAAATAAGGTGTTCAACAGGTCATCTAATTTTAATCTTAAGATGCATAATCATGTGAGTGGATAAGAATAAAAAACAAGGTAGAATTGAACTAGAGTTGACATTTAAGGTGGCTAAAAGGTTGACCATTGGTAGTTGGGTCTAACCATTGGTGTTTAGGGATAGACGATCAGTATTTGATAGGTCAAAGGTAGAATGGTCAAAGTTATTAATTTTGACTTACATTTGGCAATTAAAAGGTTATGAAGTGGTCCCAATGGGGTCTAGGGATGGTCTAGGGGTTATTTTGACATATAGAACCATAATGCATGGTTTTCTATTGTCTACATTTTGTCCCTTTTTATTATGAAATTTGTATTAACAAGCTACAAAATAAAAAAATGGAAGGTTGGTTGAAGTTTAGTTGCCCCAAACATGGGAAGAGGTATTCCCCCTCAAACTAGGATTTGATGACGTGGGATAGAATTGGGTGCATGATTGACAAGTATATAAGTGGGTGATTATGTTGGTTGGATTGGGTATCGAGGCACAAACACATGCATAGAATGTGACTAAATAAAATAGCACATATCATGCATAGACTAGACTACCATGGTTGAAATAGTCAATAAAATATGTGGTACTAGAAGGAAAAGTGAAAAGTGGACCAAGTGACCACATTTAGGCAGGGTGGTTAGGTTTCACTCATAAACTCAAGCCTTTTAGGCAAGGTTAGTGTATTTGTAGGTATCTGAGGTAGGAAGTGCTCCTAGGAAGACATGATTAGGTTGGTGCATAAAAGTAGTGAGAGTTCAAGTTGTTCAAGATGGAAATATAATCATATCAGTCAAAGTGAACAAGGTAAGTTCATTTCAAAACATGTAAAATTTGTACCAACATGAACAATACCATGGTTGCATGGTTAGTTGTTCAGTTGGTGGATAATAAGTACTCCAATGGTATGTAGTTGGTAATGGTAAGTGTATAAGTGAGTAGCAAATATTTTGAGTCTCATTGAAATGATAAGTTAGGTTATAAAAGTTTTGAGGTTGACCATTGATGATCAAGGTTGACCATTGGTGATCACCTAATGACCATTAGTAGTTGAATGTCAACCCTAAAAAGGTGAATTTAAAAGGTCCATCGAGGGGTTTTTTATGCTCATTTGCATTTGGTGACACATGGCACATTTGAAGTTATTCTAGGAGAAAATAAATTATGGTTTGTGTTTTTTTAGTGAGAGATTATGTGGAGTGAGTGAAATGTTTGAGGTTGATTGAGAGTTATTAAGTGAGGTTTGACCATCGAGGATGCAGAGAGTATGAGGGAGAGCACAGGGTATGATGGTAGTTCTGAGCGTACCTCCATGTTAGTGATCATAGAATGAGGTAGGCGGTGTCATTAAATTTTGAATTATTTATTGTTTAAATATATGTTTTTTGTTGATATTGGGTTATACCTAGGGTTAGGACTAGGTTTAGGGTTAGGTTTGTGTAATTGGGTAGGTGGAGGTATTGGTGATACAAATGCTAGAGGGGGTGAAATGTGGGAGGGGTAGTATAGGTATGAGAGGGTATAATGGTTTAGATAAGGTTTAAATTGATTGTGGTTGATGTTTAAATAGTTTTAAGATGTTAGGGTTAGGGTTGTTTATTGTAAATCATCACATAGTGACCATCAATGGTCATTATCAACCATCATCAGTTGATGAGCATCATTATTGATCAATAAGAGACTATTGATAGGTCACTATGTGGTGACTATTGATGGTTGATCCCCTAACCATCAAAAATAAAAGGTGTGATTAGTGATGGTTCAAAAAGGAACCATTACCAATTGATCATTGACCATCAGTGGTTGATGGTGTGATTAGTGACGATTCCAAAGAGAACTATTTGTGGTCAATGAGAACATGGTAAAGTTGAGATTGTTAAAAATAATATGTTAGAGGTTGGTTAAATTTGAAGCATGTGTAGGTTTTTTAAGGATGAATTAGGTAAGTGGTGAGGTTAGTGGGTGGATAAATTATTTATGATAGGTAGAATCTAAGGTAAGTCTATGGTGTAGTTTGGTATAAGAGGTGAATAGGTAAGGTTGGAGATAGAGGTAATAGGTAGTAATTTATAGGTGATGTTTGATGAGCTAAGTGAAATAAGTTATTAGTATGATTGTATAAGAAAGGGAGTAAATATAGATGCAAGATTGAGTGCCATAGTTGTTAGATGAGGTCTATTGAGTGATGACAAACTAAGAGTGGGACCACTTATCAGTAGTGGGCTTGGGCAGCATCAGGTATTATCAGTGCATACCCTAGGATGTTGTGATGTTAGTATAACTCATTAAGAGATGGGATCTGATAACTAACACATTCTTGCTTCCTATAAAAGAGATGATGATCCTATCAGAGGACATTCACCAGATTATGTGGCTATCACTATGAGGTGAGATAATAGAGCACATTAAGGGTGAAGAATGAGACCAATTTATGGGTGAGTTGTATGGTGATGATGTAGTACATGTAAGGTGGCATGTTATAGGCCTACATTATGCACCCTTGTATCAAATGGATAAGGGCATGAGACATGTTGTCACTATGATGAGATGGTAGTATGCACTACTTGACTTGAGTAGTGGTAAGTTTCCTTTATTGTTATTATGTGTTTTAGCTGACATGGCAATGGATCAAATAGTGTATGCTTGGGGACCTATCTTTTTAGTTCAAATATATCAATAACTCTATGGATTCAAGGTGCATAGGAGGTATTGTATCAATACTAGTTTTGTGTTACACTTCTAGGCTTATGAGCACATCAGATTTCTTTGACCAAGTGGGTTGTCATGGCATGAATTTATTCAAATGGACTTCAAGGTAAGGTTTATGTGATGGAGGTATGATTATGAACTCATAAGACCAAGAGGAGGGACTCATGATCTAGAGTGGTACAAGGATTGATTGGATGCATTAGTGATGGGTGATGTGATTTGGTGACTGTATGTCTAATTTCTTGCATGGGATAGTCATATGAGGTAGATTATATCACTAAAAAGTTATATATGGATCTATAGGAGGTGAGATCTAGAGGTAGAGTTGATCCCATTCAATAGGTTGAGGAGGCAATTTAACCTCATTCAAGATATCCTAGGGGAGTTACCAAGGTATCAAAGGGAGGATCCAAAGTTCCTATTCCCTTCCCTAGAGCTAGAGGATGTATTTATTGATCATGAGGAGCTACCAATGAGAGCTAAGATCAATGATGAAGGTGTTACTAATGGGTACCCTGCATGGTTCTAGGCACATTATGATGTAGCCATTTTTGAAGGTGATGAAGTTCCATAGGATATGGATGTGGATGTAGAGGTGGGGGTGGTGATCAAATGGGTGAGGGTGCCCTAGACAAATAAGCATTGATTCCTAAAAGGGATCAATCATGAGCAAAACTAGATGCAACACATACATCTTTAGCATCAGTTACCTAGGAGAAGGACAAGGCATAGGGCTAGGTGGCCACACTGACTAGGGAGAGGGATCAGGCTAGGGCTCATCTAGCCATAGTAATGTAAGAGAGAGATTTTCTAAGATAAGTAGGAGGAGTATCAGTAGTTGTGGGACCACCAGGGACTATCTTGATGGTAAGATATGTAGTGATAGTTAAGGAGCTTTATACTATGAGGCCTTGGTTTTTATGAATTTACTAAATAAGCCTAGATGAGGTAAGTATATAACCAAGATCACTAGAGGGGCTAGTAGTGTGACACCAAGTTGGTGGGTTGTGTTTGTAGGGGGACAGGTAGGCTTGGGAGGGTAGGCTCTAGAAGGTAGTGGTACTCAGGGGGCTTAGAATATTATGAGACATTATATTTTTGATTTACTATATGATTTTGATACTAGCCTATGATCCAATGTAGTAAGATGTATATACATGTTTAATAGACATGTACATCATTATGTATATGACCATTATTTTTATTATGAGCCTATGACATATGGATGTGATGATGGTTTAGAGTTTGTGCTTAAGTATTCAAAGTTATTTATTTATGATATGATGTTATGATGATTAGCATGTTATGATTTATGTGTATTTACCTAGCTAGGCATGTGATGATGTGGCTATTTAATTGATGCTCATGATGATATTTGATATTGATGAATGTTGTTTATGATATGATAATGTTTATGCTTTATTGGACATGACTAAGATGTTTGTGATTATTTTTATGGTTATGTACTTTATTTTCATGACATGGTTATGGGTTAATGGATCATAGTTCTATGGATGTGATATATGGTAGGATGATGTGATGATTAGGTGATGTGATGTTTATGATATGATGATGTTTGTTTTGATGAGATGTTTTGTTGGACCTAAGGATAAATCTTTGATTTCTTACCTAGATAGGCATGTGATGTATATCATATGTAGATTATGTATGATTAAATAGTGATAGATGTTTCATGATTAGTTGGTGGTGTTGGCTATTTAGATGAGTTGATTGTGATGTGATTATTGATGTAGTGGATTACACTTGAGGTAGGAGGCTGAGCTCCTGCCTTTCCACACGTAGCAATGGAAACTCGCCTCTCACCTATGGGATCGGTGAAGTGGGGAGAGTCTCTAGATGAGGGTTAGCTCCCTCTAATGTATCTTTTAGGCCTTGGTTCTCCTACTGCTAAAAAATAAAATGAAAAAAGGGGGGGATGAAAAGGGAGAGAGAGATGCTAAAAACAAAACCTAACCTAAAAAAGGAAAAGGTGATACTCCAGAAAAGTGATGACCCATCCAGCTTGAATATACACTTTTCACCAGGAAGAAGCACCCATACACTTCATCTAAAGTGGGAAGCTCTTATACAATAGTTAGCTAGGGGTCCATGGAAGTACAGGGAGGAAGGAACTAGCAAAGGTGTTCTAGGACACACTTTGATAGCCTATTCACAAGCACCAATATTCTTTCTATAGACACTTCTGGTAGACCTGTAGAAAGGAGACTTCACAATGCACTGGACATGTTATGATAAATCTATGAAAGCATGAAAGACAATGACTTAACACAAAGGAGAAAATAGACATATAATTTAAAGTGCAAGCCTAAATAGAGGTAAAAATGCTAAGTTTTGATTCAAGGTAAAAATTGGCAGCTCTACCTTACAAGCCTGAGAGATTTTTGGGCAGAGTTTTGCCTTAAGGCTAAATGAGTGGATCCTTTTCAAATGAGAATTTTTATAATATATAGAGTAAGAAAGAGGCAATTTTGGTGCTCTTTTTACAAGTGACCCATGTGCTTTTTGAACATTGGGATGAGGAAGCTACCTGAAGATAATGTTATGTCAGCTCCTGTCAAGATTCAAAATTATGAGCCACACTATTTGCCTACTCTAATGCATATTTGAAGAAAAATAGGTCACACCATTCATTGTTTTTGCCTTTTGATGATCGTATGGTAGGTACTATGTCAACCACTGGAATAACTCCTTGAATCAACACTTTCTTGCACCACTTGGATGGCTTCATCTATTTCTACACCTAGCTATTTTGCCTCCTCTGGCTCCTTCTGCTACTCCTTTGGCTCTTATCTGAGAGCACATATACTTTTGACATGTGTCATAGTCTTCTACTTGGGCACTTAGAAGACACTTTGAAATACAGATGTTGACACATGGTAGCTTTCACTAAGCTGATGATGGGATACGTGGCAGCATCTACTTAACTTAAAGGGTCCTTTGAGAGTCAGGTAGAAGTTGACACAAGGCCACTTCTACTTAATTTTGAGAGAAACCTACCATTTAAGCTTAAAAGAGACCTAAAGCTTTGGATACAGACACTTGTCACACTCTATTGAGAGGGGTGAGGACACGTGGTGGCATCCGCTCACCTTTGAGGGTCCCTTGAGGATCACACTGAGCATTTTGAGATTTTTGTGGAAGGTGACATGTGGCCACTTCCATATAGCATTTAGCTACTTTATAAAAACTTTTAGGACCTTTTTTGGTTCTCATGGATGCTGACACATGGCAGCTTCTGCTGCATTTAGCAACTCATTTGGGCCCACCACAGTCTTCTCTTTGAATAACAAAGCAAAAGGAGAAACCCACAAACATTTACACTTGGAAAATTCCACTGTATTTTTGATAGAGGCTTATCTTTGAAGCTTAGAATAAACCCAAAGCCTTAGATGCAGATACTTGTCACACTCTGTTGAGATGGGTGAGGACACATGGTAGCATCTACTTAACTTAGGGGGTCCTTCAAGAGTCAGGCAAAAGTTGACACATGGCCACTTCTACTTACTTCTTTCCTTTGATGATTCATCTACTATGAATTTTGACGTTCATGCAGCCATCTCCTTGAAACTGAATACCCAATAGCTAGTCCATCTCCTTAAAATTGATGACTTTCGGGACGTCACTGTCCTTGGCAAATTTTGTCGGGTCTTTTTTGCAGGTTTTGATCTTGTAGACAATTTTTGTAGACAATTTTTCCATGGACAAAAAGTCCATGAAATTTGTCTCAGTCCCTTGTCCTTTTCTTTCACACTCTTTGGCTTTTCTTTATGCTGGCACCCTTCCTCTGAATTCCTTCAGACAAAAAGTCTGAAAGAATTTAGCCTCAAACAAAATTCTAAAAACTTACCCTTCAGCTGCCCCTGAAATGCTCCTTGCCCTTTAAAAGGGATTTTTTTTTTACTCAAAGCTACCCTCCACAAGAGCACCTACCTTTTAGCTTTGGGATGCCCCCTTAAATCAAGCCATTAAACTAACCCATTGAACCAAAATAGGTTCAACGGTTCAATACTATGCACCGAGCCCTTTAAACCATTTGCTTTTAACTTTTCTCACTTGAACCAACATGTTGAACTAGTTCATTAAACTAGTTCAACAGTTCAACACTGCGCGTTGATGAACTTGCTGATGAGCCAATTGATTTAACTAAGCTGATTGAACCAAGGCCGATTAAAATAAGCACTAAACCAATGTGTTGAACCAATGCATTGAACCAAATGATTGAACCTAGAGGTGAACCATGGCATTGAAATTGAGTGATGAATTGAAGCTTGATGAACTCGTGTAACCTGAAATTGACTGGCTTCGAATAGCAAGGGAAAAAGGGGACCGATTTTGGCCTATTGGGCAAAAATGGTCAAAATTTGGTGACTCCCAAGGGAAGCATGCTTGCTATGCTTAGAGACTAGTTGCCTTCTAGTCCATTGAGCACAGAGTCAAATGCAATTATGAAAGAGTTAGCCACTGCCTTTAGGGATCCCAGAATCAAACATGAAACTTTTTACCCCAGACACAAAGGAAAACACACACACAAGGCTAAAAACACTACCTGTGTGAACTACACTTAGGGAAAGTGGGAAAGAAAATTGAAAACAAACTACTATATACAACTAACCAAGTACATCAGCTTCCCTCTTAGATCAAAGGGAAAACTTCTTAAGTCCCCTCCCTAGCAAGGAAACTTATGGTGCCAGACAAGTGGCTGAATGAAATGGAGAGCTAGTGACCTGCTCCTCTTGCCTGCCACCTGAGTTGGCTTGTACCCAAATGGATCAGATTCAAACATGCTTCCAACATATACATACTCTATTTGTTCTTAGAAGCTTGCCTCTTGTTGGTTCTTCAAGGTGGTGTATCTCATCAAGAAATCAATTGTTGTCGGCTCATCACCATAAGCCCCTTGATATGCATCATTGACTGGCTTGTTCTCTTCTACCTCATGCTCGGGTTCCATGGTATGACCATCCTCCTTGATGATTTCAAATAAGGTATCTTTAGATTCACTAACCTCTTGAAGGGGTAAATTTGAAAACCTACATCCCCTTTGCAAACTTATTTGAGTCCCAATGCTACCTTTTCCACTCTTATCTAGCTCATAGCCTCCTTGAAGAATAGTGCAGCCTGCCCCAATGACTTCAAACGAATCATTCAAAACATGAACAAGAGATTTTCCATTCTCTTCCATGACATTAATGGTGATCTCCTCCTCATCCATACTCATGAAGTCTCCCTAGTTAGTCATAAATTGAGCATAATCTATATCAGGTGAAGCTTGATAGCTTTCTTAGAGGTGTGTGGATGGAGTGTATTCAGACATGGAATCTACTATTTGGTCTAAAATGTCCATCACATATTTGCTAAGGAGACTTGCTCTAGAATCCAACTCTATAATATGCCTATCTATATCTTCCTAGAAGAGCATTTCCTAGAAGTCACAATCATCATCAGGAGCAGGAGTAGCCTCATCTTCTTCAAGGTTTTGAGCAAACCCTTTCTCCTCCTCTTCCTTTCAGCCCCAAGATTCCACTATTTGCTTCCAACTCATGATCTTGGGATTGTAATATTGCTCTTGTGAATAGGTAGCAACTTTATCCTCTTCAAGGTCATGAGCTGGTTCATGATGTTCCTTCTTCTAGCTTGGAATTTGGAGATCATGTTGAAAGACTTGAGGAGGTTGGGGAAGATTTGGGAGGGTCTGCTCATGTACAAGAAGAGCTATCTAAAAAGAGGCATGCTAAAAAGCTAGGTGTATAGGGTTAGAGGTAGGATCAATTGATGCATTAGATGAGTCAAAATGAGCAAGTGTCATTTGATAGAAAGGATTTGGCACACAAGAAGGAGTTTTTTCTAGAATAGGAGGGGGTAGACCTTGGGCCAAGATTTCCTAATTTTCATCCCTCCACTTTACCAACACTTCATCAATATTGAAATTAGCTTGTGGATTAGTGGAATGGGTGTCTTTTAGCATCAGCTCCTCTACAAGGTCTGAAAACTCCATCTCTCTTTCTCCAATCAGTCTTATTTTAGCCTCTAGCTCCTCAATCTGCTCAGCCATATCATCCTCATTTTGTACCTCTTGGAGCTCGTAGGAATCATTATAGAGATGGGGAGTGCATGAAGGTCACCATGAAATGCAAGAAGCTTCTTGAGGAAGGGTGGGAGGGACTTGAAAAGGACTAACCTCATTTTGTACCTCACACTCTTGGACAATGTCTTTCTCCTCCTTGTTATTCCATGACTCAACCACTTTATTCCTGCTTAAGACATTCGTACTGGGCATCTCCCTTTGGGGTGATGGGGCCATAATGTAAGAGGGTAGTGAGGGTTTAGATTCCACTTCCCTTACTACCAAAATGGACTACTACATCTGAATATTTTCCAATTTGATATGTCTATCAAGATTAGCCTAAAACACAAGATTTACTATTTTGGAACTCTCCTCAACATGATTGGGGAGAGGACTTTGACAGGCTTGGCTTGGCTCATAAGTAGGAGATGTGTATGACTAATATGATACTTGGGGTAGTGAGTATGCAGGTTGATAGACTTGGTAAGGCTGCCTCTCATAAATACTCAGCTTCTCTTCCAAAGATGCGATCATACCACTCACATCCAACATCTCACTTATAAGCCTTTGCCAATTTACTCTTTCAATAGGAGTCCATTCACTCTTAACCTGATCCAATGCATTTATCACTTGATGGATGACATTATTAGGGATTTCTTGGCCACATCCCCTTCTGGTGTTAAGATCTATTACATACTTTTTGTATCCCAATAGTGCTCATTTGAAAGTGGAAATGGGTTGATTAGCAAAGAGACTGGGTTGAGTGGGATAAGTGGCATAATGAGAAGACTAGGCATAAGGCTGATATAGTTCATGATAGGGCTGGGACCGATCATATTGGACCTAATAAGGATCAACATAAGTCTGGTAAGGATCATAGCTAGACTAGCCAAGGAAAATAGGGTCCATGGCTCTAAATGATGGAATTATACATGCCAAAATATTGTTTCTTGATGGCACTAGAACTGCTTAACCAGTTGATTTAACTCAAAGTCACCATTGGTGTTGATAAAAAAATCCTCCAAAGGCTAGTTGGCTAAAGAATACACCAAAAATTCTTCAACTCTCTAGACACAACTTGTCCTAGTTGGTCCCACCAGGCATGCCAAAAATTGTTGACGTAGTGGATTGCACCTGGGCCAAGAGGTCGAGCTCCTACCTTTCCACACGCAACAATGGAAACTCCCCTCTCACCTATGGGACTAGTGAAGCTAGAGGGGAGAGTATCTAGATGAGGGCTAGCTCCCTCTGATGTATCTTTTAGGCCCTAGTTTCTCCTACTGCTAACAAATAAAATTAAAAAAGTAGGGGGATGAAAAGGGAGAGAGAGATGCTGAAAACAAAACCTAGCCTAAAAAAGGAAAAGGTGATACACCAAAAAAGTGATGACCCATCTAGCCCAAATATACACTTTTCACTAGGAAGAAGTGCCCATACACTTCATCTAAAGTAAGAAGCTCTTCTACAATAGTTAGCTAGGGGTCTGTGGAAGTACAGGGAGGAAGGAACTAGCGAAGGTGTTCTGGGACACACTTTGACAGCCTATTCACAGGCACCTATATTCTTTTTGTAGACACTTTTGGAAGACCTATAGAAAGGAGACTTCACAATGCATTAGACATGCTGTGATTGATCTGTGAAAGCATGAAAGACAATGACTTAACACAAAGGAGAAAATAGACATATACTTTAAAGTGCAAGCCCAGATAAAGGTAAAAATGCTAAGTTATGATTTAAGGTAAAAACTGGCAGCTCTGTCTTACAAGCCCGAGATATTTTTGGGTAGAGTTTTACCTTAAGGCTAAATGAGTGGATCCTTTTCAAATGAGAATTTTTACAATATATAGAGGAAGAAAGAGGCCATTTTGGTGCTCTTTTTACAAGTGACCCATGTGCTTTCTGAGCATTAGGATGAGGAAGCTGCCTGAAGATGATGCTATGTCAGCTCCTATCAAGATTTGGAATTATGAGCTACACCATTTGCCTACTCATTAATGCATATTTAAAGAAAAATAGGTCACACCATTCACTATTTGTGCCTTTTGATGATTGCATGGTAGATATTGTGTCAACCACTGGAATAACTCCTTGAATTGACACTTTCCCACACCACTTGGATCGCTTCATCTATTTATGTGCCTGGCTACTTTGCCTCCTCTAGCTCCTTTTACTACTCCTTTGGCTCTTAGCTGAGAGTGCATCTACTTTTGACATGTGTCATAGTCCACTACTTGGGCACTTAAAAGACACTTTGAAATGCAGATGTTGACACGTGGTAGCTTCCATCGAGCTGATGATGGGATACATGGCAGCATCTACTTAACTTAGAGGGTCCTTTGAGAGTTAGGTGGAAGTTGACACGTGGCTACTTCCACTTACTTTTGAGAGAAACCTATCATTAAAGCTCAAGAGAAACCTGAAGCTTTGGATGCAAACACTTATCACACTCTATTGTGATGGGTGAGGACACGTGGTGGCATCCACTCACCTTTGAGGGTCCCTTGAGGGTCACACAGAGCATTTTGAGATTTTTGTGGAAGGTGACATGTGGCCACTTATGTAGAACCTTTAGCTACCTTAGAAAAACTTTTGGGACCTTTTTTGGTTCTCATGAATGCTGACACATGGCAGCTTCCACTACATTTAGCAACTCATTCGATCCCACCACAGTCTTCTCTTTGAATAATGAAGCAAAAGGAGAAACCCACAGATGTTGACACTTGGCAGCTTCTACTATATTTTTGAGAGAGGCTTATATTTTAAGCTTAGAATAAACCCAAAGCCTTGGATGCAGACACTTGTTGCACTCCACTGAGATGGGCGGGGATAGGTGGTAGCATCCACTTAACTTAGGGGGTCCTTTGAGAGTCAGGCAAAAGTTGACACGTGGCCACTTCCACTTACTTCTTTCCTTTGATGATTCCTCTATTATGAAATTTGACATTTGCACAGCCATCACCTTGAAATTCAATACCCAATGGCTAATTCGTCTCCTTAAAATTGATGGCTTTCAGGACGTCACCGTCCTTGGCAAATTTTTTCAGGTCTTTTTTGTGGGTTTTTTTCTCGTGAACATTTTCTGCAGACAATTTTCCCATGGAAAAAAAGTCCATGAGAATCATCTCAGTCCCTTGTCCTTTTCTTTCACACTCTTTGGCTTTTCCTTATGTTGGCGCCCTTCCTCCGAATTCCTTCAGACTTTTTGTCTGAAGGAATTCCTTCGGACAAAAAGTTTGAAAGAATTTGGCCTCAAAGAAAATTCTAAAAACTTACCCTTCGGCTGCCTCTAAAATGCTCCTTGGCCTCTACAAGGGTTTTTTTTGACTCAGATCTACCCTCCACAAGGGCACCTGCCCTTTGGCTTTGGGACCCCCCCTTGAACCAAGCCATTGAACCAACCCATTGAACTAAAATAGGTTCAACAATTTAATACTGTGCGTCAAGCCCTTTGAACCATTTACTTTGAATTTTTCCCACTTGAACTAACACATTAAACCAATGCATTGAACCAACACATTGAACCAATGTGTTGAACCAAATGATTAAACCCAGCTGTGAACCATCGAATTGAACTTGAGTGATCAATCAAATCTTGATGAACTCATACAACCCAAAATTGATTGGCTTCAAATAGCAAGGGAAGAAGGGGACCAATTTTGGCCTATTGGGCAAAAATGGTCAATAGTGATGATGTTTCCTATATTTAAATATATTTTTTTAAGATAGATTGATGTGTGATGATTTGTTTACTGATGATATGATAAAAGGTAATGTTATGATGATCTTATGTTTTTTATGATTGGTAATGATGGCTAAGATGTTCTTTTGATTAAAAACACTTAAACAAGGCACAACACATAATAGGTTTTTTTAATGTTTTTAATGGGTTACATATGATCAGATGAAGGTGGTTAAATCTTAAGACACATAAAGTAAGTGGGATTAGAAAACTAAATGTGAGGGAGATAGGTTAATGAAGAGATAAACATCATAATAAATGTTTCAATAATTAGATATGAGATAATAAGGAGTGATGCTTCTTCTTTGGTAAGGAATAAAACAAACCAAAGTATGATTGGATTAAAAACATAAATCCTTTGAATGCTTCATATTAGCATCTATTCATTGGTTAAAAATGTGTCTTGATCACATAATTTCAAGTAAGATCAAAATCCCTTGTTTATAGAGTGTATAAATGGGAGATGGATGAGAATGGAACCTTTTTGTGAGACTATCATGTCTCTTCAGTAGGTTACCAAAGAGCTAGTATAAATAAGTCCATGTCATATAAAGTGTAGACTAATTGATGTGGAAAGCCTACTTATGAAAGCTGATTGTGGCTTCAAAATTATCTTGATTTTTTTTAATTTTGATCATGGGTCTTTTTCTATTTTGTTATTACTTGGAGGGATAGGGGAAGTTGATCGATGCGGGAAGCTTCTAAGAAATTGATATGCTTTGACAAATGCTTTACTTATCTATCCTTTAAGGGATTAGTCTAAGTTTTTGAGCTTTGTTTAAGGATTTTGATATTTTTCCTTAAAGGGAGCATTATACCTTATATTTGAGTAATTTTGATTTTTTTTGGCCGTTGCCCTTCAAGGGAGTAGTTTGTGAATGCTTGGAATGACCCATATGAGTGTTGGCTTTTTTTTCTTTTATCTTTGTTTTGTGATTTTTTTAATTAATTGTGTGTTTTTTTATTGACATGGATTTGCTTATATAGGCTTAAAATCTTCACTTTTATGATGGTAAAACTAGAGCATAAGAAGGTTGATGATGGGTAAAAGAGGTTTAAGTAATAACAACCATGGGAATCTATCCTATAAGAGATAGAAATTACAATGAGGACCATGCCATGGGTAGAGATGAAGCACCCATGTTCAATATTAGGAAAAGGATATAACGGATAATCACATGATTCAATTTTAATTATTTGTCCTTAAAACAAGGGGATGCATGTGGGTGAAAATAATGGATGAGCTTAAGTTAGTCAAAAGGTGAGATTGATCTTGTTTAAAAAAAGAAAGGACACAGATGAAAAGCATTGAGGGGATCAAGTTTTGGTCTCCCTTTAAGGGAGGATAAATATTAATCTCCTAATCCATACTTTTGTGTTATGATATAAGGTCCAAGCCAATTGAAATTAAACATGACCTGCTTTCTTTTCTCCATATTGGTTACATGTTGATTTTCCTTTAGGAAAAGGTCATTGATGTTGAATTCTTGCACTTTAAGGTGTTTTTTATAAGCATGATTGATGCTCTCTTGATATACATGAAAGTGGGTAACCGTGGTTAAATGACACTCATCAAGTAAATCAAGTTGGGATAAACATTCTTGACAATAATCATTCTCATAAATGAGATCTTGCAAGGATATGTAAAGAGAGGGAATTTGGACTTTGAGATGCAAGACAGCCTCTAATCCAAACATAATAGAGAAATTTATATCACCCTTAGGGGTTATAATGCTAGTACAATATTCCCATAAGGTGAAAGAGATGTGAAAATGGTAATCCTGATTAGATGCATTAACCATTTTAGTTAGCATGTTGTTGAAATTTTTGTTAGAAGCTTCAACCTATCCATTTGCTTATGGAAGACAAGGTGATGAGAAAATTAAATTGATACCAAATACATCACAAAGACATTATACTTATTTATTTTTTAAATATTTCCCATTGTTGATGATAATTTTATAAGGAACACCAAAATGATAGATAATGTGATGGTTGATAAAATTGACAATCTTTTCAGCTTTTGTGGAGATGAGAGGAATAGCCTCTACCCATTTGGTGAAATATTCCATTTTAGTGATGATATAATGATGTCATTATGAATAATGAGGATTAATTTCATGAATAAGTTCCAAGCCCAATTGTGAGAAGGGCTAGATATCCTTGGATACTTGGAGACTATGGCTAGGTGTGTGATGTAAATTGACATGTTGTTGACATTTGACATATTTTTCACATAATAAAAAAAATATTCATTGAGAGTGGGCTAGTAATATCCAAGGTAAAGGATGTTTTTATAATGGCTATACCACTAAAATGTCCTTCACAAATCCCATAATGTGTTTCCTTGATAGCATGAGAGGCTTAGTGATGATGTAGGCAATGGAAGAGGAGACCATCAAAGTCACACATATAAATAATTCCCCCTAGTATGGTATAACATGAGGTGCTCTAAATAAATTCTCTTCAAATATTCCTAAAAATTTTAGAATGGATGATGGAAAAGTTGAGATAGTTAAAGGTCTAGTAGTACCAAAGGTCAGTTTGGGTTTCCTACAAATTGAATATGGTAGGAGAGTCTAATTTGAAATAAAAGGGTTGTGTAAGCTGATGGATAATGATAGATAAGTTTGATTCATAGGGTGAATATGATATTTTGGATGTGAGAGAATCCATCATATTGGCAAACTTGTTTGTAGATCATAAAGTGTTTTGGATACGGTAGTGTTCAAATGATGCTAAGAGTACATTAGCTAGTTATTTGTACTATTAAAAAACATCATTATTAGATTGAAAATATTAATTTATTTGATTGACCACATGTTGATAGTCACTAAAAATGTTGATCATCTTGACTCCTAAGGTTAATGTAGCTTTGAGACCTATCACTAGGGCTTCGTACTCATCCATGTTGTTGATGCATTCAAAATCTAGCTTGAAATATAAAGGAATAGGTTCACTATTAAGGGGGATAAATATGATGTCAATTCTCCCACCATGTTGACATTTTAATCCATCGAATAACATGGTCACTTGATAGGTAAATTTTTCTTGAGAGAGGGTCATAATGGACTCATCTAAAAACTCAAGAGGAGGAGGTCAGTTGTCTGCTAATAGTGCTTCAACCAATTCGTTAGCAATGACTTGCCCATTAATTAAATTTTTATTAACTCAAGGTCAAAATTAGCTAAAATCATGAGCCACTTGGCCATACATTAATTTTGGTATGGTTTGGATTGCATATACTTGAGTGGGTCGGTATTAGTTATGACATAGGTCTTGTGGCTAAGAAGGTAATGGTGAAGTTTGGTGGCCACAAAGACCAAAGCTAGGCAATTTTTTTTGATATGGGCATACCAAGTCACATATTCTATAATCATACATCTAATGTAGTAGATTACTTTCTCTTTATGTTGTTCATCCTGATGAGATAGAATTGCCCCTCAAGAGTAGTTGGTGGTGGAGATATAAAGGTAAAAAGGTTGATATTCTTTGGGAGGAATGAGGATGAGTGGAGATAGAATGTACTCTTTAAGTTAATCAAAGTCCTTTTGATAGTCGTTATTCCACTTAAAAGATACATCCTTCTTAATAAGTTATTAGAAAGGTTGACATCAATTAGAGAGCTAAGAGACAAAGTGACAAATGGATTGGAGTTTCCCCCACAAGCTGTAGAGTTACTTAAGGTGGGTAGGAGGAAGTATGTCAAGGATTACTTCAATTTTGGTGGAATCAACTTTAATTTTCTTGAAGGGATATGATAAAGCCAATGGTATTTCTTGACAAGACCAAAAAAATACACTTCTTGGGGTTAAAGCAGACATGGTAATGGATGAGTCATTCAAAGATAATCTTAAGAATGGTTAAATGATCTCTAAAACATTTGGATTTCCCAAAAAGGTCATCAACATAGTCTTCTGTGATTTTTTGAATAAGTTCATAGAAGATGTTGGTCATAGCATGTTGGTAGGTTTCATCAACATTATTCATTCCAAAAGGCATGACCCTATAACAAAAAGTTCCTCATGGGGTGATAAAGGTGGTTTTGTGTTAATCTTTAAGGGCAATTAAGATCTGATTTTAACTTGAGAACCCATCCATAATAGATAACATATCATGGCCATCTATAAGATTAATAAGTTAGTTAATGCTTGGCAAAGGAAATTCATCCTTTGGGAAAGCAAGGTTAAGATCATGAAAGTACACATAAATATGAAGTCCCTTGTGGCTTTGGTAATAGGTATGACATTTGAGACCCATTGGGGATAATCAATGGGTTGAATTAAGTTGACAGATAGAATATGTTGAAGTTCTTATTTGATGAAAAGGGCTATATGAGGGTGCATTTATCAAATTTTTTGCCTAACTAGCTTGGCATTGTGGTTAGTGACTATGTTGTGGGTAGTGATGAAGGGATTGATCCCTAACATGTCACTCTAAAACCTAGATAATGCCATGTTATAGTCTTATAGGAAGGAAGGAAGGGAAGTCCCAAAACTCTTTAGAATTTAACAATTGGTTAATTTTGACAATGTGTGGGTTATCTAGAGTAACCAAGTTGATATCCATAGTATATTCATTCAACATGGTTGAAGTCTCAAGAGGAAGATATTTGTGGATAGATGAATCTTCTACACCAAGATAGGTGAGAATAGAATCATCATCCTGACACTGAATGATATTAATGGTAGGAGATTCATCTACTACCATCTCAAGATGAGTTAGAAGAATAGTTATGGTTTCCTTATCCTTTTGATAATTCAAGGGTCCAAGGCTAATCATGTTAATGAAAATAAAGTTAGAGGGGATGATGTTAGAATCCTCAGTTATCGATGGTGGAGTGGATGGTGAGGATGCAATTTCCTCATCGATGATCATAATGGGAGGTGAGTTGGATTTGTTTTAGGTGATGCAAAACTGAGGCCATGCTTTTTGTGAGGTTTTTAGGTCTTGATCAGAAGTAACTCATCTAGACTGTGTTCATACTAACCTAGACCAAATCCCTTACAATCACACCTATAGAGATATGTCTTGGAAAATTTTGGTTTATCCAGATAGGAAAAACTAGAGGTGAACAATTGAGGTGAAAAAGAGGTGGTAAAAGTGTCAAGGGGTCTATAAAAGGTTAGAAAGTTAAAGAGATTCAATAAAGGCTACTAGAGGTTGTGGATATTCTGCTTGGACCTCTATGGATTGAAAAGCTTCTATCATCACTTGGTGGTGATGGGGTGAGGTATTGATCATTTCATACAAACTCATCTTCACTATTTTTTGGTTAATATATTTTAGAATTACTCATTAGATTGATTTAGATGGGTTGGATTGAGAGGGACACAAGATGGACACCTAGGGTTTTGTATAAGGTAAATATACTTGGTGTTGTTTAGGTTATTAGGTGGTGGAAGATGGATATGTCCATGGAATGGACACCTTTACTTTTCCATTATACTTTGGTTAAGATTATGATTGTGTGACCACATGGATTGTATGGATTTGGGAAAGAGTTAGGCTAGGGGATTGGTTTGAATCTGCTTCACTCTGAGATGAGAGTGGGGAAGTAGGTAATTATTGGTTTATGGTTATTAGTTCTTAGTTTAGTGGTAGGCTCATAGGAGGCTCATCTAACAATAAGTCATCATCATGATATAACTAATGGATTAAAACTTGGAGAGCTTTATAGTTCTTAGTATCATGCCTAGGTGTTCTATGGTATGATCATACTAATTTGTCATTATACAAGGATGGTTTAGGACTATGTGGGTCAAATGGTTTGATAGGTGGCAAGGTTAAGTAAGATGCTTACAATAACCTTTGCAGGATGGTTGATTAAGACTCAGGCAAAGGTGGCAAAGCTTTGGAGATCTTAAGTTTGGTAGTTGACGTAGAAGCCATTTTAGGAGTACGTTTGTTGGTAAGATATTTACATGAAGGAGCATTCTTGGTGGATGGTTTTGGTATGGCTCACTTGGGGGTGAAAAGTGTTGGGGTGGATGCCTAAGAAGTAAGTGGTTTGGTTATAGAAGGTTTGGTGAAAATAGGTGAGGATGAAAGTAAGAGTGATGGTGTAACCAAAAGTGGTGGTTAGATTTTGGTTTTTGTTTAGGATGGTCGGTTTCCTCACTAGGGTAGAAGGGTGAGGTCCCAAAATAGAAGGCAAAGTGGAAAGAGGAGGTAAACTTTTGATTTGTGGAATCTTGGGTGGTTTTAGCTTCTTTGTTAGCTTGGTTTGGGGTTTTTTTGATAGGTTTGGTGAAGTTAATTCCAATTTTAATGAGGGGTGAGTAATGTTTTGAATAGGTAATATTCTAAGGTTTTTGGTGGGCTTGGTTGGAGTGGTAGAAGGTGACTTGGTTAGTTTAGGAGGAGTCAGCTCAGATGGTTTAATTATGGTTTTATTGGTAGAGGTTTTCAATGGTTTGATTTTGATGATAGTGGGGTTGACAGTGAAAATGGAAGGTTGGGATGACAATGGCATGGTTGGAGGCTCTTGTTTGGTTGAGTAAGGAAGAATATGATAGTGCCAAAATATGACACGATATACATTGGGTTGGGATAATTTCTCCAAGTTTTGAACTAGTCTAAAGAAGGGCTTATAGATGGGTTTGGTCCCTTCAATATTTATCTCAAAGGACAAACACCTAGGTGAAGAGAGAGAAGTGGTTACCTCATCCTTTTCCTCAATTAAAAGTGTCAGGGTTTGGGAAGATGAGTCTCCTATGGGAGAGGTAGGTAGAGTGATTTCTTCCTTAGGGATGATTTTCAAAGGAAGAATGGATTATTTTATGATAGAGGAGAAGGATATGGTATAAATGGCTACCTCTTTTGGTATGTCTTCAAAAAGAAAGGTGGGTGACTCCACTATCTTGATAGGTGGAGAAAGGAGAGTGGTTATTTCTTTGGTTTAATTTTTCAAAGGAATGGAGAGTGAATCCACTACCTCAATAAGTGGAGGGGAAGGAAAGGTGGTTTTGGTGATGTTTTCCTTAGTAATGAGTTGACTAAAAATTGTGTTAATGTTATGGACTTTGTGGTTGTGATAAGATTTTGCTCTATTGTTTTCATTGTTCATGGAAGGGGCATGGTTGGGAAATGGCTATCTAAAGATGTCAAGTGATTAATTTAGGGGTACATTGGGGTTATCTAACATAAGTTCCCCCTTATTGATGATATTTTTTATGATATTTTTGAAGGTATTACAACTACTAACATAATTTCCAATGACATGGTGGAAGGCACACAATTAATTCTCCTTATACCAACTACGTATAGGATGAGAGGAATAAAATTACTATAAAGCTTTGATTAGGAGTTGTATGATATTTACTTTTAACAACTTTTCCAAGGCCAAAACATATGACTCCCTAGTAGAGTAAATTACTTTTGGTTATTGTGGTTTGGGTCTTTAGTCTTCTGATTGGAGGAATCAAGAGAGTTAAGTTGGTTAACAATGGGTAGAGGGGTAGTTTTAAGGATAACAACATTTTTGGTTCCCTTGTTTTTGGAGTTAGTGTTGGTTTGATTTTTAGGTTTTGAGGAGGGAGTCTCATTTGATTTGAAGGTTGAATTCTTGTTTCTCAATTTCAACTTTGTTTCATCAATGGCTTTATTCTCTAAATTTTATGCCATGATGAAAGCCTCATCAGAGGTCTTGAAATCTAAACTCACAAAGTGGAATAAATGTATTTATCACAAACCTAAGCAAAGAGTTCAATCAGCGTGAGTTGGGTTAAAGAGAAAGAGAGTTTATTTATCAAGCTTTTCCAATGGGCTAGGAAGTCAGCTATGGACTCATCATCAAATTTATAAATATAGTAGAGATTAGTGATGGAATCTTTCTTAGAAATGTTTATAGAAAAGTGATCTAATAAAGTCTGAGTCAGTTGGGCAAGAGAAAAGAGGGAGTGTTTTGTAATAGCATTGTACCAATATAGTGCTTGACCTGATGAGACATAGGAAAGTTATGGATAAGGAAAGAATCATCATAGGTGATCAAATAACAAGAATGCCTAAATTTTCTCAGATGTTGTTGAGGGTCTTCCTTGCTCTAAAATTTTAAATTTTTTAGATGTTCCCATTGAGGAGGATAAGCTCAAATGGGAATAGATGGATGAATTGGTGCATTACATATTTGGTCATAATATAAGAGGTTATGGGCACTAGAGATAGATGACTCCAAATTACCCATTTTTCCCATTAACATTTTGACAAGGTCTATTTGTGGTTGTGCACCCCCATAGTATAGGGTAGATTATGTTGGGTTTGGGTAGGTGAAACATACAGATAACTGGTGGGGGGTTGAGAAGCTACCACATATTGGATGTGGAGATGGGTAGTTGGGATGATGCCACATATGAATACATGGAGATAGGTTGGTGGGTGGAAGGTAGAGATACATACCCTTGTGGGTTAGGGACTTAGCTCAGGTTTTGTGTAATAGGCCTTTATTGGGGGATTTATGCAATTTGGGTTGGAGGTATGGTTGGGTTGGTAGATAGTAGATATGTGGTAATTTTGGTACTATGTGTAGAAGGGTAGAAGGTATGGGGACCACCAAAATATGGAATAGAGTGGAGGTAGGTGGGTTGGAAGCAAGAGGAAGGGTGGTGGCACTAGTAGAGGGTACTCCCATGATAATTAGGGTATCGATGGTTAAAGGTTGGGTTAATCCTATACTAGAAGGGTTGTTAGTTAGGGTAGAAGGTGTTTAGATGTTAGCTAATTGGGTGAGCTAGTTTTAGATGGTGGTATTCATGGGATTATTGATAGAAGAGGATGCTTGGGTGACCAAGGGTTGGGTGAAAATGGTGGTAATAGAAGTGTTACCCATAAGGTGGGGTGGCATGTCATAGGGTAGGTTAATAGGTATAATTGAAGTAGGGGTATACTGAGATATGGTGTTAAGGTAATGTTGGAGGGCTATGCGGTTATTATCCAAAAAAGTGGTAAAATTCACATCATCTTGGGAAACTATCTAGGGGAGAACTCTCTACATCTAAGACATACTCCATGGATGAGGGAGAAGAGGAAGACAAAAGATTAGGAGATAGATCCTAATTTTATTGGTTTCTTAGTTGTTACCTAGTTAAAACCATGTAGATAAGGAAAAGAGGAAGGTACAAGAAATATCACAACTCAAACAAAGATAAGATAATAAAAAGTCACGGAAATATAACATGCACTAAATGCACATTAAATCCTAAGGTCCTTTTTAGTCTCTCTTATGGATTATGCCTTAAGCTTTAAGAATTATGTGACTCAACCTGGTTTATAGAGTGGGTACTAGAAGAAGATATCTAAGGATGATTTCAGGTAAATAAAGGCTCCAATATCTATACTAGAACTTGGTATGTGGCTTGATATTGGGGCCTACCTTCTCATTTCACACATCATATCGATAAGGGTGTTGGGTGCTTAGCCATAATATACCAAGTTTCTAGAGATTATACTCAGCTAGTGTACTAAGTTGGTTCTCCCCTTGGTGATGAAATCTAAGTAGGATAGCCAAGAAAGGTGACCACTAGGTGATGAAATCCTAGTCAGGCCTTATGTTAATGTTTTTATGTTTGATTAGATGTAAGTAGTTTTATCTTATGTCTATGATAAGAGTGAAGATATGATTAATTCGCTTGATTAATTAAGCTACATGAGCTAAAATAAGCAATCAAATAATGTATGCAACCAATTTTAATTATAAAAGGAAATTTTGATTTCATTATATGAGCAAAATAATAATAAGAAGCACCTAGATGCAACTATGAATGCAAGGAAAGACTCAAGGATCCCACTGATCATGCCAGAATGTTTCACATAAATTTTACTTTATTTCTAAGGAAGAAATTTGTAAAACTTAAAAGAAGGATGAGGTTATTAAAACTTGGACTTGGTTTACACTCTATGATCCAAATAGTTATAATACTCTTCTTTGTCTGAGGAGGAATGACCTATAGTAAGAAAGCACTTAATAAATGGTTGATTAGTTAGATGGTAGGGTGGATTACCTAGAAAGCTAAATTAAAGAAGCACAAGCTTCCTTGGAGGCTGTCAATCCACCCTTTTGAACAATCAGGTTCTAGAAATGGAAGATAAATTGCTTGCATAAATAATAGAAGATATTGAAATCAAATGCAAGAAGTGCTTTAAAAGAGATGAATTAAATTAACTATAACAATAAATTATTACATATTAATGCTAAGTGAATCAAATATGGTTTTAAAAATAGGGCGATGTTTTGTACTTAGGTAGAAGGTCAAAAAGTGGGATTTGGTTAAGGTTTGATAGGTGGAATTAACTTACTATTATAATTATCACATAGTGATCATTAGTGGATCCATCAATAGTTGGGTGACCATCAGTAGTCAGGTAACCATCAATGGTTAGGGGCAAACTATTAGTGGTTAAGTGATCATCAGTGATTACTATCAGATCTGGTTTAGGTAAAGGGTAGGTCTGGTCTAGAAAGTGGTTGAGTGATTCTAGGAAGTGGGTTTAGGCTGGAGGCTAGTTTTGAGATACAAACAAAAGAACTAATTATTGAAAATAGATAACTCTTTTTCATGAATAATGCTGAGGTGAGTGGTTGAAAACTTATTTTGGAGCCTAAAGTAATTCTGATAGAGTGTCAGTGTCTTGGCTATGATTGATGAATTGCAGTGCTTGTGCTCTCTATTGTGATCATTAGAAACTTTCTTGGATTTATCAGAATAAAATTGTCAAAATAAGTTCTAATACAAGAATATTTGATAATTTTTTATTCTCTCTAATGATTATTTCCCTCCCTTTCACCTCTTCATCCTCTTTTTATAGAAGGAAGGGAGAGGTGAAACAGTAATTTCAAACAAGGTGTTCAACATGTCATCTAATTTTAGGATTAACATGCATAATTATGTGTGGTTAAGAATAAAAAATCAAGGTGGAGTTGAGTTGTAGTTAACCCTTAAGGTGGTTAAAATGTTGATTGTCAGTGGTTAGGTCTAACCTCAGCGGTTAGGGGTCAACCATTGGTGGTCGATAGGTCAAAGGTGGAAGGGTCAAAGTTAGTCATTTTATACTTAGGTTTGGTGATTAAAAGGTTATGAAGTGGTCTTGATTGGGTCTATGGGTGTTCTAGGGGTTATTTCAACATCTAGAACTGTAATATACAGTTTTCTAATGTCTACAAATGACTCTTAAACAAAACACTAGAATTGGCATAAATATGGTCTTATGGAAAAAGTTGTGTATATCAAATTATCAACACTAAAATCCCCTCACAGAGGTAAACAAGTCATTTAGAACACTAGTGAAAATAAGGTGTCATGCATTTAATGGTAAGATCAAGAAATGAAAGAGAGAAATATGATAGTTAAAATAATGGTGAATATGTCAATCACAAAAATAAGGGCACCTCAAAAGTATCCATAATAACCCCCAAAAAGGTATAACATCATGTTAAGAAGTAATATGCATTGATAATAGCACTAAAACACAAACATCAAAGAATGGTCCTACTTTATTTGCAACTGATAAGGTCCTTCACTGTCTCTCCTACAAGGGCAATCGAAAGCAAGATTAAATAAACACACCATCAAAGGATCCTTATGTGAATATGCTCATAATCCCATAAACAAGATGCAGAAGAACTTGACACACTTGAATCATAAAAACACCTTGCCAACAAGAAGGCATACTAAATCAAGGAATGGTATTACACTATCAGGTAGAAACTCACCTTTTATCTAAGGTTAGAGGAAAGTTTTCCTACAATCTTTATATATATTTTCACTTTCAAGTTTTAATATTGTCTTAATCTTAGCTCCAAATTTTCATAATAAATCATCCCTTCAAACCAAATTTCCAAAATACAAGATGATTACATTAATACAGTGTACTCCTAACCTTTCTCTCTTTACTTTCAATCATTTAAAATTCTTTCAATTATATAAAATATGCACTCATTATATACTATAATATGCCCTTGGTTGCAATTTAGTCACCAAAAAATAACTCAAGTGGGACTCATGCAAAGACCAAGTGTGTTATACACACTTAGGTATGAATTAATTCTCCTTTAAACTAACAATTTCATTACTATTTTTAAGGGGGGGTAAATGTATACACTAAATCTAAATTGTATAACACCTCGGTCTTATATACTTGGCAATTACTTCTCATGATTGTAAGCTTTAGTTATAAGACTTTCTTGATACCTAAATGTTTGCATCTTACATATCTTTCATCTATTACTTATCTCTTAGTCCAACCATATATCATTTTGATGACCATGCCTTTTATATTGTGGAAAAAACTTTGAACTTGCTTATTATCATCTTCTAAAAATTTTAGACTTGTACCTATTTTCCAACTACCTAAACACTTGCATCCTAGCCAAATGCCTATGTTAATGATAATGGCATGTGCCAAACTAAGTTTCCAGTGCCTTAAAGTCATTAAATTTACAATTTTAATTTTTCCTTATTATCATCCTAAGTATTTTAATGTGAGATATTCCCAAAATAGATTGGTATATATAAGATCAATCATCATTTATTTCTCGCCTAGCATATGCCTAGAAACTCACAAGGCAACCTACCAAAGGCATTTAATCAAGCATTCAAGTGATAAAATCTTCCATATTATTTCCTATTTCAATATCAATCACAGAGATAACCCATCTATAGGTCTAATGTAATGAAGGAGCATTCCATGAGTCATATTTTCCAACCTATAAGTTGGGTCACTCTATTTACTTGTTTATCAAACATTGCATCCTTATGTGCACACAATCTAACACATAAAGGATAACTACATAATTATGAGACCATGTTTGGAGTATTATTTATGTAGATAGTGCCCATTGATAGAGGGTTTTTTGGGTCATCTCGACACTATGTGCCCACTAACCCATTTTTCCCATAATCACTCCAAGGGTGAGACAACTAAGGTTTGATCATTTAAAAAAGAACAACCTATGCATGAGATCTAAACACACTAGAGTAAATATGATATAAAGCCCATAAGGTTCTAGGTGGTTGTACCCAAATTTAGTTAATATTCCATAGTGGACACATGCATCCAAGTTAGACAATAGTATTGAAATAACCATCTATAACTAACACAAGCATTTGAAGCCCTAAAATATAAAATTCCATAATCTTATGACTATTTGAATATCTTGATATAGTCCACTTACAAACTATTTCAACCTAGATCTACATGCACATAATAAACTAGCTAATTACTTTTATTTCTAATTCATTGCAATATCAATGAATAGTTATACTTTCTATTTTTAGCATATATCAGCATTTAAATTTGGAACATTATTTATCTAAGTTTTTTAATTAATTGGCCTTTTATAGATTTTTTATCACCCTTGTGCTTATTCACCTATCTTATTGGCATCATCGCATAATAACTATTCATATCTTCCTCTAATCCCAAGGGTGAAGGGCATAACCAAAACCAAATGTACTTGTTCAAAACTTGGTTTGAAGATAATGAAGAAGAGGCCAAATATAGAATACAAGAGGCTTTCCAAGCCACAAACAAAAATTCCACAACATACATACAACCTCACATAATATAACAAAAAATATATACCAAGGCATTCCAAGAGGGAAGAAAGAGAGACACGTTGTTTTGAATAAAACAATTCCTATGTATCAAAATGGATTTCCAAGCCATGAAACCATGATATCTTCCAAGCATAATACATCCTCATAACTCTTATTTCATCAAATGAAAAATTTGCTTTTCAACCTTTTTTAAGGTGTCACTTTTTAAGAGTAAGAACCCATAAATATTAAAAAATATAATGGGGTTAATACTCATATTTTTCATATGAAAACCCATTCACAGTCCCCTTTAAGGACCTATTCCACAAGGCAAAATCAAATTCTCATCATCTCCCTCATTCAATAATCACTAGATCTTATGCCTAACCTAATCGGTGGTATAATGGTGCTTGATAGTCCCAATGAAATCAATAAAAATAGAAAAAAAATGTAGTGACAAAAGGCTTAGTAAATCTAAAGAAATAGTTGCAAAAAATAAAGCCTAAACCACCATAAAATTTCCCCTTACAACTAGTTTTCACTAGTTGCTAAAACAAGTGAGGAAAAACTCTATTACAATAATAATAAAGTATTAAAAACATTAATTTAATTATGTTGGAAAACATTTATTAAAAAATAAAATACAATACTAACAGATATACCTCAACCTTCAAGCCCTTAACGTGAAAAATATTTCCCAAAATATCTTGCTCCCAAGCATAAGCTCTCCAAAAATGTAAATGCATAACCCTAAAAAAAACCAAAAGTTGAAATATAAGAAAAAATAATTCTAAGGAATGGCCACATTTATTTACCTATTTCCAAAAACCCAAAAAACACTCTTACAAAACAAACCACTTTCTTACATATGCATTTACTTTTCTTACATAAGCACATAGGTGTACTTGCATAAGTAAATCCCACTTACATAAAATTTAACAAACGGTAAGTGATTCCTTACAATTATGTTTTCAATTCCATAAATAGGGGTCCTTGATCGACCAAAATTCAAAAAACTAATTCAAAATACAACCAACCCATAAGTATAGGTCCTATGCCTTAAATGAGCATGTAAGAAATGGTTTTACTTGCATTACACTCAATTATAAAATGGCTAAAGTTATAATTTATAAATTTGGATTCATGTGTTAGGTTTTGGGTTGGTATTGTATATACCAAAACTTAATATTTATAGTATCTTGGTATTTTACATTTGACAAATATCAATCAAGGCTCTATCTTTTTGTTATAGACCACCCTACTACTGAAAGTCTCACATTCACCATCTCACTATACCTAATTTCTTATCTCTTAATTTGATACATATCATTTTGATAACCCAAATCTTCAATACTACATAGAAAGATTAAAACTTGATAAAAATCCTTCACTTCAGTTTTAGATCCATACCTATTTTCTAACCTCTTGGACACTATTGACCACAGAGGGAAACTACCATCAATGATAATGCCTAGGTCCTTATTTAATATTCAGTAGCTAAAATTCATCCAAAATGTAAATGTTTTAAACCCTATGGGTTGACTTATTTTTCTTATTTAACCCTACCATGAGATATTTTCAAAATGTGTGGTATAAATACAACTCTAATCCTTCTCATTCATAATCTAGAAAATACCTAACAAACACATACTAAAACTAAATCAACTAACTCCATAACCAAGATATTATACCCTACTCATACCTTTTTCATATAAAGCATAGAAGTAGTCATATTACAGGTCTAAATCATTCAAAAAGTATCCCATGAGTGATGTTTGTCAAGCTACAAGCTATATCACTACATATATCTTTATATAGTATTTTTCACCTTTGTGCACACACACTTCCACACATAAGGGATAACTAAATAAGTCTAAGGCCTTCCTTGGAGTATTGGCTATATAAGCAATGATTAGTGATATAGGGGTCATTGAGGTTAGCTTAACACCATGATCCCACTAACTCATTATATTCAAACTCATTCTAAGGGTGAATAAAGGCGAAGAGATAGTGTTCGATCAACTAGTAATGATCGACATCCTATATCCTAGATCTAAATATATTTGTAGAAAGGTGATAGAAACCCAAAATAATTAAGTTAGTTGAATCAAGATCCATTCATTATATTGTAATGGATGCATGTGTCATAACTAGACACTAGCATCGACAATAATGTCTAGAAATGATATTAGTATCTATGACTATAAAATTATAATTTATATAATCTAATGACTAATCAAGAATATTGATCCTGCATACTTCCCACCCATTTCCAGTTTAGATCTACTTGTGCATAGTAAACCTAGTTAAATATCAATTTTATTTGGTATTGTAATCAATTTAACATCTTTATAATTTATTACTTTCTATGTTTGGCATATATCATTATTATAATTTAGAATATTCATTTATTTGAGTTTTTAATTAATTGGAATGTTATAAATTAATTTATCACCCTTATGCTTAAACTATTTGTATAATCTCAACCATATCCCTACATACTATCAATTTAGGGTTAAACATGCACAACCCAGTTTTAAATTCCAAAAGGTATAGGTACTATTATATAAGGTTTCAATAAATTATAAATGAATAATGAGATAAGGCCAAAATAGCTAAAAAATAATAACTAGCTAGTAAAAACACTAGAAGCTATCTAAACATGAATTAAAACTCATAAATGTTATATAAATGTTGGAAATGTTTTATTTGTGCATATATGGTGAATGGTGTGATTGATCCTCTCATAATCCCTCTTTAACCCCTATAACCTGCACACTCAAGACAACATCAAATGCATGCATGAAAAATAACTAGTAGCTAAAACTCAATGTGACATACTAAGATCATATAATCAAAAGAAGCAATTATCAATAAAATAAAATAAAAATTAATCTTCCATATTTATCCATAATAATAAAATTTCCATATATATTACTAATACTAATATAAACTACTAAACCATACAGCCTTGCATATGAAATAAGCATGTGAAGATAGTCGATCATTGTCTAGGATCTAAAATCATATGAAAATTTGGCAATGTCTACATACCATTGCAATGCCTTTGATACATGAAAACATGAAGTCTATAGTGAAATATATACAAAATTTACACCTCATTTCTAAAAATATAAAATCATAATGTCTCATATCCATGAGTAAAATATAAAATAAAAAGAAATTGGCCTCACACAATCACTCTATGTAAAGATGTTTTAAATGCAAGTACACATGTAAGTGCATTGATATTATTTATCTAAAATAATACCATGAAAAAATATCAAGAAAAAAATTAATTAATCATCTATTTCTATTAAGGGCATGTTGTTACAAATAGACACCCAAAAATTAGAAGATGTAATGTCAAAAGCAATAAATGCTTCCTTGCCTATACTAACTAGTATTAAAACTATCATTCCTTATGAAAAAGGGTTAAAAAAGTTGTTTAAACATAAATTCATGTTAAATGGATGACATTTTGTATTTAACACTATCAATTGGTATGCCATAATCCCAAGATTTTGATCCATTGAAGTCCCATAATAAATAAAATGGTAATATCTACACACATAACAATTTAAATATATTGAATAATAATAATAATAATGTGATGTAATCTTCTTTGAAAGGCACTATAGGATTTTCATAATAATTGTGCTAACTAGAACGAGATTATGGTGGGTGATTTCAACACTCCTCTCACCCTAGGTGACAAAAAGGGTGGTCTCATTGACCTTACAGATAGCATGATAGATTTTAATGACTTCATTGCAAGCATGGGCTTAGTTGATGTGGACCTTAATGTAATCCCATATACATGGGCCAATATAAGGTTGGGAGAAAAATTGATTCAGGTCTGCCTCGATAGATTCTTGATATCTTTAAATTGGGACATTCTTTTTTCTAGCAGACTTTCTTCTTTGCCTAAAATTGGGTCCAACCACAACCCCTTGGTCTTTGAAGTGGATATGATCTCTAAGCCCAAATGCTATCCCTTCAGATTTGAAAGTGTTTTACTCAAATTTTTCTTTTTCTATTTATAGAAGAAAGGTAAAATTGAAAGAGGGGTAGAGGTTAGTATAACCTATATCAGTGTGCACTCCATAATATAGATGGTTTTATATACTCTTATTTAGATTGGGAAGATGACATGTAATAAGAGAGAACTAGAAAAGGGTTGGTTAGTTGGGTAGGTGGGTGGATTGCCTAGAAATATAAATCCAAGAAGCATGAGCTATCTAAGAGGTTGTCAATCCAAATTTTAAGACATGTTAATGTTGATGAAATAAAGGTTGATAATAAAGACAACATAACATAAATGAAAGTAATAAATTGAAGCAAATAAATACTTTTCAAAGAAATGCTAGTCTTCTAAAAAAATAACATTTAGGTGAATGTTAAAGTATTAAATAAATGTTTAGGTAGGTTTATGTTGTTATTTATGGTATGTGAGGTGATAGAGAGTTCAAAAAATAGAGTTCAGTTGTGAATTTTACTTTTTCTATTTATAAAAGAAAGGTAAAACTAAAAGAGGGGTAGAGGTTAGTAGAACCTATATGGGTATGCACTCCATAGTATAGATGGTTGTAGATACTCTCCTTTGGCTTGGGAAGATGACCTATAATAAAAGAGAAATAGAAAAGGGTTAGTTAGTTAGGTTGGTGGGTGGATTGCCTAGCAAGCTAGATCTAAGAAGCATGAGCTATCAAGGAGGCTATCAATCCACCTTTTAAGACAAGTTAATGTTGATAAAAGAAAGGTTGATAAGAAAGATAGCATAACATAAATTAAATTACTAATTCAAAATAAATAAATACTTTTCAAATAAATGCTAGTGTTCTAACAAAATAACATTTATGTGAATGTTAAATTATTAAATAAATGATCAAGTAGGGTCAAAATTCTATTTTTGATATGTGAGGTTGATATAGAGTTCAAAAAATAGGGTTTGGTTGAGGTTTGGTTGTTGGTTTTTTGTCCAAAAATTTCACATAGTGATCATCGACAGTCAGGGTGGCCATCAATGGTTAGAGTAATCATTGGTGGGTGGATGACTAATAGTAGTTTGATAGCTAACCTTTGGTAGTTAGGGTGACTGATAGTAGTTTGATAGTTGACAGTAAATGGTCAAGATGACTATCAATGGGTACTATTGATAGGTCTAATTAAGTTAAAAGGTTGGATCTACAGGTTTAGAGGTTAGAGAGAAAATGGTAGATAGGTACAGTAGGTTGTTAGGGGTTAGTTAATTAGTCAAGAGGTCAGAGGTAATAGGTTAGAAACAAGAGAAATGTAAATGAATAAAATAAAGAAACTAATTTTTGATCCCAACAAGAGATAGATACTTAGCTTGATTGTTGAGGTCTGGAATAATTTTATAATAGTGTTGATTGGTGAAGCTTGGATTGATTTCGATAAAGGTTTGGGTCTCTGTTGCACTTATAAACTTACTATAAACCTACAAAGAAAACTTTAAGATATAAGAAGATTAAGATCTTGAAGCCCCTTTCTTGGTCTTACTCTCTTTCTTTTATAGGTAAGAGGAGATGGAGGAGAGGAGGATGAAGTTGTTAGCTAGATAGGAGGATAAAGTTTCTAATTACAATGATTTAAAGCTTCTTAGCATTGCATAATGGAAGTTGATAAATTATGCCATGCTTATCTTGTACATAGCTTGAATTGTATTTTAAGCAGGTTTGATGACCTAATCATAAATGGTCAGGCTAACCATCAGTGGTTAAAGGTTAAGTTTGGTTAAAAAGGTGAAATGGTCAAGTTTGGTCAAGGGGTTAAATTTAGTCAAGGGGTTAAGTTTGGTCAAGGTGGGTTAGAAGGTGATTTTTTTAAAGAGTGTTTTGACTTAGGTTTATGTTCAAAAGGGGTGTGTATGGTAAGCTGGGCGTCTAGGGGTATTTTGATATCTAGAACCATAGTGTGTAGTTTTCTAGTGTCTATAGAAACCATGTGCACCCATCACCCCAATTTCATTGATTCTTTGAAATAATTGTGGGAAGAACCCTTCTCAAGATCATCCATGTTCATTCTCATAACAAAGATCAACTTCCTAAAAAACAAGCTAAAAATCTAAAACAAGGAAGTTTTTAGAGATATTTTTTTGCATAAAAATGCCCTTAAAATGGAACTTTCAATTATTAAAGAGATTAGTGCCTCTGAGGATTATAATGAGCATGTGGATTTCAAGTAAAAAAACCTCTTATGTTATTTTCACAATCTAGAAGCAAAAGAAGAGGCATACTAGAAGCAAAAATCCAGATATTTATGGCTGAAGGAGGGAGACATAAATACAAAAAAATATACATCACTCAACCTCTAGACATAGTAATATCAATAGAATATCCCAACTTCAAATGGAAGATCAAACCATCAACAAGGATGAGGATGACATCTCTTTACATATTATAAAAAATTTAAGAACCTTCTTTTGAAGGATGGTGAGCCTGATAATCTTCTAGTCTCTTCTACATTATCCAACTTTGATAAAGACTTATCAACTATGGATAATGCCTCTTTCACCCAAACCCCTTCTGATGAGTAAATCAAAAGTGTTTTCTTCCTCATAGATGGCCTCAAGGAACATAGACTGGATGGGTTTCTTCCTTTCTTTTTCCAAAAATACTGGGACGTTATTCACCTATAAGTTGAAGAAACAACCAAAGAGTTATTCCACTCCAAATCCATTCTTAAAGAAACCAACAATACCTTCCTCATCCTAATCCAAAAGAAATAAGTCACCACCAATATTCAATATTTTTGGACAATTAGCTTATGCAACACCACTTACAAAATTTGTTCCTCCATCCTAGTCAAATGCATGAAATCCCTTCTTGACTCAATCATTGGGGAAAAATAGGGGGCTTTTATAGCTAGCAGGAAAATCTTTGATGGCATTTTCATAACTCATGAAGTTGTGCACTCCATCACCAAATCTTCAAGATAGGGCATGCTACTCAAAATGGACATGCCAAAGGCTTATGACTATGTTTCATGGTGCTTTTTGATGTAGATTCTAGAAAATCTTGGGATAAATTATGATACTCAGAAAGTCATATGGAACTATATTACCACCACTATATTCTCCATTATTATAAATAACGTTCCTAAAGGCTTATTTATTGTCTCAAGAGGTTTAATATATGGATATCCCTTCTCTCCATACCTCTTCATCATCTTAGCTAAAAGCTTAGGGAGAAGTTTGAGAAGTTATTACAACTAGCATCTGATAAAGGGTATTTTGATAGCCCAAAATATTAATCCTATCACCTATCAATATTTTGTTGATGACACTATAATCCTAGGAGATGCTTTAATTGATTAATTCAAGTGCCTCAAATTTATCCTGAACAACTATGAAAAATTATCCAACCAATGCATCAACTTTAAAAAGAGTTTCCTCTTCTTTATCAATACACCACCACCTCAACATTGAAGAATTACCAAAATTCTTAACTTCTAAGTGGTAAAATTATCAACTAATCACCTAGGTATCCCTCTCTTTGCTATAAAAATGGAATCCCAAATTTGGAACCCCATTATTGATCACATTCAAAGCAAATTGGTAGGCTAGAAAGGTCACCTTCTCACCCAGGTAGGGAAATACCAGTTTCTCAAGGCTTCCATTCAAAGTATTCCTATTTACCTAATGTCATTATTTAAAATTCCATCTAATGTTACCTCCAAAATTGAACAAATCCAAAAAAACTTCTTATGGAAAGGCACTGAAGAAATATTTAGATTCGATTTGGTGGCTTGGGAAAAAGTCTATCTCCCTAAAGAAAATAGAGGCCTCAACTTGAGAAGCATAAATTCTATGAACAGAGCATTATTGGAAAAAATGGGCTATCACCTAATGAAAGAGAATGGATAATGGACAAGAATCTTAAATTCTAAATATCTGGAAGGAGTGGAGGAGGATGACTTCCTATGAGAAGAAGGACCCACTAATGGATCTACCTTCTGGAAAGCCATAACCAATTGTAAAGATATCTTAAAGAAGGGCATTCTTTGGAAATTTGGTAATGGAGAGAAAATTGTTTTTTGGGAATATTCTTGGTTATCCCCCACCCCCCTCTCAACCCAAGATACATGGGCTAGGTGGTATGGATAGATCAATCAAAGATTGGAACCAAGTTAAAATATTACTAGGAAATTAAGGAACAAAGTGTTAGAAGGTCCTTCCCAGTGAAAACCTTACCTTGGAAGAATCGCAAGCCATTCAGAACCTCAATCAAGATTTAAAATAGACACACATTTCCTCCATATAGAAGGAAGATCATTTTATCTAAAGAGTTAAATATAATGGCTCATACTTAGTATCCTCGAGCCATGCCATTGAACTAAATTTAGAAATCAACTAGGACCACTGGAAACATATTTGGGTTAAGTACCTAACGCCCAAGGTTAATTTCTTTTTTTGTCTTGTGGTATAGAATGGAATCTTAACTATGGAAAACTTAGCCAAAAGAGGATTGATTATTCCTAATAGATTTTTTATCTATCATAGTGCAGAAGATTTTTCTCGGCTCCTTTTTCTAAAATGTACCTTCAGTCTAACTTTGTTCAATTGGATTCTTAATTACCTCAACATGTCATGGGTTAAACCTAACAGCATCATGGACCTCATTCTATAATGGAACCCCCATGGACCATTCTTTCCCTAACCTTCCTTTGGCACCTTTCCCTTCCTCACTGGTTTTAGTACATCTATAAAATTTGTAATGGTGGCCTATTCTTCAACAAAAGGCACCAGCTAAAGAATGACCTCCCCCATATCTACCATTTCATATCTAAAAATTAGAAGGCCTTTCCTCCTAAATATAAATACCCTACCCCCCATTAGCCTTACTCATTCTCAAAAACTAGGATCTTCAATAGGTTGTTTATCTTTCAATCAAAGACTTAATATCCAATTAAACTAAATAGAAGGCTCCTCTTGATGGATGGGTGAAATGGAACTTTAATGGGGAATCAAAGGGCAACCCAACTCTTACTGGAGGAGGGGGCATCATAAGAAACTTTAAAGGGGAGATGGTGGCTACTTTATTAGGTCCCATGGGTAATCAAACAAACCATCTTATTGAGGCTAAGGTAGCCCTTTGGGGTATTTAGATAACATCAAGCATTAACCAAAATAGGATCATTATAGAGGGTGATTCACTGATGAACCTTAATACCTTGGAAGGAAAAACTATATCATCACACACCATCAAGGAGCTTATTGATGATGTGAATCACATTTTTAAAATAATACCTCACTTCTAACTAATTCACACTTATAGAGAAGGAAATGGGGTGGCTGGCCTCCTAACCAGCATTATAGTTGATCTCAATCATTTAACCAACTATTATGATACAAGCAACATCCCCCCAAAGGTGTATAATGTCATCCACACTGAAGGTACTATTAAAGATTAATATAATGATCCCCTCACATGTGCATCCCTTCAACTTCATGGGGTAAATATCAATTTAGTAGATTTGCATGCATTTCAAAGAGAGGGGGATTAATTATTTTTATGTGACCTTGGTAGGCATTCCCCCCCGATTTAAGCCCTAGTTATTTTGCCTACATCTAGAACTTTCCACTCTCCCACTCCGTCTCTAAACTTATAGAAACCACGGGAGGTGATAGAGACCGCTTAGAACCCACATCATGTAAAGAGGTCTACGATCAAAAGAAAGTATGAAATAAACTCAAGAAAGGAGGTCTTATAGAGTTTATGGAATGCATTACTAAACACAATGCCACAGTTTCCCAAGACTTCATTGTGGCATGGACTATATGAAAGGTTTCCATGTGAGGCATCACCATAAATATCTCAAATGAATTCATTGGTGATGCCATGGGCATGTCCTATGCAAGTGCAAAATAATTTAAAGACTAGTCTAAGAATCAAGAACCCCTATCACAATACTTTAGAATGAATGACTTTATGCAAATAGATAAGAAAGGGTTCCCTCAATCTGACCTCCTGAGATATTGGCTAGATATTTACCTTCAAATAATGAGGTACATGACTCTAGAAGGTAATTAAACATTAACTTTTTCACACCATTTCCTACTCCTAAATCACTTCATTAGGTTTAAAATTAGTCTTCCATATTTCTTTCTCAAGTCTTTATAAAATACTATTCTACTCCACCAAGTTAACTATAAAAACCCCATCATCCATCAAGGTCTAATCCTCCTACATGTTAAACATAGTTAGACCCTCTTAGGTTGGAAGGTCCCTTTAAGGGATCCTCTTCTAAGGAGGAATCTCAGAAGGACTCCTCGATAAAGGATCATACTGAGGGATCCCACCTACCCCCTAAACACTCCACCCAAAATAGTTTTTCCTAGTCCCCCCCTCCATGATGACCTACCTCTCAAATTGATGTTTATCCCAAAGCCTAAACCCATTGAAATTGGGACTCTTACAACCTCAAGTTGGAAAGGTAAGACCATAGTGATGGAGGAATTAGAAAAGAATAGATAATTGCTAGAAAATTTCAATTCAAGGGTTCAATATGTAGGGTTTGGCTTGGCAAAGTTGATATAAGATTGGAATGAACTTCATCAGGTGGTTGAGGCTACTATCCAAAGTTTTTTCAACTCTACCTAACCCCCCCAATCCCTAATTATGAAATCTCCCTAGGTCCTTAAATCCCCCCATAGGATCCCCCAAGGGGGTCCCCCCTAAACAAACTCCTTTGCAAGTTAAAGGTAAGAAGCAACCCAAGATGATCTTCCTTGGGGAGGAAACTGAAGGCCCTAGGAACCATACTCATGCCAAGGTTTCAAAAGACAAACCATTCATCTTGATGAAGGACAACACTATTGATGAAGACACTAAAGAGGGACCTTCTTCCTAGATCAATTTTAGTTTTATATTTCCTATATTTGTTCTAAGTACTATTTTTTTTGTTTTGTTCTCTTAGCCCTGGATGGCCTATTAAAACTTTTGTAATACACTCTCATGGTTCTAAGTCCCTGTAAAACCTGATTTTACCTTATCAAATAAATAATAATAAAAATGTGTAAATAATAATAAAGATCAAACAATATAAGAAATGTTTGTGGATTAAGATTCCTTAATATGTAATATAATAATAAATAAAATAATTATCTTTAAGGAAGATAAAATTCATATAAAACTCCTTAAGGAAGAAATCACTCCACAAAATATCTCAATATAGTAATGTCAATTTGAGGGGAACAACATCCAATACAATTCTAACTAATAAAACACTTTCCACCTACTTTTATCCATCATAATGATGTTCATATCATTTATATAAATCTCCATTAATAATAATGGATGGGAAAATCATTAATCCCAATATAGGTTAACTCATTTCCAAATATAATTAATTCCACATGTCACCAATTTGACCCAATATATTTGGTGTAATATAACTAAAGGGGATAGGTGCCACATATCAGAATTGCATCAACCATATGCATTTTAATATCATATCCCTAAGTATGTAACATAAAATAAGTTGATTCACCCTCAAATACTCTATTATGGAAGTGATTAAGATCAAATATTATCCCTAGAAGCCTAGGGTTTCACCAACAATACACATCAAAGTTTAATTTCATCCATCCCATAGTAGGATATCAAGAGCACCTTACATTAGATATATTGTTATAATGTAGTAATCATATACCCGTAACTATAAAATTAAAACAAAATTTTTATTATTATCTACAACATTTTATTTTTTTATGTTATTTATCAAATTTTTTAGGAATCTAGAACAACAAACAGATCTGATACCACTTTGTCAGGATTAGGAGCACAATCGTTTACCTTTGTATAAGAAACTAAACACAAAATTTAACCAGAAGTAACAAGTAACTAGAAATCAAAAACAACACAAAATTTGAGAGACAATACAAACTTGTATTCAACTCATCCAGAAAGAAAATATAATAAAGAAGTCACACTCTTTTTCCCACACCTCTAGGGTATACAATAATTCTCCTTCAAGAGTTCTCTCTCTCAATTACGGTCACAACAAACAACTCAAACACAGAGTTGTTGTTCACCTCCACCAGTCAGTAACAATACTGCCAGTCAAACAAGTACTTAAAGTACTCCAAGTAGATCTCCCTTGAACTTGTAACAACCTGCAAATCAAATGATCTTACTTACCATGTAGATCTAACTTGATCTGCAACACCTACAGATCAACCTGGTTTTACACACCTGCAAACCTAGATCTTACAATCGAAAGGATCTCTTCCTTGTCCTTCATTACAATACAGCCCCATGAGTCTATTATATAGATCCCATGCAAAAAATAATTAGACTTCTTAATTACAATAATTAGAAACACATCTCCAAGACTAAAATTAGTCTTTACATGCAAATAACCAGTTCATTAAACTAATAGTTTATCAACTAACAGTTCTGGAACCGCATAGGCGACCGACATCAGTCGCTATCTATCTGGAGATGACCGATGTTGGCCAATCCATGACCGATGTCGGTAGCTTCCTATCCACCCCTGACCGACGTCGATTGGCCTGACCGACGTCAGTTACTATGACACTCAGCAACCTCCTCCTCCATGTTTGCATACCTGTGAAGCTTTTAGCTCCACAACCTAATAATCTCCCACTTGGAGATAAATAGATGTACCTGTACCTATACCTGTACATCATCTAATTTGTTCCCTGGCTTGTATCCCTCTTCAAGCTTAATCTTGAAGACCAACCACCACACATCCTATGGTGCTCCTCCTGTCATCCAAGTAACCTGCCATATCTGAATCTACATACCCATGTAGAGAAGTGCTTGACCCTACATAGCATGAATCCCTATTGCTGGTCCCTCTCAGATACCTAAGAATCCATTAACTGCTCTCCAGTGCTTCTTTCCTATATTGGCCCCAAACTCACTGACAACACCCACTGCTTGGGCAACATCAAGTCTAGTACACATGTACTTAACCCCATCATGTGAATTGGGACACTATTCTATGAACTATCCATCCATAGGTGTGCTAATCGGTTCTGCATCCTACATAATGAACCTCGCCATTACCTTATTCACACAATCATCTTGAGACAACATCAACCTATGATCTTCCTTGTCTCTAGGAATACTCATGCCAAAGAATCTTGCTGCTCCCAGATTCTTCATGACACACCTTTGAACTAACTTTACCTTTAGCTCAGCAACTCCCTGCATGTGTGACCCTACAACAAGCATACACACCACATACAATAATAGTATAATGTAGCTAATATTATCCAACCTAGTAAAGAAAACACAATGGTTACAACACCATTGTCCTGCAGCCTGCTCAAGACCATATACCTTAGCCTTCTATCTCACGTGTCCATTCTCTCTCTTCTTTAACCTGGGAATCTATTTGTCTTTCAATTCTTTCTTCCCAACTAGCAACTCTACCAAATCTCCCATTTGGTTCTCATCCAATAAATCAACTTCCTCATTCATGCCATGCTCCCACTGTTTCTTGGATTTTACCTACTCTGCTTTTTTAAAACTTCCTAGTTCTTGACCATCAGTGAGCAACATGTAGCCTAAAGAAGGGGAATAAAAAATTTGAGGCTTACTTACCCTTTCAATCCTCCTTATGGGTGTTTGAGACTCCTTGACAGCTTGCTATCTACCCAAAATCCATTTTTTGGTTGACCCTGGTCTGCACCTGACCGATGTCAAATCCACTTGATCGTTGACACCAGTTCCTTGACCGATGTCAGTGTCCACCTGGTTGTCGACATCGGTTCCCTGACCGACATTAGCCTCCACCTACCTGACACCACCAACTCTGGTTTGCACATGACTAACGTCAGTACCTACTTGTTTGATGTCGGTTCTACCTGACCGATGCTAGTAATTATGTTTTCCTATGAGTGATGACTTTTTACCTGCGAGCTTGCTTTGAATCAAAACCCTATCCAAACTACCCTACTCAGAATTATTTAGCCCTTTGAGCTGATCTCTATCCATCATCTTCTCCTTGAACACCAAGGCTTTCATATTCTTGTCAAAAACATCAGATTTCCTCTTTATGCAATAGACTTGATCCTTTCTTGTAGCATGTGTTTCAAGAAACCTCACTTTCTTCTGTTGCTTACAGAAATCTTGATCTATGCTCTCTAGATCTGAACTCTTACCTTTTGACTCAAGAACATGCATCCCCTTCATATTCATGTGACCAAGCCTATGAAGCCACATCTTCAAATCTACAACTAAAGTAGATAAACCAGAAGGAGAATCAGTAATACAAGTAGATAGATAAAGAGTACCTACTTTCTTACCTCTTGCTAAAACAAGTGCACCCTTGGAAACTTTCTAAGAATCCATTGTGAGAGTTACTGTGTATCCCTCATCACCCAACTTTCCAACAAAAATCAAGCTCTGCTTAAGGACTGGGACATGCATGACCTCCTTCAACACCCATGTGTTGCCCGTCTGTAATTTTAGCTACACTTTCCCTTTGCCAACCATTTGACAAGGCTTACCATCCCCTAAATAAATCTCTCCAAAGTCTCCTTGGACATATTCATGAAAAGATGCTCTATTTGGGGTTGCATGGAAAGAGGCACTAGTATCTAACACCCAAGATTCCACTTTATCCAAGGAACATACAAGAGCATCCTATGTAATAATATCTACAACATCTGCTTCTTCATTTCCTTCATGTTGATCTTCAACCAACCAGCAATCTTTCTTTACATGCCCTTGCTTTCCACATTTCTAGAATATTATTCTGCCATACCTGGATTTGGATCTCCTACCTATCTTTGACCTTGATTTCCCTTACTCGATCTTCTCTCTTTGCCTTCCCCTACTTTCAACACTTAAAGCATTCCCTAATGATTCACTTGTGCTTTTTTTGTGAATTTCTTCATTCAAGATTACACTAACAACATCATCAACTTTCAAAATATTTGAAGCAGACGCAATGTTGCTAACTGCCATTACCAAACTATCCCAACTTTTAGGTAATGAGCATAAAATTAAGAGAGCCTTAATTTTATCATCAAAAACAATATTGACTGAAACTAACTGGTTTACCAAATCATGGAAATCACTAAGATGACTGTGTATAGATCCACCTTCCAACATTTGCAAATTAAATAATTGCTTCATAAGAAATACCTTATTCAAAGCTAAGGGTTTTTCATATAAATTTACTAAAGATTCTATTAACTCTACCATTGTCTTAGCCTGTGATAAGCTGTAAATCACAAACGATGCCAGGCTCAACCTTATAGATCCTAGAGCCTTTCGATCAAGAACCTTCCATTCTTCATCTTTCATATCCGTGGGCTTGCTTGCAACCCCACCTAATGGTAAGTACATATCTTTTTGATACAGATAATCTTCTATCTACATCCTCCATAATTGATAATTCTTGATGTTAAACTTCTCCGTTCTTAGCTTACTTTCTTCTACCATTGCTATACTCCCACTCAATTAGAAACCCTTGAGAGTGACCTATAATCAAACACAAACCTGCTCCCTGCGACCTCGCTCTGATACCACTTGTCAAGAATCTAGAACAACAAATAGCTCTGATACCACTTTGTTAGGATTAGGAGCACAATTGATTACCTTTGTATAAGCAACTAAACACAGAATTTAACCAGAAGTAACAAGTAACTAGAAATCAGAAACAACACAGAATTTGAGAGACAATACAAACTTGTATTCAACTCATCCAGAAAGAAAATATAATAAAGAAGTCACACTCTTCTTCACATACCTCTAGGGCTCCCACACCTCTAGGGCATACAATAATTCTCTTTCAAAAGTTCTCTCTCTCAATTACGATCACAACAAACAACTCAAACACAGAGTTGTTATTCACCTCCACTAGTTAGTAACAATATTGCCAGTCAAACAAGTACTCAAAGTACTCCAAGTAGATCTCCCTTGAACTTGCAACAACTTGCAAATCAAATGATCTTACTTACTATGTAGATCTAACCTGATCTTGCAACACCTACAGATCAACATGGTTTTGCACACCTGCAAACCTAGATCTTACAATCGGAAGGATCTCTTCCTTGTCCTTCATTACAATATAGCCTCATGAGTCTATTATATAGATCCCATGCAAACAATAATTAGACTTCCTAATTAAAATAATTATAAACATAGCTCCAAGACTAAAATTAGTCTTTACATGTAAACAACTAGTTCGTTAAACTAACAGTTCGTCAACTAACAGTTTTGGAACCGCACAGGCGATCGACGTCGGTCGATGTTTGTCTGGAGATGACTGGCGTCAGCTGGTCCATGACCGATGTTGGCAGCTTCCTGTCCACCCCTAACCGACGTCGGTTGGCCTGATTGACGCCGGTTACTGTGACACTTAGTAACCTCCTCCTCCATGTTTGCATACCTGTGAAGCTTTTAGCTCCACAACCTAACAATATTTTTATTGATTAATTAATTTTTATTCATTATGTTGATCATTGTAGTTTTATGTAATGGTATTTTTTTGTGAGCTCTCTTTATGTTGATGTTTTAAAATTAGTTTACAACAACTCATTAGAATGGGATTTATTTTATTTTATTTTAAAATTAAAACATTTTCATTTTCTAATAGTACCTTTTATTTTATCAATTCCCTTTCACCCTCCAGTTATCTAATCTACACTAGCAGAGTTATTATACTAGTTACCTTCAAAAAATAGTATGGCTTTACATTTCACCATAGCTACCCAATGATAATTTAGATTGTAACTTTTTAACCATAAAATAATTGGTAGATAGAAACTAGATGTGATGGAAATCCAACCTTATTTAATAGTCACTCAAATGTATTAGTCAAATCATTAATGTATATGTTATATTATTGTTAAATGTAATAATTTTAATTTTTTGATATAATTTTTAATGTATATAATGTATCATTAAATATAGTACAAATTTATAATGCAAGATCATCAGAGTTTAAGTTATATCTCACCATGAAATAAAAAGTGTCTCCTATAAATCATGTTAATGACAAAAGGAAACATTTGTTTGAATTATATGACATATATAATGACAAAAAATAAATATGTAAGCATTTTTAAATGCAAATTATAGCTCGTAACTATAATTTTTTGGGTCTTTTCAATTTATTTTTATATGGGAGGTAAATAAATACCAACAAATAAAAATATAAAGGTAAAGAACCTAAACATAATTATAATGAAAATTTCTAAAATACAGGGGAGGAAGAATAATAATAACTGATATGTTAGTTTTTTTTTTTTTTTAAATTATTATTTTAAGGGAAGTACATATCAAAATATTTATTAATTTGTTTTTTAATCTAAAAATGATTTTTTTTTAAATAAAGTTGTATTTGATTCATTTTGTTTTACCTTTAATACATATAGATTGAGTTTATAAATAAATTTATAGCATTGATCTATGTGGTGGAATTTGAGTTTCAACAATAAGCATTTGGTTCTTTATATGGGGTGCTCTATTAGATATTGGACCCACAAGAGGATTAATATTTTTTTGATATTTTTTTGGTTTTCATGAACCCACGACACTCTAAAAACTCTTCTTTGATTTTTATTGTGTGGCCAAAAGTAATGGCCAATATATAAAAAGTAGGTAATCCTATAGATACAAGTTTAGATGTTGATTTTATTAAAGTTGAGATAGATGGTCATCCTAGTGCTCATATTGGCGATGGTGAAATTTTTATAATTTCCTCTTCTACTAGTACTAAGTCTTTTTATAAAGTTCTTAGAAAACATCTTTATGAGGTTACACATAGAATGACAAAATAAGAAAGAATTCCAATGGAATATCCTATTGAGGCAAAATGAAAAGAAAAGTTACAAGCTGAATATGTTATGAAGGATGTAATTAATCTATTTATATTATTTCCATTGTCTCATCACTTAAATATTATCAAGTTTTATAATGTGTTTCTATAGCAAGAGGTTATTTTCCCCATTGGGTATAGAGGTTAATTGAAGAGAACTTGCAAAAAACTATTGTCGCAAAATAAGAATGTTTCTACTATGGATATATCAATAGGATTGATGAGAGGGAGGAAAAGAGATAAAACCCAAATGAAGATGATATATAGAACTCCAAGAAGAGGAAATTGTGACTACTTGACTTTTGTTGTTTTTTTTAATCAATTTTATATATTGGCACATAGGTGAGTAACCTAATGTTTGTTTTTTTTACATTAGTTCAAGACTATATATGCAACAAGGTGAAATATGGTAAGATATACTAACCCAAAACCTTTGTTATTAAAGAGGTAAATAATATAAAAAATTTAAATATAACATACATTAACTATTATAAACTAATCTAAGATTGGAATATAATAACAAAAAAATATATAACATATATATATATATATATATATATATATATATATATATATATATGTATGTATGTATGTATGTATGTATGTATGTATGTATGTATGTATGTATGTATATTCACCAAAGTAAATGAAGAAAGAGTATAGGGATTTGAATGGTTACTTTGAGTTAACTTTCCACCTCATCAATCTCCACCTTGGTTCAAGTGCCATTTTTTGAGAGATTTTTTAAGTGAAGATTAAGATGTAAATAATAAGACCTAATTATCTTTATTTGGGGACTTCAAAGTCATGTTGTACCTTTTTGGTTCAGCGTCTCTTCTTGAATCTTCAAAGGCCTTGTACAAACTAGCCTTCCACAATTATAAAATTTTAAGTCCTGATTCCTCTTTTTATTACTAAGGTAGATTTATGTGCATGATAAAATTAGACTATATCTATTCCTTGTAACAACTCATAATTAGGGACCCTATAAATGTTAGGACTTGTTCCAAAGTCTTAACATTAGGTTAGATTTTTTGGTAGGTTAATAAATATTATTATAAATGGGGCATGAATCTTTTAGTAAAGACACCCCCATAAAATAAAGTTAGTTTTAATTTTGGGTAGTTTTCATGTTTTGTATTTTTTAATTAGAACTACCTTACGGGTTATTTTCCCTTAAATAGTTAGTTATAGGATTAATTGTTTTTACCGGTCATTGATAAAAACTATATAAATCAATGTTTGTAATGTAAAAGGGTTAACAGAGTAAAGTCACCCTTATGTACTTGTTTTTTTTCAAATATTAATAAAATACTTGTGCACTCGCACTAAGCAAGGACAAGGTTCAAACTATTTGTTCAAGGAGTTATCAGTGGTATCAGAGCATGGTTTTGTCTAGCACGGTGAAATTTGGGAGCATTGGTGAATTTGAAAGGAAGGAAAGGTGAAAAGTCAAATTGATGTGAATTCAATTGGCATGAAATAAGGTATGCCATATAATGTAAAAATTTTATTGGTTTAAATTTTTGAAAATTTATTAAATTATTTTAATTTTTCAAATATTCTTTTGCATTTAAACCTGTGTATTTATCTTATATGACCATCTGGTCATTTAAGCCACTCATACTCCATTAAAATTGTGTTCAATTTCCTCCTCTAACATTAAAATGAATTTCTTAGCATTTAAATGTTATTAAATTCATTATTTTTTTGCAAAAATCAAACTTGTACGGCCTGTTTCCTATTGAAAACCTTTGTAATTTCCATTCATGGCTGCCTTTGTTATTTCAATTCATTCTCAGCCCTCTTAAAATCCAAAACACCTACAAAATTGGTTAAAACCTCTATTTTATAATCCTTAAGGAAAATCTTGATTTTTTTCTAAGTTGTACGGCCTATGGTATGGCCTTCCAACACCCTGGTTGTAATTTAAATCCATTTCCAGTAAAAACTACTTCTAAAATTTGCTAAAACTCAGCCAAATATTTTTTATCTTGCCTGTATGGATTTGTATGGCCTCCGGCAGTGAGATCAAGTGCAGAGAAACTTATAGGATTAGCCATGGCATCCCAAGGAAAAATGGTGCAGGTCTAAAACTTAGGAATATAAATTTTTTCATGTTTCTAAAGTTTGGATTCAAAAATTTGCCTTAGTGGGTCCCACGTGAGGAAGCTTGGATAAGAAGATTAAAAGGGGAAAAGTTTTGATTTATTTACACACATGTAAAAAAAAAAATTATTTTCCCTCATAGACAAAATCTAGAATAAGTACAAGATTATGAGTGTTATACTCTGAAAATGCTCTTAGAGCAATTGGTTAAGCTTATTTTGTAAAGAAGCTTATAAGGAGGAGGTCAAGGGTTCAAATCACTTCTTTTTGGAAGAAGTTATTTTTTCTTTATAATATACTTTTTTTAAAAGGAATATTTCCTTTTAAATCTACTTTTTGTATGCCTTGAAGTTGTAAAGTGCATACTTATTGTATTGTGTTTTAAAAATTGAAAAAGGGGAATTTAAATTCTATTTCTTTTACATTGTTGTGGTGATATAAGGGTGTAATTGGTGGAACAAGGTTGTAATTTGGTGAAATAAGGGTGTAATCATTGATTTTTGGTGAGGTTAAGTGCAAAACCCATCAAATATTCTTGTCTTTCTTTTCTTCTCTACGTGGAGGTTAAGTGAAAAAACCTGTAGAAGCAGTGTCTTGTGTAGTGAGTGTGATATTTGTTTCATCTGTTTTGAATTTTGTTGCACTTTTCTTTACTGCACTTTCTTTTATTTCAAAATTTTTAAGATTCAAAGTTTTCTTTCAGATGGTGATAGATTAACAATTTCCAATTATTCTGATTGGAAATGATTGATGGAGGCTTTACTAGTTTTTAATGAGTTATGGGATATTGTCAAGAATGAAAATCCCACATTGCCAATAGAACAGGCTAAATTAGATGTATTTAATTTGCAAGATTCTAAGGCCTTAGCTCTCATTAAATGTTGTTGTACTCATGATACTTGTGTTCATATTGAAAATTCTCCTCATAGTTACCTTGCATGGAAAACATTATCAGATTTGTATGATAAGAAACCTAAGCATAAGAAGATAGATATTCATATGCAGTTGTTTACTTTGTCATTAGATGAAGATGGGGATATGGGAGAATATATGTCTAAATTTAAAAATACCACTACTGAGTACACTAAGGTTGGTTTTGGAAAACTAGATGATGACCTCATAGTCACTATTGCTTTGAAAGGACTACCAGGGTCCTATAAGAATTTTGTTGAAATTTTACATGTCTCTAAAAAGATCACAAGCATCACCTTTGATAATTTGGCTGAGTTTCTCATCGAACATGACCTCTCTCTACCCAAAAAATCCAAGAAAAATGAAGAAGCCCATGTTTTAGAGTCAAAGCCTAGTTCATCTTCATTTGGGTATCAAAATAATAGAGGAAACAGTTATAGAGGGGGTCGAGGTTATAGAGGAGGTAGATATCAAAATAGAGGTAAGGGTCATTCAAATAATCAACAATCTAACCAATCACATTCACATGAAATAAGTGATCAAGGACATGGTCACAACTCTTATAGGGGTAGAGGTCGAGGTAGATCAGACATTCAGTGTCATAGATGTGGAAAATTTAGTCACATTACCTCACAATGTAGGATTCCTTTTGATAAAATTTAGAGGCCATAAAAAGTGACTACGTCTAACTCTACTCAGTATGTTGATCATGACTATGATGAGTCCAATAATGCTACCCATGAATCTGCATTCACTACTTTGGGGCACATTGATTATATTGAATATGAGGCTAGAGATGAGCTCACAAATGTATGGGTTTTAAACACAGGAGCAACCAAACACATGACATTTAGGAGAGATTTATTTTGGTCTTTTAAGGAAGCTTCTCTCTCTCCAGTTGCCTTAGCAGATAGGTCTATACATACACCACTAGGACTTATATCTATTCAGATTCTTCTTCCTAATGGGTCTATAAAATACTTGGAGGATGTTTGGTATGTTCCCACATTAAAGAAACACTTACTTTCTTTGGTAACTATTCGAAAGAAAGGATATCAAATAGTGCTTGAAAATGGGCTCATTTACATCAATTTAGTGAAGGATGATTATAAAACAATGTATATAGGATATGAAGATGGAAACTTGGTTAGATTTCATTGTAAACTGCTTCCTCCCACTATAGAACTTGTGGCAATTATTGACACAGGTACATGTACTATGTCTACGCAGCGGTTATGGCATCTCCGCTATGGACATTTGAATATCCACTCTTTATTGGATTTGTAGAGATATGGTATGGTGAGTGGGTTGCCCACGTTTAACAAAGATAGTATTCTTTATGAGTCATGTTTTGGGCAAACAAAATTAGGAAAAAATTCCTTATCAGTCATCTTGGAGAGCTAACAGATGTTTATAGTTAGTTTATAGTGATTTATGTGACATAAAAAAGTCATCCATTGGTGGGTGTAGATACTATCTTATTTATTGATGACTTTTCTCGGATGACTTGGGTATTTTTTATGAAAAACAAATCTAAAGTTTTTGCTAAGTTTGTTGATTGGTTACACTTAGTCAAAAAAGAAACAGGTTCACATTTGGCCACTCTTCATTCAGATAATGGAGGTGAGTATACTTCAAATGATTTTTTTTATTATTGTTGAGAACATGGAATTTATCAACAATATAGTAATGTTTATACTCCACAACAAAATGGAGTATCCGAACGGATGAATATAACTTTAGAGGGCACAACACGTGCCATGTTACACTATAAACATCTTAATGATAAGTTTTGGGTAGAATCCATTGGTACTGTAGTGTATTTGAGAAACAAGTCACCCATGGTTGCACTTTTAAGACAAACTCCATATAAGGCATGGTATGGGTTTAAACCAAAAGTTAAAAACTTGAAAGTGTTTGGATGTCTTTATTTTGCTTTAGTTCCTATTAAACACAGAACTAATTTGGAACCATGAAGTTGAAAATGCATCTTTCTTTGTTATTCTAAAGATAAAAAGGGGTTTCATTTGCTTGCACATGATTCAGGCAAATTCATAGTGAGTCAAGATGTTATATTTGATGAGTTTGGGACTATGAACACTGCAGAGATTGATTCTCAAATTGATAAATTAGAGAGGAAAAATACAAAAAGAGATAAGGGTTTGAATAATGTGGATAACTCTTCAAATTTGTGGTATGAGACTCAAATTCCTTCACTTTCCTTCATCTACAAGTTCATAGGTTGATGACTTATAAATTATTGAAATTTCTCTAAGTCCCTCTTCAAATGATGCACATGATGAGAATTTTGGAGTCCCTAATTTGAATAATTTGACTAAGTATCTAGAATGGGCTCAAATTACTTTTTCTGACTTGAAAACAGATGAACTTGGTTTAACAAGGCCCAAGAATTCTTGAAAATAGGTAAACTATGTTATGGTTGTTACTACTTCTTCCTCTAAGCCATCCATTTTTGAGGAGATATCTACTGAACATGTTTGGCAACAGGCAATGAAAAATGAGTATGATGCCATACTTATCAATAATACATGGGTTTTAGTTGATCCTCATCCACATGTTAAACCCATCAAATGTAAATGGGTTTATAGAACTAAGTATAAATTTGATGGTTCCATTGATAAACATAAGGCATGACTTGTTGCAAAAGGATATACACAACAAGAAGGTATTGACTATGAGGAAACATTTGCACCAACTGCCAAATGGCACAATATTCATATGGTACTTGCCTTAGTAGCACAAAATGGTTGGAAATCACATCAATTGGATGTTAAAAGTGCTTTTTTAAATGGTGATTTATAGGAAGAAGTATATATGAAACAACCTTAGGGTTTTGAACAGGTAGGTACTAAACACAAAGTGTGTAAATTGATAAAAACTTTGTATGGGCTCAAATAGGCACCCAGGGCTTGGTATGAGAAAATGGATTCATACTTGAAATCCATTGGTTTTCATCGCATTAAATCTAATGATACTCTTTATTTTCGAGTGCAGGGTAAGAAAATGGTGATACTTGTTCTCTATATCGATGACTTATTTATCACAGGTAATGATGAAAACCATAACAAGTCTGTAAAGAAGAAATTAATAGATGGGTTTGAGATAACAGATCTTGGACTTCTTCACTACTATCTAGGCATAGAGGTAACTTAGAAAGAAAATAGTATTTTCATTTCACAAACTAAGTATATTTCTAAGCTATTAGATAGGTTTGGCATGAGTGATTGCAAACCTACCCTCACTCCCATGGAAAGCAATTTGAAATTTTCTAAGGATGATACCAGTGCCTTTTTTTATGGCACCACATACAGACAATTGGTGGGAGGTTTGATATACTTGATGACTACCATGCCTAATATTTCATTTTTAGTTGGAATTTTATCTAGGTTTATGCATGAGCCTAGATAAATTCATTGGCGTGTAGCAAAATGAGTAATTCATTACCTTCAAGGAATGAAAACATATGGCCTTGAATACCGCCGCAATAAGAACTTCAAACTTGTTGCATATTGTGATGCAGATTTTGGCAGATGTGTGGATGACAGAGTGTCAACCATAGGATACACTATGCATATGGGTTCAACTTCCATTACTTGGTGTTGTAAGAAGCAGGATATAGTGGTAAATTCATTAGTAGAATTAGAGTATATTGTAGCATGGGATGCTTCTAGAGAAATTGTTTACCTTCATCGTATTCTTGAAGATCTTCAAGTTTCTCAGTTTGTTCCTACATAGTTATACATTGATAATCAAAGTGCAATCAAGATGTCCAAGAATCCTATGTTTCATGCCAAAATAAAACATATGGATGTCAAATACCATTATCTATGAATTCTAGTGGAAAAAAAAGCTCTTGATCCAATATATTGCCCAACTATTGATCAAACAACTGACATATTCACAAAACCCCTTGACAGAATCAAATTTGAAAAATTTAGAAAAATGCTTGGTATGTGTCCAAAGACTTGACTTTGGATCATAGGGGAGTTTGTTAGAACTTGTTCAAAAGTCTTAACATTAGGTTAGATTTTTTGGTAGGTTAATAAATATTATTGTAAATGGGGCATGAATCTTTTAGTAAAGACACCCCCATAAAATAAAGTTAGTTTTAATTTTAGGTAGTTTTCATGTTTTGTATTTTTTAATTAGAACTACCTTACGGGTTGTTTTCCCATAAATAGTTGGTTATAAGATTAGTTTTTTTTACCTATCATTGGTAAAAACTATATAAATCAATGTTTGCAATGTAAAAGGGTTAACGGAGTAAAGGCACCCTTATGTACTTTTTTTTTCAAATATTAATAAAATACTTGTGCACTCACATTAAGTGTGGACAAGGTTCAAACTATTTATTTAAGGATTTATCAATATATATGAATCAACAATTAATAACCATAAGTCAATTTTATTTGACATCATTAGTCCAAGTATAGGCATACTAATAAAGCACAATATGCCTTCAAATCAATTGATGATGTTAGAAAAGAATGGGATCACTTCAAGATGTCTTTGGTTAATATGAATACATTGGCTGAAAACACATAAACATGAATAATATGAGGAAAGAAGGAGATCATGAATAAATAGAGGCTAAACTTATCAAGTGATGACGGATGAAGTCATATATAGCATATGATCATCAAGGGAATATCTTACAAAGCAACGTAAATTGGTCCAACCCAATCACTATGAACTTATTATGATGTACACATAGGGAAATGAGTCTAACAAGATAAATCATTAGTAAATGAGAAATATGAGTGTATACAGGGTTTGTTAGGCTTGTTTAGGCCATTTTATCCCATTCAAGTCAATGGTTCAATTGGTACAAATAATTTCACCATGGGAATTTCAATGACCGTACCATAATTATTCATTCATATGGAATTATTTTGTTAATACATATAAAGTTTCATTCCATATTGAAGGTGGATTATAAATTCTCAAAAACTACATATTTTGGTTGATTTTATTCATGTGAATTTTTCAACATAACACTCTTAGTTTTGGGGATGTATTATTAAAATATCATTTTCATCCATATTTAATATGGAAATGCACATTATACCCAATTTTTTCCATATATCAAAGGGATTACAATCTACACATTAATGAAAATAAGAAAAGTTAATGACAAGGAGTTGAAAATTTTAACAAATAGTTCAATTTAACATCAAAGATAAGTTCTCGTCAAGGTATTTATATAAAAATAAATTAGGTTTAAAATTATTTTTATCTTAAGATTTAGAATTAATTTTAAAAAGAGAAATAGTCTTAATACAGTCACGATTAAATTATTAACATGCTGATCCAAAATGTAATCTATTGGAGGAAAAAGGTAAAGCTAACTACCATTAATAGAATACATTTCAAGCTTAAAATTTCATCATAAAAAACCATTTTATGGTTCTTATATCAAACCAAAAAAACATTATTTCTTTTATATTTTGAATATGCTCAACATGTTTATTTAGGTAATCATGAAATACCTAGTCTTCATTGTTAAGGATGTATATTCACTAATTTATGGATTTAATTAAATACTTATCAATAGGATTTAGTTTGGTTCAAAATTTATGGAATTAATTAACTTTTAACCAAGCAAAACAAAATTTTGGTAAGCATATTATTAATGTGTATCAATAAGGTTCTCTTGTCTACAATCAAAATTTTCCTAAAAAATATGTGAATCCTTCTATTTCAATATTAAACTCATTTCTTACTGTGTTTGTACTAAACAAGTGTCATTATTGTGATTAAATTTATATGTTTTAAATAATTAATTATTTCATTACTTTAAAAAACTCATAGAAAATACATTCCTATATTTGGAGATAATGTTTTCAACTTTCTTTGTGCCTACTCTTTTTTCTTGAAGAAGAATAGATATCAAAATATGATCGCACCCTTTAATTGCCCTTTTCACTGGTTAAACTCTTAAAAAACTCCTATTCTCCCTCTCTCATTCATTTCCTCTAATTTTCTCTCTCCTTTTACTCGTTTCCTCTATTCTCATCTTTTTTATATGTCCTCCTTCCTAGCTATGTTCAACAACTCTAATTAATATGCATCTCCCACTTCTCATCATTCACCACACTTTTATTAAAAATGACATGGTCAGTCATAAAATAATCTATTGTTCCTTTTAATTAACAAGTATGTCCATCCCAAAAATGGTATAGGATGTCAAGTACATGGTAGGATAAATAATTATGACAAACATTGAGGTACCCATTTTTTTGGGTCAACATTAAATCCCTTCTTTTTTAAAGAAAGGGTTATGTATATAAATTTCTCTCATAGGTGGAAAAAGTATCATGGATGTCCACCAAAAATAAATGTTATGGAAAACCAATCTTATTTACTATTAAGTCAAATGTATTAGTTAAATAAGTAATGTATATTTTATCCTATTATTAAATGTAATAATTTTAAATTTTTACTAAAATTTTTAATGTATAGAATTCATCACTAAATATGGTACAAATTTATAATATAATATCATTAGATTTTGATTTATATCTCATCATGAAATTAAAAAGTGTCTCTTAAAAATATTAAAAATAATAATGTGTAAGAAATCACCCAATGAACACATATAGACTGATTCAAGGCACAACAATGAAAGAAAATAAACAGTCAGACAAATAAAAAAACAAAGAAAAGTAAATAATCACATATAAAACCTTTAGGAAAAATTAATAAAAAGAGACTTGTCATCAACCAAGATAATATATATGCATGAAGTCTCAATGGAATGATAAATAGGTGGTGCCCCCAAGAAAGGATACATGCAAAGGGAAGGTCACACCCCCAGTGGTAGTGGAATGGATTAGAATCAACAATGGATTTTCCATAGTAGGGTAGATTAAAGATGACTGAATAGGTTTAAATAGGACACATGTTTTAGGATTTTGAGGCTTGATATCTCTCAAGGACATTTTAAGCCAATTTTCTAAGTTTTAGGATTTTAAAATGTTCTAAATGTTTTTATAATTTCCTAAGTATCTCAACACAATTGAGAATTATGAGACATAGAATGGTCCAACTCATAAAATGGTGAGAGAATGGTTAAAGGGAGATTGAGCTGACCTCAATGTGAATCGATCATAGACTACATAGTCCATTTAGGACCTCAAGTCACTATAGTTTTGAAAACATAAAAGGTGGTGAGATCCAACCAAGTAATAACAAATTCATGAATTAAGGCAAATGAGAATATTAATGGCAAGGTGATGCCATAATGCATGGTAAAGGTGTTGTGCCTAATTTTCCCATAGGTGGTTATAATTAGGAAACAAAGGCATAGGTTAGTGCTATTAATTTTTCTCATAGGTAGTTATAATTTGTAAGACAAGGTGGAATATTGATTTGCCTAAAGGTGGTTATAATCAAGAGTAATAGTCAAATGTAAATAAAATATAACTTGCCATATCCACTATCATACTATTTTCATAGACTATAATTTAAACATAAAATTATGAAACTACTAAAACTTGATTGGAATTCCCTTATAGAAGGTGTGAAAAGAACTAAAGGAACCAAGATAAAAATGTTTAGGTAGGGAAGCTAAAAATAGGCTTTGGTCAATAATATATTCATTTTAGAATGGTATACGATACAACATTGGTCAAGGCTAGTGATGTTATGAAAATTTGATACAATGGTAATAGGGTTTCCCCCAAGTGACAAGGTAAGTTAAATGGTAGGGTATTAAATAATGGAAAGAGAAATATAAAATGATAATGGAAACGTAAATGACAAAGCAAAGGTATGGTTCTGGCAAGGTAAATATTTCTATTATTCCTGTTGATGTGGAGATGCACATCCTAATTAGTAGAAGATACAACCAAAATAATCAATCATGTAAATTACCATCCCACACCTCTTTTGAATAGATACTTTATTAAGAACCTCCTACATAATTGGACTTTAGTAATGTTTTTGTGATCTTCATTGGTCATTGATTATATTTCCTTCAAACATCAAGATATTATATCTTTGTAGCCTCTACAAAATAAAGTGCAACTAAGGACTAGAAATATGGATAAATATTGGATGATAGGTTTGATTTGGAAATGTAAATGTGGATGATAATAAAATGTATAATGGTTAGGAAATAAATGAATATTGGGATTTTTAAAAACACATAATGTTGTTGATTTTGGATTCAATATAAATTTGTTTGTGGTGGGGCTAAAAATGTATAAATATACTCTCAATAGGACTATTAGATTTTTTTTGTTATTTGGGCCTGAGAATAGCCATTATCTAATTATGATATAGATTATAATATATATTAATTTTATCTTTGATAATGTCTTCATCAGGTAGTGAAGACCTATTGTGCTCAACTATCAGCACCTCGAAGATGTTTTCAACAATGAAGTTGTCATGATTTCCCTGTAGCACCTCTAAGAAGGTTTCACTAAAGAATGTTGACTTTTGACTTTGATTTTATTCTATCACCTTAAAAAAGGTTTCACTTGAAGATGTTGAGTTTGGAATTTGATTGTCCCCTATCACATTTGAAAAGGTTTCACTAGGATATTTTTCTTCTTATACATGAATGTATTATTAGTCCCCCTAATATGTCACCATGGATGTAGTTCAACAAGGTATGATTCTATTGATCAATACCTGTGGGATGGGGAATGTCAAGATGATGTCTAGATTAATTGGTGTTAATGGCATGTGGAATGATAATAGAATGGGAAGAAGCATCATAATCCTCATAGAAAATACTAGGAGAAATTATGTTGAAGCTAAAGTAATCATCCTCAAAAACTGTGAATAGATCACAAATATATTCAAATAGATTTGTAAGGCATTCATAACCAATATTTTAATAACCATAAACATATTTTGATTTTGAAGTTGAGTTCGACTCAAAGAACTTTCAATTTTATGTTGAGACTAACATTGATTTTGATTCTAATGCTAAATCTGATATAAATTCAAAAATAAAACTTAAATTCAATTTTGATTATTCATATGGTGTGGATGTTGCTACAATGATGTCTTATTGAATGTTTGGTATTGGAAAAATAATGGATTGTGATGGCATAATGGGATCCATAGAGACTTCTTTTTTAAGGTGAGACTCCTCAACAAGGGTAAAAAGGTCTAGAGACAACTTCATAGATATTGGATTGTCAAAGGTAGGCTCTTTAAAAATAAGACAATGGTCAAGATAATGATTTTCCCAAAGGTAATTATAATCATTTAGAAGTGACTCAATAAAGACTAACTTGTTAGAGTGAGACTCCTCGACAATGGGTAAAGGATAAAAAAGTGATTCATCATAGGTTTAATTTTCATAAATAGGTGTTTCAACAAAAACATCATGTATTGGTTGGTTCTCTCGGCCTTGGTTTATAAGTAGTTATAAAATACCTATTTTGAACACATCATGGTCTTTGAATGAGTGGCTCGATTGGAGAGGTACAGATTGGATCTATTGTGGTTTGATAATTGACATGGATTTTATAAATTAGGGTATGTTTTTCAATGTATTAATAATGGCCAGTGGTTGGATAATGATAGGCTTATCTATGATGGTCTTAATAAAGGTTGGTTATCAGCCTAAGATGGTAATTATGACCCATCTAGTTGTATTTTCATAGCTTTATTGGGATAATGAGTTACCATACTTGGAAGGGATTTTAATGGTGATGTTAGGGCATCTTGGAGGTTGGTTACTCACATAAGACAAAGTATAAGGTCTTAGAATAGTAATGTTAAGGAATCGTAGTGCTTGGTTGATCACACAAGCCAAAAGACAAGGTCCTAGAATACTAATGGTAAGGTGTCATAGAGTTTGGTTGCTTGCACAAGCTAAAGAATGAGGTTATGGAATGGTAATCCTTGGATACTATAGAGCTCAGTTTCTTTCACAATCCAAATGAGGGTTAATGGTATAGGTGGTGGATCAGGTGTCATGAGTGGTGAAATGGAAACCATTGTACATTAACCAACTTGAATAATTTATCACCATATAATATGATTGAGGATCTTGGATTTTCTCTCTAGATTAAGGATTTAAGGAAGATAAAGATTCATCTCAAAAACCACATCACCATCATAGGGTTCTTGATCAAAGTCAATTTTTGTGAACATGTTATCATAACTTGGACTATACATGTCTCAACTATGAGTGTAACGAGACATATCCAAATCAATGATGAACATTTCAAAAAAAGTCCTAGAGTTCTAAAAAATCCAAAAAATAAAGACTAAAAGATAAATGATCCAAACAAATTCTAACTTGGTCTAATGATGGAGTTATATCTCTAAAAAGGTATGTGTTAAAACTTGGTCTAAAATAGTCTAACATCAAATGTCTAATGTCAAAAGTTTTAAACAAATGGTCAAGTAGATGAATAAAAACTATAAAGCCAAAATATAGGTACAAAGTGTTTAAAACAAGTCTAATCTAAAGAAAACAAATTTTTCTAGGTCTTTCAGATAAGGCACAAAATCTAGGCTCAAAACAGGCATGTGCGAGGTCTTTTGGAAAAGGCACAAAAGCTAGAATTTAAATAAAAAGAAAGTATGAAATTTTAATCTAACAAATTTAAAACACTTTGGTATAAACTAGGCATTTAGATTTAAACACAAACGTGGTCAATTAGTATAAGGCATAAAATAATAGGCATATGGAAGATAAGCTATTTTTCCTAAATCTAGGCACAAAAAATAGTTTTCAAATTGAATAAATAATTAACCTAAGTTACACAACCCAAAAGATAAAAATCAATGTCTAGGCCAAAATTACACAAGGCATAGGTAGAAATCAATCAATGTTTGTATTTGAACTTGTCAAGCTAATTTTGAGCTCAATGTAGAAAAATAGGCTTTTTTAAACAAACAACAAGCTTAGACAAGATCAAATAATATAAGAACACAAGGTAAATATCTCTAAAGGTACATGTGGCTTTGGTTTTCATATTAGAATTTGGAAATAGGGCATACAAGACTTTGAAATGATTTTGAGTATAGTGTAATGATGTTATCACACTTTAAAGATGTGATCAAATGTTTATCTTAAGACTCCAAGGCACAAAAATTAAAATGAATTGGGCAATGTAACGACACCTTTTTCAATCAATTAACACACACAAATAATATTTTTCAAAAGACTAAGGCAAAGATACAGTGTCAAATGGGCAATGTAATTCCTCCTCAAACAAAGAAGTGATGTATAAACAAAAATCATTTTTATGTGGTATGGTAAACAAAAGTAGATATTTTAGACTCAAAACCATGTAAAAAAGAATAAAATGACACAAACACCTAAGTGTAACATCCTAAATCCTAAAGCTAACAAGGTTGCATAATATTATCAAATTTCATCAATATACTCACTCTTGAGAGGATTTTAATTATTAATCCAAAAATGAAAAGTAGGGTTTTTAGGCCTCATCTTCTCTCAAAAGTTTATACTATTACATGAAACTTTAGGCTACTTGACTTACATCAATAGTATGTCTACGACAAGTGCGTTTGTCCTAAACTATCAATTTTCACTCATTTATAGATGGTCTCAAGTGTGGCTAACACCTAAGATGCAATCACATCAATTGGATCCACATCAACTAAATTGTTGTGAAAATGTATTATCTTTTTCATAACCACTACATATATCACTTGCTTAGTGTAGCGTGATGTCTGAGTTAATCATATATTCAAAGGGTAGCAGTCACTTAACTGCTCAAACTACCATCCCAATAATTTACCAGCTCAATTTATATACCCCACCATAGAGTGGGGTTGAAACGATGTTGGAAGATGAATTCATAGATCAACGCTTCCCTAAAGAACCTATGAGGAGGTAATGAACTCCCACTCATAAACCAAAATGCATGAAAAATAAAGACAAGTGAAAAGATTTTAGGGTCATTTTGGGGTCACCCAAAAAATACAAATTTGGGCAAGGCCTTAGTGACTTTCTTTTCATGCTTTTAGAATAAATCAATAAAGTAAATAATGAGAAATTTTGATCACCTGAGTTCCCTAAATGGGATGGAGGGAGAGCATACATGCATCACTCATTTTGATAAAAACAAATAACTTTCAATAAATAAGCAATAAAAATTAACACGTATGAGTATGAAATTAATGTAAGAGTTTAATTTAATCACTAAAATGAAGTATTTAGAGAATTCTAAGCCCCTTGGCATTATTTGTTTGAAAAATTTACAAAAAAACTTTAAAAACAACTAAGGTATGAAAAGAACTAAGTTCATTTTAAACACCAAAGATAAAGCATGTAAGATTTAATCATGTTCAAACTTGGCTATTTCCACCTTAAGATATATAATTTATTAGAGGGTTTGCCTACTTAGAATCCCAAAAGTGAGTGAGAAAACAATATTTCAAAATTAGATCTCAATTTTAATTTTTTTGTCTCAAAGAGATCAACATCGATCCATGCAGGGATCGATGTCAGTCCATAGAGATCAGGATTGGTCAATCCACATAGGGATCAATGTTAGTCGATAGAGAATGATATCAATTCCTAAAAACACATGAAAACATAATATGGTTTTCATAAAAACATTGTTAGTAAAATGAGCTTATAACTGATAATTCTCACAAGATTCTACAAGGAAATGGTTAGATAAATAATATTCAGGGTCTTAGACATAGAATAAAAACCAAAAACAATCAATAAGACCCTCATTAAACATGTTTACATCATGCTCTAATTTTCACACAAGGACTGTGGCTAATTCAATTAATTGATATCAGTCTGGGAAAATTGACATTGATCTGGGAGAATTGATGTCAATATTTGTGCAACCTACATTGAAAAAAAATATAAATATTTGAAAAATTAAGTTAAAAATTGAATTTTGAAGATTTTTAAGCATCCATTAGAAAAACTAAGATTGGCATACTAATCTCATTTATTTTATGGGATGTTTAGGCTCCCATCAGGCATGAAAACATGTGAACTATTAATTTGACATAGAGGGGAGGTTAGTCTTGTGTTAGTCTCATAAAACAAATGAAATAAATACACTAAGTTCCTAACACTTCTAGATTGAACACTAGGGAGAGATTAGTTAAAAAACTAAATAAAAGCACAACAAAAATGTAAAATAAACAAGTTCTTTACCTTCCTTGGGAGATCCAAATGGTTTTGTTGAATGGCTTGCTTGACTTGTGCATCAAGAAGTCTTTAGCAATGAAGCTTTCTTGGCTCCTTCTTTCTTTGGCACCATGGCTTTGATGTAGCTTGGATTAATATTTATGAATTATAACCTTACTTGTAAATCTTATTGAAGATATTTTAGCATAATAACTTTGCACTAAAATAGCTTATGAATTTAATAGGCAAGGCCTTGTATTTATAGCCTTAGAAATTAACTCTCACCCAAGGTGAGTCAAGATTGATTTTAGGCTTAGAATTGGTTCAAACTAAACCTAGGTGAGTTAAAACTAACTCCAATTGAGTTAATAGTTATCAAGTAATTATGATTTTCAATTACTATTCATGGCTTTTAAATAATATATTTTAGGATATTTTCAAAGTGATTGAAAACTCATAAAGGTGATGATGAAAGGCTAAGATATTTTTATTTTTGAATTTATTTTTTTAAATATGCATTAATTATAAATGGATAAGTCAACTAGGCATTTAGTCTTGTTTAATTTTTTGATTGATTTTGATTAACCTTTTATCTCTTTAAATATTTAATCAAGTGAGTAAATGCCCCACATAATAGGTCCATAGGTCAAATTAATAGTTGTTATGCCACAAGGTGATTAAGGATGAATCCGTGAGAGGTTATTATTACATATAATAGAATATCCCAAATAAGGATGTCTCAACATTATTTTGAGATTTGATGAATGATTCACATGTAAATTTGGGATGTTTAATGATTTATAGGCTTAATTTTCAATGGTTGGTAGGAATCAGTTTGAATTCTAGTTGAAATCTAGTTGTGGTCAGTTTTAGGTGTCTATAGATTGCCCCTATTTGGGAAGGCATTGTAAGCTATATTCACAGTAACATCTTCTCAAAGAATTAAAAAGGTTTTTAATAAGGAATGAAGTTAATTATTTAATAAAAATCTCTAAACAATGTTTGGGAATCCTAAAATGATGCCCCTTCGACGGAGTGGCTGATATATACGATTGATGGATGGTCCCTTAAAAATAACCAAGAAGAATAATGAAATTAACCCATGAGTGAGATTAATCCAATCAAGAGAATGATTGAATGAATTTATTTATAAATTAATATCACCCAAAGGTGGTTATAATCAGTAACAAAGGTTAAGATACTAATTTTCCCAAAGGTGATTATAATCAGTGGCACAAGCATATACCCTAGTCAGGTTAGATGAGTCAAAAATAATGATTTGCTTATAGGCAGTTATAATCATTAAGATGACCAATATTGAATAATGATTTTTTATTATGCCCCATTAGGGTAGATTGGAAATCATAACTCAAGGATATAACCTATTGTATATATTAAAACTGAGTGGGTGAAAACATATATGCAATGCTCTAATGACTGAAGAAGCCACAAACAACCAAGCACACAAGGATGCACAAAGTGATGAAATAGATAATTGGAAGAATAAGAATTGATTGATGTAAATGATTCAATTGGACCTTCCAATGTGGAGATGTTCATCCTTATTAGCATTGATATAACTAGAATGGTCAATGTGTTGATTTGATCAAAGAATGTGGGAGGATTTACAAAGATTACTAAGGAGAATTTTATGTGGCTTCATTGCTTGTAAGACTTCCTAAGATAATTTTTGTCGTAACATGTGATGGTATGCATCAAGATATAAAACACCATAATAATGTAACCAAAATATGCATAAGGATTAACTCTTAATCCATAAATAATTGAAAATAATTCACTAATGATAAAGACCATGATGACAATGTTGATGTATGAATATGGATAGACTCAATAATAATGCACAAGGAATCACCTAATGAACACATATAGGCTGAGTCAAGGAAAAACAATAAAAGTAAAAAAATATAAATACAAACAAATAAAATAAAATCAAACACATAGAAAAACTTGAAGAAAAAGTAATAGAAAGTGACTTGTCAAAAAAGTCAATATTTATGCATTAAGGCTCAATGGAATGATAAAAAAGTGGTGCCCCCAAACAAGGATACATGCAAAGGGAAGGTCACACCCCCAATGACATTAGAATGTATTAGAATCAATAATGTATTTACCTCATTATGGTAGATCAAGGATGACTAACTAGGTTTAAATAGGACACATGTTTTTAGATTTTGAGGCTTGATATCTCTCAAGGATATTGTAAGTTAATTTTTTAATTTTTAGAATTTTAAAATGTTCTGAATGTTTTTGGAATTTTATAAGTATCTCAACTCTATTTTTAATTATGAGACATGGAATGGTCCAACTCATAAAATGGCAAGAGCATGGCTAAAGGGGGATTGAGTTAACCTCAATATAAATTGAGCATGGCCTACATAGTCCATTTAAAATCTCAAGTCATTGTAGTTCTACTAACATAAAAGGTGGTTAGATCTAACCAGGTAACAAAAAAAATTTAATTGAGGCAAATGGCAAGGCAAATGAGAATAGTAATATCAAGGTGATGTGGCAATGCATGGTAAAGGTGTTTTTCTTAATTTACCCATAAGTGGATATATTTAGGAAATAATGGCATAGGTCAGTGCTACTAATTTACCCATAGGTGGCTATAATTAGTAACACAAGGTGGAATACTAATTTTCCCAAATGTGTTTATAATCATTAGCACCAGTCAAATGTAAATGAAAGATAACTTGATAGATTCACTATCATACTATTTTCATAGATTGTCATTTAAACATGAAATTCTAAAACTATTGAAATTGGATCAGAATCCCCTCACAAAATGTGTGATAAGAACCAAAGGAACTAAGATCAAAAGGGTTGGGTAAGGAGGATAAAAATAGGCTTTGGTCAATAGTATAGGCATGATAAAATGTTATATGATATGACATCGGTCAAGGATAGTGATGTTATGAAAATTGGATATAATGGTAATAGGGTTACCCCCAAGTGATGAAGGTAAGGTAAATGGTAGGTTATGAAATAATAGCATGAGGAATAGAAAATGAAAATGGTAAGGTAAATGGAAAATGGAAATGATAAGGTAAATGGCAAAGCAAAGGTATGGTTTTGGCAAGGTAAATATTTATGTTGTTCCTATTAATGTGGAGATGCATATCTTGATCAGTAGATGATACAAAAAAAATAATCAATCATGTAAATTGATAGCCCACATTTCTTTTGAATATTTTCTCTATCAAAAACCTATTGCATATTTAAACTCCAATAATGTTGTTGTGATCTTCATTGGTTGTTGATTTTATTTCCTTCAAACATCGAGACAAGATATATTTATAGCCTCTACAAATGAAAGTACAACTAGGGATAGGAAATACAAATAAATATTGGCTGATAGGTTTGATTTGTAAATGTAAAGGTGGATGATAATGGAATGTATAATGGATAGGCGATAAATGAATATTGGGATTTTTAGGCACACACAATGTTTTTTATTCTAAAATTGACATAACTTTGTTTGCCATGGGGATGAATACTTTTGATTATGCTCTTAATAAGACCATCAAATTTTTCTATTGTTTGGTCCTAAGAGTATCCACCATCTGATTATGATATACATTGGAAGCTATATTGATGTTATCTTTGATAATGTATTCATCAAGTAGTGAAGAACTATTGTGCTCAGTTATTGGTGCCTCGAACAGGTTTTCACCAATGAAGTTTTCTTGATTGTCCCCTAACACATATGAGAAGTTTTCACTAAGGAATGTTCACATTTTATTTTTATTTTATTCTATCACCTCAAATAAGTTTTCATTATAATATGTCGAGTTTGGAATTTGATTATCCCCTAGCACCTCTGAAAAGGTTTCACTAGGAAATTGTTTTTTTTCTATATGAATGTGTTTTTGGTCCCCCTTATATGTCACCATGTATACATTTAAACAATGTATGATTTTTTTTGTCTTGATCTACATTTGTGGTAGGTGGAATTTTTATATAATGGTTAGGTTTGTTGGTGTTAATGGCATGTGAAATGATAATGGAATGGGAAGATGCAGCATAATCCTCATAGAAGATATTAGGAAAACTTATGTCAAATCTGAAGCAATCATCCTAAAAAATCATTAAAAGATCAAAAATATATTCAAATTAATCTCCAAAGTATATTTAACTAATATCATAACAGCCTTAAACATATTTTGATTCTAAAGTTAAGTCTGACTCAAGGGACTTTGAATCTGATATTAAGACTAACAATGATTTTTCTTCTAATGATAAATCTGATGTTAGTTCAAAAATATAACCTAATTTCAATGTTGATTCTACATCTGGTGTGGATGTAAATGATGTCTTTTTGAATGTTTGGTGTTGGACAAGTAATAGCCTATGATGGCATAATGGGCTCTATAGAGACTTATTTATCAAAGTGAGACTCCTCAACAAGGGAGAAAATGTCAAGAGATAACTCCATAGAGATTATCTTGTAAAATGGAGGTTATTTAAAAATAGGATAATGGTTGAGATAATTATTTTCTCAAAGGTGGTTATAATCATTAAGAAGTGACTCAACAAACACTAGCTTGTCAAAGTGAAACTCTTCAACAATGGGTAAAGGATCAAAATGTGATTCATCACAGGTTGACTTGTCACAAATAGGTGATTCAACAAAAACATCATGGATTATTTGGTTCTCTTGGCCTTGATTTACAAGTAGTTTCAAAATACTAGTTTTAAACACATCATGGTTTTTGATGATTTTCTTAATTGGAGAGGTAATGATTGGATCTGTTATGGCTCGACGATTGGCATGGATTTTCTAAGGTGGGGGATCGCTGACAATGGGTGAAGAATGGTTGGTGGTTGGATAATGATAGGCTTATCTATGATGGGATTAATAAAGGTTGGTTGCTAGCCTAATATGGAAAGTATGACCTATCTAATTGTATTTGCACAACTTTGTTGGGATAATGAGTTACCATACTTGGGAGGGCTTGGAATGGTAATGGTAGGGAATTGTGGATATTGGTTGCTCACATAATCCAAAGGATGAGGTAGTGAAATAGTAATGGTAGGGAATCATGGAGCTTGGTTACTCACACAAACCAAAGGATTAGGTGTTTTAATAGTAATGGTAGGTCATTGTAGAGCTTGATTGTTTGCACATGCCAAAAGATGAGGTCCTAGAATGGTAATCCTTGGGTATTATGGATCTTGGTTTCTCATACAAACTAAATGAGGGTTATTGTTATAGGTGGTGTATTGGGTGCCATGAGCAGTGAAATGATGATCATCATATGTTAACTAGCCTGAAGAAGTTATCACCACATACTATGCTTGAGGATCTTGTCTTTACTCACCAGATTTAGGATTATGAGGATAAGGATCCATCTCATAAACCACATCATCACCATATGGATCTTAATCAAATTCAATTTATGCAACCACATTATCATAACTTGGATTATACATGGCTTGACTACAAGTTTAATGAGACATATCTAAATCAATAATGAATATTTTGCAAAAAGGCCTAGAGTTATACAAACTCCAAAAAATAAGGTCCAAATGACAAATGGTCTAAACATAGTCTAACTTGTTCTTAGGATGTATTTGTATCTCCAAAAATCTATGTGATAAAACTTTTTCTAAAACATTCTAATATCAAATATCTTAAACAAATGGTCAAGTGGATGAATAAAAACTAGCATGCCAAAATCTAGGTATAATGTGTTTCAAAAAAGTCTAATCTAAAGAAAAAAAATATTTCTAGGTCTTTCAAAGAAAGTTAAAAACCTAGGCTCAAAATAGGCATGTGCTATGTCTTTTAGAAATTGCACAATATCTATACTTTAAATAAAAAGAAGGTATGACATTTTAATCTAACAAATTTGAAGTACTTTGGCATAAACTAGGCATTCAGATTTAAATACAAACTTGGTCAATTGGTATAAGGCATAAAGAAATAGGCATATGGAAGATAGGATATTTCTCCTAAATATAGGCACAAATAATAGTTTTTAAATTTAATAAAGAATTAACGTAAGTTACACAACCCAAAAAAGAAAGATCAATGTCTAGGCCAAAATTACACAAGGCATAGGCAGAAATCAATCAATGTTTGGATTTGAACTAGTCAAGGATAATTTCAAACTCAATGTAAAAAACTAGGCTTTTTTGAACAAACAACAAACTTAGACAAGAATGGACAATATAATGGCACTGGGTAAAGATCTTAAAAGGTGCACATGGATTTGGTTTTGAAATTGGAATTTGGACACAAGGAAAACAAGTCTTTAAAATGATTTTGAGCAGTGTAACAATGTTATCATGCCCTAAAGATGTGATCAAATGTTTGTTTTAAGACTCCAAGGCATAAAACTCAATATGAATTGGGCAGCATAATGAAGCCTTTTCAATAAAATAACACACACAAAAAAGATTTGTCAAAAGACTAAGGCAAAAGTACAATGTTAAATGGGTAGCATAACATCTCCTCAAACAAAGGAGTGATTTATAAACAAGACTCATTTTGACATTGTAGAATTAAAAAAAAAAGTATATATTTTAGACTCAAAACCATGTAAGAAATAATAAAATGACACAAACACCTAAGAGTAACATCCTAAATCTTAAAATTGACAAGGTTGCTTAATACTATCGAATTCCTTCAATATAATCACTCTTGAGAGAATTTTAGTTGTTAATCCAAAAATTAAATATGTATGAAAAGTAGGGTTTTTATGCATCCTCTTTTATCAAGAGTTTATACTATGACATGGAACTTCAAGCTACTTTCCGTACTTCAAAAGTATGTCTACAACAAGTGGGGTTGTCCTAAAATATAAAAATTCACTCGTTTCTAGATGGTCTGAAGTGTGGTTAACACTAGAGATTAAATCATGTCAATTGGATCCACATTAATCAAATTATTGTGAAAAGGTCTTCCTTTTCATAGCCACTACATCTAGCACTTTCTCAGTGTAGTGTGATGTTTGAGTTGATTATACATTCTAAGGGCAGAAGTCACTAATAGAGGTATTTTAACAACTCAAAATACCATCCCAATAATTCATAAACTCAATTTATATACCCCAACTTGGAGTGGGGTTAAAATTATGCTGGGGATGAATACATGGGTCAACACTTCCTTAGAGAAGCTATGAGGAGGTGATGAACTCCCACTCATAAGCTAAAATGCATGAAAAATAAAGATAAGTGAAAAGACTTTAGGTTCATTTTGGTGTCACCCAAACCATATGGATTTGGGGAAGGCCTAATCAAATTTATTTTCATGATTTTGGAATAAATTGATAAAGCTAAAGAATGAGCACTTCTAGTCACCTGAGTTTGATAAAGGGGATGGGGGGAGAGCATACACCCATCACTCATTTTACTAAAAACAAACAAGAAATAAAAATAAAACTCTTATGAGTATGTAACTAATGTGAGAGTTTATTTTAATTACCAAAATGAAGTATTTAGTGAATTTTAAGCCCCTTGGTATTAGTTGTTTGAAAAAATTGTAAAAAACTTCAAAAATAACTAAGGCATGAAAAAAATTAAGTTCATTTTAAATACCAAAGACAAAGTGTGCAAGATTTAATCATGTTCAAACTTGGATTTTTCCACCATAGGGTCTAAAATTTTTTAGGGGGTTTGCCTATTTATAAGCCCAAAGGTGAGTGAGAAAATAACATTTCAAAATTAGCTCTTGGGTTTCTTATTTCTTATCTTAGAGAGATTGATGTCGATCCATGCAAGGATCAATGTTGGTCCATAGATATTGATGTCATTTTATCCACACATTAATCAACATCAATCGACAGACATTGACATTAATTCCTTTAAAAACATAGGAAAACACAATATGGTTTTCATAAAAAGATAGTTATTAAAATGAACTTAAACTCAATAATTCGCACAAGATGTTGCAAGGAAATGGTCAAAAAAATAATATTCATGCTCTTAGACACAAAATAAAAACCAAAAATAATAAATAAAACCCTCATTAATCACATTTCCATCATGCTCTAATTTTCACACAAGGACCATGGTTGATTCAATGAATCGACTTCAGTTTGGGAAAATTGATGTCGGTCTATGAGAATTAACATTAGTCTCTGTGCAATATGTGTGTTTCTAAATAAAATAGATATACATAAAAAAAGTGAAGTTAAAACTCAAATTTTTAAGATTTTTAAACATCTATTAGAAAAACTAAGAATAGCATATTAATCTCCTTGATTTAATGGGATGTTTAGGGTCGCACTAAGCATGTCAACATGTTAACTAGGAATTTGACATAGAGGGGAGGTTATTCTTGTGTTAGTCTCATAAAATAAATTAAATGAACACACTAAGTTCCTAACACCTCTATCCTAGACACTAGGGATAGCTTAGTAACAAAACTAAATGAAATAACAATAAAAACATAAAAGAAACAAGTTCTTTACCTTCCTTGGGAGATCCAAATGGCTTATTCAGCTTGTGCATTAAAAATTATTTGGTAATCAATCTTGATTGGCTCCTTCTCTCCTTGGCACCATGGCTTTGATGTGGCTTGGCTTAAGATTTAGGCATTATAACCTTACTTGCAATGCTTGTTGAAGATATGTGTGCATAATAGATTTTCACCAAAATAGCTTATGATTTTAGTAGCCAAGGTCTTGTATTTATAGCCTTAGAAATTAACTCTCATTTAAGGTGAGTCAAGGTTGAGTTTAGTCTTAGAATGGGTTCAAACTAAACTTAGGTAAGTTAAAAGTAACTCTAGTTGAGTTAATAGTTGTTAAGTAACTATGATTTTCAATTATTAGGCATGGCTCTCAAATTAGATACTTTAAGATATTTTTAAAGAGATTGACAAATCATAAAGGCAATGATGAAATACTAAGATATTTTGATTTTTGAATTTTCTTTTTTTAGATATTCATTAATTACAAAATGATAATTCAACTATGAAATCTTGTTTAATTTGTTAATTGATTTTGATTAATCTTTTATCTCTTTAAAGATTTGATCAAGTGAGTAATTACCCCACTTAATAGGTCCATAGGCCAAATTGATAGCTATTATGCCATAAGGTGATCAGGGATGAATCCCTGAGAGGTTATTTTTTCATATGATAGAATACCCCAAATAAGGATACCTTACTATGATTCTTAGTTTTGACGAATGATGCACAAAAAAAATTAGATTTTTTAGTGATTCCTAGGCTTAATATACAATGGTTGGTAGGAATCGGTCTGAATCCTGATCAAAATCCAATTGTGTCTAGTTTTAGGTGTGCACAGTTTCTATATCAAGATATTATTTTCCCTATTAGGTAGAGAGGTTAATTGAAGAGAACTTGAAAAAACCTATTATCTCAATGGAAGGATATGTAAAATTGTTTCTACTATGTATATATCAATAGCATTGATGAGAATGAGGAAAAGAGATAAAATACAAATGAAGATGATAGATAGAGCTCCAAGAAGAGGCAACTATGACTACTTGACTTTTTTGTTATTTTTATTATTTTTTATTTAGTTTGACTTTTTGCTAACTAGCAGCTAATATCGGTTTCCATTCTCTTTTTTCTTGGTATTTACTAAGTTAACTTGATCATGAGAATGTTTATAGTTAATAATTATTTTTAAAATACATTTATAAAAACTTTTATACTTACATTTTCTAATTATAACTATTTAAATACATTTATAAAAACTTTTATACTTACATTTTCTAGTTATAACTATTTTACAACATTTGATTGATTTTTACTAATATTATATAATGTAATTTTTAAATCAATATAATTTTTTAATCTTAATCACCAACTTAAATAACAAAAAAAAACCAAAAAATAAAATATTAAACGAAAAATAAATAAATTTGTATATTTAGCACTAGTTCAAAAGTTACCACCAAAATCTTAAATTTTCTAATCAGATAGAAAGACACACACTCTAACACAATATGTTTATTGTGACTAACACACCCTTATTTCCCAAAAAATATGGAGCCCAATTTTTCTAATTAAGATACTAAAATTTTATTTAATAATTTCAATTTATTTCATCTTATTAACACAACAAATAATCTTGATTGTTAGATTAATCTAAAACATAAAAGTATTATTTTATATAGTAATTCATAATACATTTAAAATTTATTTATATTATAAACCAAAGTTCTTATGTTTTAATTAATTTTATTATACCATATTAAATTTTACATATACCCTTACAAAACTCCTATAAACCTAGTTTCACATGTGGGAAACAACACACTTCAATTAAAATTCCCAAGATTCACACATTCGTAAATTACCTATATATAACTTGTGTCTTATTTTACTAAATGGACTTGATATATTATAAATTTGAATTCATAGAATCATATTTTTGTAATATTAATGTGATACTTACCTCAATATTATATTATGTGATTCCAATGAGGCATGGTCCCTAGAATATTCCCTCAAGCAATTTTTCACTATTCATTTTTAAATGATTATTCACAAGTGTTTTTATGTATAAAATGTATTTCATGGTATTAGTTTTTTTATGTAGAAAGGAGCAGGCACAATGTGTTATTAAGTATATTTAATATTTATTGCATCGACATAATTTTGGGTACTATTTACTCTTTCAAAGTGATTATGATATAATGATGTAACAAATTATTTCTCCCAATCAACCCAAACCAAGATTAGGAAACTTAAAAATATGATTTGGGATCAATAAAGAATGTTGGTATTCATAGGGTGGCTAAAAAACTTGAGGTATTCCTTTGTATTTATCTCTTTAGTAATGATTTTATGAAGTGTTTGCTCAAATATGGATATGTTTTACTCTCCAAAGGGGAATGTGATTTCACATTATGCTATTGTGGTTTTCTAAGACTCATATAAACTCCTTGAGCCAAACCAAAAATGAAATATGACAAGGCTAGTGCCATAAATTAGATGAAAATACAAAATATTTATAATGTCTTAAAATATTAGGTCAAGGATCCACTAAAGTGTAATTACAAATAATATATTGGTCATTACACCATAAATTTTAGGATTAGATTTAAAACATTTGTTATTTAATCAGGTATACCATGTCTCCAAAGATTACCATACTAATGACTTATGGGTTACCTTTCTTTCCATCATCATAAATGATAACGAGATCCCCACCCTTGAAAACATCATAGCATTCAACTTGAGAAAATAGATTATAGGATTAGAGGAAGGGGATACCACTAAATGATGTCTTATCTTATTGATATGTGTTTTTCATTGGTTAAATTTACCCATGTTAATATTTTATATTTCCCTTATCTCACAAAAAATCCAATCCATGTTTTCTACAATAGATTATATGTTTATAGGTACCATGAACATATAAAATAGAAATGCAATTTCTTTTAACTTGTTATTTATGAGTCCATCAATGAGTATCCAATGCCTTGCCTTTCATAATCTATGAGAGAAAATATCAATAAAATAGGAAGGTATTGGTATTATCCATGCCACCCTATACTAAAGGTAGAGGGAGTCATGGAAGAACCAGATAAGATGCCTTAATATGTGCCTACCAAAATTGATGCACTTGAGATATCCTTTTAATATTTGAATGGAGTGGAAATAATTTTGAAGAGAATAAAATTGGATCCCATACATTTAAATCAATTATAATTGGAAGACTAAGTATGGCCTCAACACCCCAAGATGGTGAAATTTACATAAGGTAGGGAAGGGTTTAAGTTTGATAAGGGCACAACAAGGAATTGGGATCCACAAGAGACCATTGAAAAGTATTTGAATCTCTACAAAGGAAGAAGTAGTTTGTATTATCCACACTAAGGAACTATAGATGATTCATATCATCTCAATCCATTGAATGATAGGGAGGTGAAAGATAAACTGAAGGTAGAAATTCACTACACTTCACCACCATCTTCCCTATTTATTTAAGCTTAACTCAATGTAAAGGTGACGAATGTGGACTCATATATCCAACAAGAGGATGAACCTATAGAATGATTCCAACACTAATGAGGAAATTATTTAAAGGGTTTCCCCCAATATATTCACCAACATTGATGATCAATGGGTCTTCTTTCCACAAGTGATACGTACCCTAGTCAGTAACTTAGTTGTTTCTTTCACTCCTTCATTCTTATCCATTCCTAATTTTTGTAGATCCATTGCTTCCACTATGATCTCAATGCCCCCTAGTTTTCAAATTTTCCTATTTATTTATAATGTCACAATTTCTTCTAGTGATTCTCTTATGACATTAACCTCATTTTTATTTAGTGATACTAATGTTTCATTTCCATTTACTATTATTATTTTTACAATATATATCAATGTCTTGGTTTTCTTAATTTTTCCAAATGACTCTGCCTTTTATTTTTCCATACCTATCCTAAATGTTCCTAGTGTCTTATATGTTTTAAGTGTTTGAATTGTCTCAAGTTCCCAAGTGTTTTAATTATTATGTTTTTTCCAATTCTTACTATTTATTATGCACTCTTAATGTCTATAGTTTCCAATTTATCATAAGTATCCACAATGCCACCAACACTCATCTTTTCTCACTACTCTAGCTATTGTGTTATTAACTCAAGTAGCTATAGATTTCACATACGCCCTCATCCACCAAAATTCACACTCCAATTCACATTACAACTATGTCACCAATTAGGGTACCAATCACATCAATCTTTAGATTATCATGATTGAGATCTAAGTTTTAAACTATATTCAAACATATTGTATACTCTTCACATATTAGCACTACATTAAGAAATCATATTTTTTAACTCTCCTCTATTCCACTCACACTTGATATCATCTTGGTGACCACCACCTCATCCATAGCTTCATATTATTTGGGCATATCATCTATTTCACCTACAGTCATAGTTCCCACCATCATCATTCCCATTTCACTCCCACACATTTCTAAAGTATTTTTAACCATAGTGTCAATGGAAATTATTATCCCCAATCCCATCTAGGCTAGAACACATCTCAGTTGGATAAAACATATGTTATTTTATAGATCTCAACTTGTAGTTATATTCATTGTTGAAAACATTGAGATTAAAATTAATTTTGAGAAGGCTACTTTAAAATATAAAATGATCACTACAAGAAAGGAATAAAAGCATGGTCAATTTGTCATTATCAAGATAGAAGAAGATATCTTCATAGTTCCAAGGAAAGTGAAAATAGCCAACATGGCCTTGGTAGATGGTTATTATCATTATATTGATGAGGATCTAGAATAAAATGACCCTCAGATAGTGATTGAGTCTCCAATTCAATATGCACAAGATATTATACATGGAATGAAAAAGAGAATGTAATGTTTGAAAACTCATGTAAGGGTAAAGGTCCCTCAAATTTTAACTAAAGATGTGGAAGAAATAATCAAATTACTATAGAAATTATTGAGATTAATTGGTGAAACAAAATCAAGGAGTAACAAGTTAAAATATTTTATTCATAAATATCTACTAAAGGTTTCATAGATAACTAAATGTATCACTACTATTTCACACACTCTCAAGAAACACCTTCTCCCAAATGTGCCACTCCTACATTCCTTAGACATTGAATTTGTGTAAAGTTTCATTACTTATGAAAAATAAGGATTTGAATAATTGTCATAAGATCTTGATAAAATTATATCACAATTGAATGTTTTTATAATAAATATCCTTTATTTATTTAGTAACATAGGATTTCCATAATTACAAAAAACATATAATAGTCTAGTAACAATATAAGAGTCAATAGGAATGGTGAACACTTTTATGTCTGCATTCAAGAAATAAGTGACCACCATAGAAAAAAGCAAAACTAGGAGACACTTGACTTTGTGACAAACACAGTAAAGAAAGTGGAAAAGGAAAATGTTTGGGATGAATATCTCAGTGATGAAATATATGATAATGTAAAAGTAGTGGTATATGTTGAATTTCAATTTAATAAGAGGGGTATAATATATGTTTCACAAGTGTATCATGATTATCAACTATAAATGGTAGTATTGAAAGGAAAAGAAACAATATAACCAATGTTACTATAACTTCTCCTCCATGTGAGGATGTCTTGAAGTTAGGTTGTGATTTTTTGCCATATTTATAGCATTGAGTGTATTAATTGATGAGTCTCATCGACTTGGTGGAGAGTGTACAAGTAGTTATCTCTTGTTAGTTTCTATTTTCAACAATATTATATTTTTTATTTTAGTTTAGTTATTTATTTTGAAGCAAATATTGTGTCAGTGTAGTTTTGTGTCGCCTTTTAGTATAAATGTACTATATTAAAATCAGTTTTAATTAGAAAATAACAATAATATTTTGGTAAGAGGATACTCTATCATAATTGTAAATATTTGAATTCCCTATGCCTATATTTCTGATTTTATTTTTTTCTTTTCTCACTTAGATATTGTTTTACATTAATTCTAAATCTAAAAATTTGTTGTGATAAGAACTATATGTTATTTTGAATAGGATAGATCAAATTTTTTAATTCTAATCATTCTTTATGTCAAATTATGATTACAATTAATCTTTGTCATTGAATAAGATCTATTATTTTATATAGTAGATCACATTATCAAATTAATCTCAAATAATTGACTCACAATGAATAGATTTATTTGACTCTTACACTATTTATTTTAATTTAAGAATATATTGGGTTTGTTAAATACTAGTTTAGTTGAATTTTATCTTGTTTTGTGTTTATGCCAACAAAGAGTAAATTGGTTATCATCAAACTCTCTTTTTTTCTACCCTTCCCTCTATTTTTTGGTTTGATTATGAAATTGAATCCCCAAATTTAATATAGTAGTTTAGGAATTAGACTCATTATTAGTTGGTTATGTTTTCTATTTTATCTTAACTTTGATTAATCATCAAATAAGTTAGTCATTGTTTAAAGGATGCCCATAAAAGGTTTTGAAGGTCACATATTCCTGATGTATTCCACCAATGAACTAATTTTGAGAACCACAACTTGTAGCTCATGTCTTGGATTAAACAGCTAATAACCTTTAAATCAGATGGTGTAATACATGTCATATATTAAAGCATGTGTCAAAACTCACATAAATATAAATGTGGATCTAGAAGGAGGGCCAAACAAACTCCTAAATTTATTCATATCCATATTTTTATATCTACTAACACACACATCAAAATAATTTGGCAAAAAGAGTTAAAAAGAGCTAAGATATCCACATTTGAGGTTGAATCAAGCCACCATGCACCAAAAATGAGTCTAAATTTTTTTGGATCCTCAACCATGCCTCACAAGATAAATATTTTAGTTAGGTATATTACTGATACAAATTTTAGAGTTTCATAGGAAACTCAAATATGATAAGGTAAATATAGTATATTCCAAAAAAAATTGCATTCACCAAATATTTTATCATACCCAAAATTACATCCAATATGTGCACCAATGGTTGCAAATTAGTTGGTAGGTACTAAATTCAATGTTCCAAGATGTTCATAATCTTCCAATAAAGCCCAAGAAATATCTTCTAAGGTATATACATAATAGTGGTATAATGGTTGAGTAGCATGCCACATATTTTTAATTAGCCTTAAGATTATAAAATGTAGAACATGAGGAGTTCCATGTAGGTTTTTTATTTTCACCCTGCAAGATGATACCTATGATTGGTTTGATAATATTGAAGTAGACCTAACTAAATTTTGGAAAGATTTTGAGACTAGTTTATTGGCCCATTTTGGCTAAGTTATTGACCTTGTCATCATGTATCAATAGTTCACCAGTGTTAAACAAGAACCCAATTATCCCACACATAATTTTAATTTTAGGTTCTAAATGATGTACAATCGGATCAAACCAATGTATAAACCTTAATTAACCTTAACATTTTATATGTATAAAAATTCTCATGATCCCATGACTACCATATTTGGTAGAAGAATAATATATGTAGATATAATACCTTTAGATTACATTGAATTTTTAAGAATGGATAGACAAATTTTACCTCACATAAATATAAGCATCCAACTACTAAGTATTATACTAGTAACAAATTAACTACCACTTCAATAAGCTTATCCTTAAAAAAATTGGGAATCTTCAATAATAAATTTAATGATGCACCTAAAACTCAAATCTTACCCTTAGTTCTAATTATGAATAATGCACATCTATTCCCCCAAACCTCAAATAAAATTGAATTATATGGCATTTAGCATATAGTTAAAAAACTTAGTAATGATTTACTCCTTATACACATATAAAATGGTAGTTATAATGGTGATAATACAAAGAAGAGTTACAGATAAGAGATGTAATTACCCCTCTACCAAACATAATAACCAAGATCCATCCCCAAATAGATTGCTATAGATTAACATATGTGAGATAACTTTGCTTAATTAGTGTAGAGTTCACATTACAACCCAACATGGTGAGTTGGATTTTATTAATTTTTGTAATACCTTTGAGATATTCCCAAAACAAATGGAAAGATATGTAGATTTTTTCAAAGATTTAAATACACCTATCACTTCCATTTTGAACATAATGATGATGTTATATACCATAATTTTATCTCACCTCGAAGATAATAAGGTCGGTGAAAATAATAAATAAGTGCATGTTTTATAGTAATACAATAAAAAATATTCTCTCAAGATTAAAACACAACCACCTTTCACATCTTATACACCTCTTTTAATAGGTATACACCACTTGATCCTAATTCTAACAATGATCTTCCCCCACCAAAATGCAATAATCAACATACCCCTAGTGAATAAAAAATAACTAACAATAAAAGAGGGTAGAACATTGTGGAAGATATAAACAATATTAAGGATAACATCATAATACATGAGCTCACACAAATCATTAAATAGTTATATTTGGTCCTAAAATTTATCACTAAGAAATCTACTCCAAACAAGAAAAAATGGCACATGTAAACTTAGTGATCCATAGAGATATATGTAAGGTTCCTCCCTTTTTCCTTACTTTTATTATTTTTATCATAACATGCACAATTTTTTAGTAGAATCAAGAACATATACCAATGTCATGACTCCTAGGATTTATAAAAAAGGGTTGATCCATATCAAACTTGACTGAATAGTTATTCAATTAGATAAATCTAAGGTTAAAATGGTAGGGGAATTAATCAATGTTCACATGAAACTTGCCTCTAAACCCAAAGTTCACAAGTTTGGCTTATTTCTTGGTAGATATTAGTCTAAATATTTTCATAGGTATATCGCCATTAAATTTTCTCATAAGTGGATACCTTGGAGAGGTGTGGCCATCCAAATCCATTTGGAAATAGAATCCAAGATGAAATTTTTAATAGCTAAATATTTACAAAGAAATAAAAAACATTCACAAATTATGAAAAAATACGAGTGTACACATTTCCACATAACCCACTCCCAAAGTTGATAGTTTCCTCATCACAACTAGTCAAGATTGTGGAAACATATATTGATAGAGCATGATCCAAACTGGATTAGGTGTGGGAGCTTTTCTCATAAACCTTAATGAGAAAAAATACCTCACTACATATTATATGTAATTCCCTTGCAAAAATAATTTATTTGAGTGTGAATCTATGGTTTTGGGCCAATAATTTACCTTAGCTTATAAGGTAAATAATTTATGATTTTTTGGAGACTCAAAAGTGACCAATAAATTTAAATTAATTTCATTAAAATATTTCTTACCTAAATAATTATAAACATAGATCAAAACATTTTATTTTATTTTCTTATACTTTTAATATAATACCAATACCTTATAAATAAAATTGTACTATTGATTCTCATGTAGCATCTGCTACAAAAAACTTTCCCCTAAATGATCTAAATATACACAAGTTTTCTATCAAAATAGTTTCTTGTCCTTCTGTCCCTAATAGTATTTATAACTTCCATCTATTTTTTTATGATCAATATATTTTATAGTTAATGAATAGTGTTAGGGTTTTTTATACATAAATAATTAATGAAAAGGAAATGGATTATTCTTCAAATGAAGAAGAATAAATGGATCATGAAATAGATGGCAAGGGATCCTAAAATTGAAATGTAAAATATTTCCTAGAAGTGTGGTATACCACTTGATAAATAAAATGAGAAAGTGACTATTGAAAAATATTATATGTTGGTAAATTTAGGTTCACTTGAGAGGCCTTAAAATATGAATATTAGTTTAGAATGCACAAAGGTAAAAGAGGAAAAACTAAAACTTATTCTCTCTCAGTATAGATATATGATAACTTGGTCTTATGGATATTTTTAACTCTTTTATCCCTGGGTCATGACTCATACAATCCCACTCAAGTAAGACACCAAACCTTTTAAACAAAGGTAGTGACCTGTGAACCAAATTTTGGAACCCACTATATACAAATATGTTGATAATTTTCTCTTAATAAATATTATATTTCCCATTAGACATTCCACATGGGCATCTAATTTAGTTATTATTCACAATAAGAGTGGAGAAAGCATAGTATGTTTAGAATTTATAAATCTAAATAGAGTATATTATAAATCTAAATGCCCTCCCTAGATGCAGTTTTAAAAATGGTGAGTGGATATGAAATGATGTCCTTACTAGATGGATTTTTAGGTTATAATCAAGATTTGGTAGATATGTAATATGGAATAAAATATACATTTAACATAAAGTGGGAAGATTTTTCCTATAGGGTAATGCACTTTGGGGTGATAAACAAAGGTGTCAATTTTTGACATGTTGTGGATTTTACTTTTAAGGCTTGGTAGGAAAGTGCATCATTATTTATATAAATGATCTGATTATTTTATCTAAGCACAAGTCTCAAGATGCACATCACTTAATAGTAGTATTCAAACTTTATATAATGTATGGAATATCCCTCAATCCTAAGAATATAATTATAGCCATCATGGAAGTTAAATTATTAGGACATATCATCATGAAGGAAGGTATATCAATGGACTATAATATCATAAATTTTATATCTATAATTTCACTCCCAAAAAAGAAGAAAGAATTAAATCATTCTTTGTGATAATCAATATTGTGAGAAATTTTATTTTTAGTTTTGCTAATATTTTATACCTCTAAAAGGTATGTTTAAATAGGATTTTAAGATATAATGTAATCCTTGGGAAAATGTGGCTTTTAGGATATTAAAAAAATTATTATGTAAGCTTCAACATTGATCGTTCTCAACTTCATGAAATATTTTTACATATACTCATTAACTTCATAACATACAATAGAGGATGTGATTACATGAAATACTTATCTTAATGATCATACCATTGTATTTATGATCAACTCAAATATTTAACATTAGATAAATAAGCTTGTGCTTTTGTAACATTATCAAAAAAATGGACATTACATACAATGCAACAAGATAGTTTTCATTGTGCCTAATTTTGCAATAAATATTATGCTTGGGTAAAATCAATTTAGATAAAGGAGAGCCAAATGGATGGAAAATTTATAATAATATTCCATCAAGGTCAAACCAACTAAGATAGTAATAGTCCAAGGACTCATTCAGCTAATCATGGAAGTTGATCTCAAGCTCAAAGTTATGCAATATAACAAAAACAACATAAACAAATATGAATGGTATGATATTTTCATCCACTTCTTATTATAGATTGAATTTCATAAGGAGTTGAATAATTTGTGAAGAATATCCTTAAGTCTTAAATTAGATTACTATATGCTTGATAAGGGAGTCTTATACCATAATAACTATGAAGTAATTTATCTCATGTGTTTGAAAATAGAATAAGAAATAGATGTGATGAGTAGTTTTCATTAAAAAAATAGGAAGTGGGCACCCTTTTATTAATGTCACTACTCATAATATTATGAGGGTATGCTACTCTCTTACCATTTTAAAATATTCTCATGTTGATGTAAAAATATGCCATGATTTCCAAACATTTTCCAAAAGATAAAAGCATGCATCCATATCACTACAACCATTTATTGAAATCAGACCCTTTGCCTAATGGATACTTGGTTTTTTAGGAGTTATTAACCAAAAATCCATAAATGGACACAAGAATGTGTTGACTTCCACATTATTTTACATGGTCTGAATCAGTTGCCTCAAAAAAAAATTATAGCGAAAGAGGTCAACAAGTTCTTGGAAGAGTCACCAAGTTCAGTACACCCTTCTCTCTAGTTTGTGATAATGGACTTGCATTCCATTCCTTCAAGTTTATATAGTGAGAATATGATAAAAAATTAGTTTTTAAGTTTTATTCACACTATTATCCCTAAGGGAATGGTATGGTTGAATCTAATAATTAGAACATGATTGATTTCATCAATAAGACAATAGATATAAACCAAGAGAATGGCACTCACTGTTGAATTATGTATTATGGGTAGATAGAACAAGATTCAAGGTATCCTTGAATTCTTCACCCTTTCTACTAATATAGAAAATAACTTGTGTTTCCCATCATATTGACATTGTATATTTACCCTTCCATGCAAGAGTATATGGAGGAAGATGATTAAGTTCAATCTAAATTGATCAATATTATTCAAATAGAGGAAGCTTGAGATGAGGCTTGCAAAAACTTCAATAAAACCAAGATATATTCAAATGTTGGTTTGAAAAAAGAGAAAGTGTTAATACCTTTATAATTTTATAATTATTTAGACTTTGGGACAATGCCCATGAAAATAAATGACAACATTCCAATCTTGATCCACTATGGATAGGTCCATATTAGATCTCTGAGATACTGAGAAGGAATGTCGTCATGATGAAGGACATGTAAGTTAATCAATAAATGGATAGTACTTGAAGAACTATTTCTCAACTTTTCTATCACCACCACTCCTAATTTGAATAAGTGGTTAGTTTATATTAGCATAGGATAAATTATAATTAGTTTAGTTTTATTTATTATTTTACTTTTTATTGTAGGTTTATATTCATGATTTCATAAAAT